>VZQC01006528.1:0-128814 GCA_009823505.1 Rhizomys pruinosus
GTTATTGTTGGAGCCTAAATGTAGATTTGAAACACATTTACATAAAAGATCCTTGTATTAGTCAAAACAACTCAATAGCACCTTTTAAATAAAGACACTGATGAGAAGTTGAATATATATTTCCTTTCAAGTCTATAATTATGGGAGTGGAATCTAGAAAGGAGCTAAGTATTATAAATGTGTATAAAGTGAGTTTTAATTAGTACTCTTCATTATGGTGAAGTTCATTATGGTGAAGTCAGTTATGGTGAAGTTATGCTTTCTGTTCCATGGATCCCTACAAATTGGTTATCAAAAACATGTACAAGGTTGTGATGAGAATTATCTTCTTACAATGTTTTTCTTTTCTGATAAATTTATGATTTATCATTGAATGTTGGATTTGGTACCCATTGTTTTGCTTGTTTATTTTATTTACTTTTACTTTTTTATTGATTTTTGTGTGTATTTCATGCAGAGCATCTCCATCAATCCTACTCACTTTTATACCCTTTCCTCCCCCAGGCTTCCCACTGGAATCCATATAATCTGTCATTTTCATTATGGCCTGTGATTGTGAAGTTGAGTGTCCCTGGGCATTGCCTCAGTGCAAGTTTACCCACCGAGGTCCAGTCAGCCTATGTCAGCACCCCCCACACCCCCTTTCTTGTAAGATCAACTCTTCTCACTATGTAGTAATCAGCTGCCAATTTTCTTCAGCTAAATTGGATCTGCTGGCCCATTATCCCCCAGGTTTTTTTTTTTTTGTTTTGTTTGTTGTTTTTTAGTCTTTTTAGATTAGGGTCCTCCCTGTACGCCCCGCTGTCCTGGGAACATCAATCTTGTACACCAGGCTGGCCTTACACTCACCCAAAGATCCGCCTGCTCTCCTTCCAACGCTACGGGTTAACAAGCATGCTCCCACCAGCCCAGCCATTGCCCCAGTTTTATTCTGGATTCTTAATGATGATTTTAAGCAATGAAGTGAGCACAGATATTCTGAATTGAGAAATCTGGATTCCTCATGAAGTGTATGGTGTGAGTGATGAGTTAATTGGATTGGTTAAGCTGAGTTGATCTAGAGTCGAAGAGACTATTTCTAGATATCTGTGAGGGTGTTTTCAAGAAGGAGTAATTGATGGGGCTCCTTCCTGAGGTGGTCAGGCATATAGAGGTCCATGGCAACTTTCTGAGGGCACAGATTAAAGAAGTCCATGGGAAAGCCTAGTGCTTTTGCCTGCTGTCCCCTACTTGTTGACATCAGGCTTCCTATGTAGACTGAAGACATGTCACTCTCAAGTATCCCTCCAGGCTTGCAGTGCCAAATTGAACTGAGCGGTTGCTAGATTCTCAGTCTCTCCAAGCTTGTATCCAAACTATTGTTGGACTACCAAACCCTCGAATGTAAGCAAATCCAGTGAATCCATTTGTTCTAGTTTCTTTCCATTGCTGTGACAAAACACTCTGACCGCACCAACTTGGGGAGGGAAAACGTTTATTTCAGCTTACAGCTCCGGTGTCACAATTCTCACGGAGCCCAAGGCAAGAACTCAGGGCAGGAACCTGAGGCTAGGAGCTGAAGCACAAGGCCATTGAGGAGTTACTGCTCACTGGCTTGTTCCAACGGCTCATGCCCAGCCTGCCTTCTTTGCCATACAAACAACCTGCCCATGGTGGCATCTCATTGTAGGCTGGGCCCTCCCACATGCTAGACAATCAGTCAATACTCCACAGATGTGTGCCCAGGCCAGTCCAATGGAGCCCAATTTCCTCAATTGAGCCCCCTCAACCCAAGTGTGTCAAGTTGACACTAAAGCATCCAGCATAAATTGACCCCTTGTCCAATTGAGCCACACAAAACACATCAAAATTAAACCACCACCTTTCCAGTTTTTCTTTCTTATCCCCAAATATGAGTACATTAATCACCACCTAAGACAGTACAAACTTAAAAGCTCACCACAGTCCTTAAAATTTCAAACACTTAAATAGTTCACAGTCCCATTCAACGTCTCTTAACTGTGGGCTGCTGTAAAATCCAAAACAAGTACTGTCTAATTTTCAAAAGGGGAAGAATCAGGCATGCTCAAACAAAACATAAGGTCAGGCAAAGTAGCTCAAGGCTGGACATCTGGGATTGCATGTCCATGGATCTTCTGGGCTCCAAAGGGTTGCCACTCCCTTCTCGGACTCTGCCATCCTTTGTAAACACAGCTCATCTCACAGGCCCAAGTGCCAACTCCATTCCACACCTGTCTGTTGCCCTTGGTGGTTTGTCCCATGGTCCTGGCATCTCCAAAAAGCCTGGGGTCGCCACTGAAATGAGGCAAAACACCTTCACCAATGGTCTCTTCTGACCTCTTCCTGTGTGCAAAAGCCTCAGCTTGCCTCCATGCCCCTACAATCCTGGGTCTTCAATCACAACCAAAGGTGCACTTTCACCAATGGGTCTTTCCCTGACCTCTCACTAGTGCCAAACCTTGGCTGCTCTCTGTGACCCCCCAAATTCAACACCAGAAACCATATAGGAGGAAACCTTACACACCATGACCTGCTTATTGGCTTGAGATATGGAGGCTTGGGCCCCTTCTGGAATTATAGCTTCTGTGTGCTTGACCCTGAAGAAATTCTTCCCAGAAGGTTTCACCACAGTGATGCTGTTCTCTTTGTTATTAGCTATTTGCTGATTTTTCATCCCCAGCTAAACATTAGTGATTATAACTCTGCAGATGTAATTCTTTGTTAGGTATTTTGGTTTGAGTTGTCTATGTGAGTGATGTGTGCATATGTATGCATGTGTGTTCTTTGTGCATGTGAATTGAGATCAGTGGTAGACATTTTGTGACTTCCTCATTTACTAGTCACAAATATTTGACATTTAAAAGTATTTTTATTGGGGCTGAAGAGATGGCTCAGTGGATTAGTACTGATTCCTCTTACAGAGGACCAGGTTTGACTCCCTGCATTAATATAGCGGTTAACAACCACATATAACTCTAGTTTTAGGGGATCCAGCACCTTCTTCTGACCTCTGTTGGCATTGTAAGACACAGGCACATTTACTTACTTGCAGGCAATCTACTCATACTGCTGCTCTTGAAAAAGTCCTGGGCTATCGTCTCGGTTCCTCGAATTTCTGTAGTTCTAGTTCCATGGGCTTAGTGCCCTCTTTTGTCCTTCACAGGCACCAAACATGCACATAGTACACATACATACATGCAGCACTCACACATGCCCATGAAATAAAAAGAAATAAGTCTTAAACTATTAAGGTGCAACATAACTTTTATGAGTTTTAGTAGATACTTTTGCTGCTTAAGTGTAATAAAGAACATGACATCAATAACATCCTTCATTTAATACCAAGACTAGATAATAATGAACACCTTAAAGGTATTGGAAAAAATTCTGGCACCCACTAATTGTGGTAGGATACTATAACACAAGGAAAGTACTTTGCTTTTAAAGGTAGACTTGATGACTAGCAACCATGATACATGGTGCAAATCCACATTTGCAAGAGGATGGAGGACAGTGACTCTTCCCAGCAATAATAATAGGTAACTATTATCTGTGTTTTAGTGGAGGATTCCCCCATCAAATACAGTTGAAGTTGGTACAGAAACATTTCCTATTTCCTTAATGTGTGAATGGCTCAAATGGATTATCCTAAGTGAAATATTTCTACTCCTAAATCCTTTTAAGTGTACCCTCATTCCCAGAAGACAGCTTGAAAATTGCTCCCAGGCACCAGCTACACGTTTCAGAGTGCAATATTCAGCTAGCCCTGCAGAACCTGCTTAATAAGAAACTCTTGTGTGTGGACAAGAGGCTCATATAGGTGATATATTGACTGTAGTACTATTAAAATATGAACTTTCCTGCCTAACCAAGTGTCCCAAGTAAGAAATGTAGAATCTCTGCCTAGGCCAATTAGCAGGTGCATGAATTTGAATTATTCTATTATCCTACAGAGTTAATATTAATAAAATAATTGAAGATGCTTATTCATTTCTCTGTCTTTTGCTTTGTCCTTGTCCAATGAATTGAGTGGCCATGCCTGTCATTAACTTGTGAGGAAAGCTTGCAAGGACAGTGGTCATCAAAGCATAGAGAGGCTCTGTTCAAATACTGGCTTTGAATTGGGCTATAAAAGATAAAAGCTAAGAAGAGGAATGGTGGTGGGTGTGGTGGCACATGCCTTTAGTCACAGCACTTGGGAGGTAGAAGCAGGCAAATCTCTGAGTTCAAGGCCAGCCTGCTCTACATAGTGGATTCCACACCAGCTGGGGCTATAGGGAGGCCCTTTTTCAAAAGACAAAGAAATATAAAAGAAAAAATAGAAGAGGAATGGCATAATTAATAAGAAACCAGACCAGTCTTATTCTTCTAATCAACTGCTATTCCCATGCTGGTAGAAGCTGTGTGTTGGGGGGGTACATGTACACATGTCTAGACGTGTGTGGAGGACAGAGGACATCCAGCACCATCCACCTTATTTGTTGAGAAACAGACTCCTCCTGACCTAGAACTCACCTAGCCAGCAAGCTCCAGAGACACACCTATCTCTGCTGGTGTTTGGTATTGCAATTATCAGTCCACATCACCACATCAGATTCTATGTGGGTTGTGATTTCTTCAAAATTTTTAGTCAGTTTTCTTATCTGTAAAACATTGTTAATATCACTGGTCCCAACAGGGATGATGCTGGAATGACACATGAGGAGAAATGCTGATACTAATCATAGAAACAATGCAGGAGAGCTGGGTCCGGGCACATTAGCTACCTATATTGCTCATGGTTTTTCAATGATAGCTACGCTACCTTAATTCACATTACTATTCTGTAATAATGAACACAGACTGTACTGTAATATTTTGTGCCCAATTTGTTCATTGAGAAAATTCTTTCAAGATGTATTGTCTCCAGATCTCCTCATTCAATTCTCTTGAAATAAATTCAAAAGGAATATTTTATAAGGCCAATGTGATGCTTCAATTTTCAATTTGACACAACTAAATCACCTGGGAAGAGTTTCCCCAGGAAGATTGCCTAGAATGTGTTGGCTCTGTGATATCTATGGGAGAATGCCTTAATTGATTGAGCTAGAATCAGCCAACTGGTACCATTTCCTGCCATTCAAGGCTCAGAGAATTTCTTAAGATAGGAACTCTCACCGGGCGTGGTGGCGCATGCCTTTAATTCTAGCACTTGGGAGGCAGAGGCAGGCAGATCTTTGTGAGTTCAAGAACAATCTGGTCTACAGAGCGAGTTCCAGGACAGCTGGGGCTACAGAGAGACCCTGTCTCAAAAAGACCAAAAAAAAAAAAAAAAAGAAAAGATAGGAACTGTCTAAGATTAAATAAAGCTAAATTAACATAGATTTCCCTACTATAATAGATTGTAACCTGTGGTTATGAGCTGAAATAATCTGTCTATGTTGAAGTACTCATCTTCAAGATAAATGTTTCCTATAGAACCAATCATTAGGATTCTTTTTTTTTAATTTATTTTTATTGATGCTTTGTGTATTTCATACATCATTTTCCAATTCAGTTCAGGCATATATCCCCTTCCCTTCCCCCCCACCCCAGCCCTACCCATCACAGATCATGCATTCTGCCATAAGTTTTCTGCATCTTTCTCTGCTTTTTTGTTTTGTTTTGTTTTCATTTTTTTTAACAATAGGTGATAATTTGTGAGTACAAGCATCCTTCATGTAAAACCAATTTGCAAGCAGTTGTGCCCAGACCCACACAGCTCATGGGTCCCACCATCCAGCAGGGGGGGCTTGTATGTTCAATCAAGTTGATCAAATGAGTGTCCAGTCTATATTATTGTAGTTTCACCATTAACCCCAATCGAAGCCCTTACATCTATTTCATCCCTCTCTTCCGCAGATTGTTCCATAGGCTTAGAAAAGGGGCACAGGTGGATGAGAAGCAAAACACTCTACTTTCTCTGGAGCTGATGTCTTGGTCTCTAGTCTGTTCTGGCTGTTTTCTTTCATGGGCTGCCAGTTTCCAGGCTATAACCTTTCAATCCTACTAATGAAGCACATGCATTAGATATTTAGGTTTAAACAGTATAATATATAGCTTTCAATCCTACTAATGAAGCACACTACAATTAGATAATGGGTATTTAAACGTACTAATTGTTATGGTAGGTTACTTTGTATAGGCACAGATATTTGGAGGGTATGTTAATTCACTTGGATATCTGAGGAAGAGAGTCGATAAGGCCTGCTGTTGAACGACCTGATACACAACATGGAAAAGATGTATGGAGCCCGCACTTGCAAGATACGGATGGTCTCTGGGATGCCAGAGAGTTACCAAAGACCACTAAACCCAATAAACGCAAATATAGGTCTTCTGAGTCAAGCAAGACTCTTCGTTAGCACCATCTACACCTCACCTATTGCCTG
The DNA here is from genome assembly GCA_009823505.1 of Rhizomys pruinosus. NCBI lineage: Eukaryota > Metazoa > Chordata > Mammalia > Rodentia > Spalacidae > Rhizomys > Rhizomys pruinosus. The sequence continues at coordinate 6,411 of VZQC01006528.1, forward strand.
GAAATACTGTGCAGCAGTGGCAGCCATATGTCTGTATATCCCAAATCTAATTGGCTATTGGCTCTCTCCTTGGAGGAATAACCCACGGCTGATGTCACAAGCTTACATCCTCTAATGGTTAGGAGATGTTATAAACCACACGAAGACCCTGCCATACTTGACAGAAGAAAATGTAGATCATTAGGATTCTTTACAAGATTCTTTGAGGGAAATCTGTTAGCTCAGTATTACATATGAGTTTGGCAATAAACTGTAGTTATTATACATGGGATAATAATGTACCATGCAAATTATCAGGATTTTGTTTTTGTTGCTGTTGTTTGCTTTTGTTTCACTCTATGAGGCAAAGTTTTGCTGCAGAGCCCAAGCTGTCCTCCAGTTCATGATCCTCATGTCTGGGTTTTCTGAATGATATGATTACAGGTATATGCCACAATACCTAGGTATTATCTAGGTTTATTGAAGCCATGAGTTAAAGTTTAAAATGTGTCTATTGTATTTCTGCCTTATCATTAAGAAATACTTGTGGACAAATTAGATGAAAATTTGAATTCTTTCTCCCAAGTCTTGTCCCTTCTTGAATCATCAGCAATCCACAAGGAAACACATGTGACTCAGTCCTAACAATATAGTCTCTCTTCTTATGGAAATTATCCACATCTCAACTAAGTGGAAGCTATCCACATCTGAATAAACCTAGGTATCTTTGCCAAATGCATGTTTAATTCATAATTCTGTGCTTGATATCTGAGTCGTCATCACCTGTGTGGAGAAATCCTTTAAAATCTAAATTTTCTTAATATACTTTTCTTAGTGGCAGTTATTATGTGGGTTTATTGTTTGGCAGAGATTAACTTTTTCAGTCAGTACTTTGATCCAGTCTTTTTGTTGCTGTCATTCCCTCCCATTTGTATTGCTCCAAAATATGCATATATATGTCAGTTAATTCTAGAGTCCATTAATACCAAAATTATGAGTTTTGAAAGCAAACTGTATGTTATTTCTAAAATATGTTTAGGAACTCACTTTTTAAATTTATATTACTCTAATATGTGAATGCACACCCTCCATACATATACCACAATTACAAAGGCTGAAAATAAGTGGTCAGTTAATTCTAGAGTCCATTAAGGAATTCACATTATAACAGCATAGTTACCTTTAGAATAAAGAAATATAACATTAACTTTACTTAGAAAACAAAGGATCCAAATGCTGGAGAGTTGGGGAAAGGGGAACACATCCTGCTGAGGGAATGCAAACTCTACACCCTATGGAAAGCAATGGAGAACTCTCAAGAACTGAAAATGAGCCACCACCTGACACCAGTCATACACCATGTCGATCATAGAGATAATGCACAGCAATGTTTATTGCACTCTCTTCACAATAACAATGTGCTGGGGAGCAACTCAAGTGTCCCCTCAACTATGAGTGGAGAAGAAATGTGGTACCACTCCACATGGAATCTATGCAGTGGTAAAGAAAAGAATGACATTAGAACTTTGCAGTAAATGGAATGAACTTGAAGCCTTACTAAGTGAAGTAACACAGTCCAGATGTACTAGTCCATTTCTGTTGCTGTGATAAATCCACCACGAGCAAGGGGACTTACAAAAGGAAAGAGTTTATTTGAGTTTACGATTGGTTCCAGGGAATAGACCATTGTGGCAGAAGCATGGTGGCGGGCTGCAGCAGCAAGCTGAGGTCACAATCTGGCAAGACACAGGAAAGAGAGAGACTGTAGACTGCAAGGCTTGTTAAACTCACTAAGCATGCCCCCAATGATGTACTTCCTCCAGCATGGCCACACCTTCTAAGACCTCCAAGAACAGTGCCACCAACTGGAGACAAAATGTCTGATTACTTAAAACCTATGGGGGACATGTTAATTCAAACCACCACATTCCACTCCCTGGGTCCCATAAGCTCATGACCATATAAAATGCAAAATGCATTTAATCCAACCTTAAAAGTCCCCATAGTCTTTACCAGTATCAATTCTATTCAAAAGTCTATAGTCCAAAATCTCTTCTAGACACAGGCCAATCTCTTAACTAAAGCTCCTGTAAAATCAAAAGGCAAATTACATACTCCCAACATACAGTGGAAACTGAATACACATTCCCATTCCAAAAGGGAGGAATAGAGGCATAGTGAGGAAATACTGGACAAAACACAGACCAAAAATCAGCAGGGCAAACACCAGTCCCATAACTCCAGTCGACTTCTGGGACTTTACTTCCAAAGAGCTTATTGGTTCACTCTTCCAGCTTTGCTTGCAACATACAAATCTCTTCTTAGGCTGGTACCACCTCTGTATGCAGCTCTCCTTGGAAAATCTCACAGCTCTGGCATCCCGAATGTCTTCTTGGGGTCTCTCTGCCAACAGACTTCACATTCACAGTTCATGCAATGGCCTATCAGGGCCTTCTTTATCAGGGACAACCCTGCTTCAACTCTGCCTGACCTTGGCAGTTCTCTGAAACTGTGAGAAGAACTGAAGACCCCTTCACTCTTGCAATCTTCATGCCTCTAAAGCCAGCACCATGTGAATTAAACTGCCAAGTTGGCTGCAAGTTTGATGGACCTGCCTATTTCAACCACATTTGCAATTTTCTCTCCCTGAACTTGTTAGAGAGAAAACCCTTTCAGTATTTTCCTTCAAAAGTTGTAGGATTAGCTGGGGTGTGGTCTGCCCTGAAGGTACTATTTCTGTTGTTTACTTGTAAATCTCCTGCCCTCCTAATCACTTTAATCTCAATTTTTTCATTGTTTATGTAAATAGCTAGACCTCTCCTTATCACTTTAATCTCCTTATCAAAAGGAACCTCTCCTTCACATGCTTGGCCCCACCTTTAATCTTCTAGTGCAGTTTTTCAGATCCAAACTGTACATTCTTGCATTTCTTTCTGCCCCTCGATCTTCTTCACTGTAGATCTGTACATATTCACCATTAATAGCCATGCCACCATTTCTACATTAGGCTGCCTTGAAATATCCTCCACCAAAGACTATTAGCCTATTGCTTTTCAACTTAGCGTCAAGCAAGCATTTGGGCTGTCGGCAAACTGCTGCCAGACTCTTTATCAAAATATCCCAGTTGCTGCCTAAGTCTTTATTTTCCTCTGGAACTACATTTTTTAATTAATAGACCCTGCCCCATTTCCCCACCCCACCAGAGCTCATGCTATCTGCCAAACATGCTTTTCATCTCTTTCCAGTCTTTCTCTGTATTCTCCAGGGTGGAAGTTGACTGTTTTTGAGCAGAAGTTCACTGTTTCAGCAGTTTCTTTGATGCAGTCCTTTCTGTTGTTGTTGTTGCTGTTTGTTTGTTTCCAATATGCAATTGCTCCCACTGTGTGTTTTGGACAAAAGCTCAAGAGCCTGCACAGGAAATACGTACAGTTAGGTAATTGGTGCTAGCATCGACAGATGAGGGATACCATTCATCGTTGTTTTTCTGGGACTGTGTTACTTCACTCAGCATGATTCCTCTAGCTCCAGCCATTTTCCTGAAAATCTCATGATTCATCTTTCTTTACTGCTGCATAGAACTCCATTGTGTAGATGTACCAATTTCTCTATCCATTCATCAACTGAGGGCTGGAACTACATGTTTTGCAGCAATGCTGTCTTCCAGCTTCTACTAAAAGGCCCCTTAAGCTCTGCTACAGTAAACAGCTTTTCTAGCCCAAAGTTCCAAGTCTTCCACATTTCTCCAAGCATCCACATGGTCGGTTCTTCACAGCCAACACCTCATCTTGGTAACAAAATAACTGTTTATTAGTCACTTTTCTTTGCTGTGAGTAAATCCACCACGACCAAGGGAACTAAAAAGGAAGAGTTTATTGAGCTATTGGACAGTTCCAGGGAATTAAAGTCCATTGTAGCAGGAAGCATTGTGGCCGGGGCTGCAGCAGCAAGCTGAGGGTCACATCTTGCAATGAGCACAGGAAGTCGAGAGAGAGACTGTAGACTGCAAGGCTTGTTAAACTCACTAAGCATGCCCCCAATGATGTACTTCCTCCAGCATGGCCACACCTTCTAAGACCTCCAAGAACAGTGCCACCAACTGGAGACAAAATGTCTGAATACTTAAAGCCTATGAGGGACATGCTCATTCAAACCACCACATCAGAAAAACAAACAACCAATGGTATCCCTCATTTGTGGATGCTAGCAATCCCTAGTTGAAAGGCAAGCTGAGAAATNATAAGTAAAGTTAATGTTATATTTCTGTTTACTGAACGGTAATATGGCTGGTTATAATGTGAATTTCCTTTGGCTCCTAGAATTAACTGACCCACTTATTTTCAGCACTTTGTAATTGTGGTATATGTATGGCGGGTGTGCTCACATATTAGGTAAACTAAATTTAAAAAGATTTTTTTTTTTTATTGGAATTAACATACAGTTGTTTTCAAAACTCATAATTTTGGTATTAATGGACTTAGAATTAACTGACATATATATGCATAGTTTGGAGCGATACAAATGGGAGGAATGACAGCAACAAAAAGACTGGATCAATAGTACTGACTGAAAACAGTTAATCTCTGCCAAACAATAACCCACATAATAACTGCCACTAAGAAAAGTATATTAAGAAAATTTAGATTTTAAAGGATTTCTCCACACAGGTGATGATGACTCAGATATCAAGCACAGAATTATGAATTAAACATTCATTTGGCAAAGATACCTAGGTTTATTCAGATGTGGATAGCTTCCACTTAGTTGAGATGTGGATAGTTTCCATAAGAAGAGAGACTATATTGTTAGGACTGAGTCACATGTGTTTCCTTGTGGATTGCTGATGATTCAAGAAGGGACAAGACTTGGGAGAAAGAATTCAAATTTTCATCTAATTTGTCCACAAGTATTTCTTAATGATAAGGCAGAAATACAATAGACACATTTTAAACTTTAACTCATGGCTTCAATAAACCTAGATAAACCTAGGTATTGTGGCATATACCTGTAATCATATCATTCAGAAAACCCAGACATGAGGATCATAAACTGGAGGACAGCTTGGGCTCTGCAGCAAAACTTTGCCTCATAGAGGTGAAACAAAGCAAACAACAAGCAACAAAAAACAAAATCCTGAGAATTTTGCATGGTACATTATTATCCCATGTATAATAACTACAGTTTATTGCCAAACTCACATGTAATACTGAGCTAACAGATTTCCCTCAAAGAATCTTGTAAAGAATCCTAATGATCTACATTTTCTTCTGTCTAAGTATGGCAGGTCTTCATGTGGTTTATAACATCTCCTAACCATTAGAGGATGTAAGCTTGTGGACATCAGCCGCTGGGTTATTCCTCCAAGGAGAGAGCAATAGCCAATAGATTTGGGATATCAGGACATATGGCTGCCACTGCTGCACAGTATTTCCAGGCAGAGTAGGTGTACTGGTGCTACGGAAGAGTTCTCGTTGACTCAAGGAGACCATATATTTGCTTTATTGGTTTAGTGGTCGTTGGATACACACTCTGCTGGCATCCAGAGACCATCTGTTACTTGCAAGTGCGGTGCTCCATACATCTTTTCCATGTGTGTATCACGGTCTTCAACAGCAGGGCCTTATCGCTCTCTTCCTGCAGAGATCCCAGTGAATTGACATACCCTCCAACATCTGTGTCTATACCAAAGTAACCTACATAACAATTAGTACTGTTTAAATACCCATATATTAATTGTTGTGTGCTTCATTAGTAGATGCGAGAAGGTATATATTATACTGTTTAATACCAAATATCTAATTGCATGTGCTTCATTAGTAGGATTTGAAAGGTTAAGCCTGGACAAGCTGGCAGCCCATGAAAGAAACAGCCAGAACTGATCTAGAGACCAAGACATCAGCTCCAGAGAAAGTAGAGATGTTTTTGCTTCTCATCCACCTGTGCCCCTTTTCTAAGCCTAGAACAAGCTGCGGAAGAGAGGGAATGATAGAATGTAAGGGCTGCGATTGGGGTTTAATGGTGAAACTACAATAATATAGACTGGACACTCATTTGGATCAATGGATTGAAACTACAAGCCCCCCCCTGCTGGATGGTGGGACCCATGAGCTGTGTGGGTCTGGGCACAACTGCTTGCAAATTGGTTTTACATGAAGGATGCTTTGTACTCACAAATTAATCACCTATTGTTAAAAAAAATGAAAAACAAAACAAAACAAAAAGCAGAGAAAGATGCAGAAAACTTATGGCAGAATGCATGATCTGCGATGGGTGGGGCTGGGTGGGTGGGAAGGGAAGGGGATATAGCCTGAACTGAATTGGAAAATGATGTATGAAATACACAAAGCATCAATAAAAAATAAATTAAAAAAAAAGAATCCTAATGATTGGTTCTATAGGAAACATTTATCTTGAAGATGAGTACTTCAACATAGACAGATTATTTCAGCTCATAACCACAGGTTACAATCTATTATAGTAGGGAAATCTATGTTAATTTAAGCTTTATTTAACTTAGACAGTCCTACTTTTCTTTTTTTTTTTTTTTTTTTTTTTGGTCGTTTTTGAGACAGGGTCTCTCTGTAGCCCCAGCGTCTGGAACTGCGCTCTGTAGACCAGATTGTTTCTTGAACTCACAAAGCATATGCCTGCCCTGCCTCCCAAGTGTGCTAGAATAAAGGCATGCGCCACACGCCCGGTGAGAGTTCCTATCTTAAGAAATTCTCTGAGCCTTGAATGGCAGGAAATGGTACCAGTTGGCTGATTCTAGCTCAATCAATTAAGGCATTCTCCCATAGATATCACAGAGCCAACACATTCTAGGCAATCTTCCTGGGGAAACTCTTCCCAGGTGATTTAGTTGTGTCAAATTGAAAATTGAAGCATCACATTGGCCTTATAAAATATTCCTTTTGAATTTATTTCAAGAGAATTGAATGAGGAGATCTGGAGACAATACATCTTGAAAGAATTTTCTCAATGAACAAATTGGGCACAAAATATTACAGTACAGTCTGTGTTCATTATTACAGAATAGTAATGTGAATTAAGGTAGCGTAGCTATCATTGAAAAACCATGAGCAATATAGGTAGCTAATGTGCCCGGACCCAGCTCTCCTGCATTGTTTCTATGATTAGTATCAGCATTTCTCCTCATTGTCATTCCAGCATCATCCCTGTTGGGACAGTGATATTAACAATGTTTTACAGATAAGAAACTGTACTAAAATTTGAAGAAATCACAACCCACATAAATCTGATGTGGTGATGTAGACTGATAATTGCAATACCAAACACCAGCAGAGATAGGTGTGTCTCTGGAGCTTGCTGGCCTAGGTGAGTTCTAGGTCAGGAGGAGTCTGTTTCTCAACAAATAAGGTGGATGGTGCTATGTCCTCTGTCCTCCACACACGTCTAGACATGTGTACATGTACCCCCCAACACACAGCTCTCAGCATGGGAATAGCAGTTGATTAGAAGAATAAGACTGGTCTGGTTTCTTATTAATTATGCCTATCCTCTTCTATTTTTTCTTTTATCTTCTGTCTTTTGAAAAAGGGCCTCCCTATAGCCCCAGCTGGTTGAATCCACTATGTAGAGCAGCTGGCTTGATCTCAGAGATTTGCCTGTTCTACCTCCCAAGTCGCTGTGACTAAGGCATGTGCCACCACACCCACCACCATTCCTCTTCTTAGCTTTTATCTTTTATAGCCCAATTCAAAGCCAGTATTTGAACAGAGCCTCTCTATGCTTTGATGACCACTGTCCTTGCAAGCTTTCCTCACAAGTTAATGACAGGCATGGCCACTCAATTCATTGGACAAGGACAAAGCAAAAGACAGAGAAATGAATAAGCATCTTCAATTATTTTATTAATATTAACTCTGTAGGATAATAGAATAATTCAAATTCATGCACCTGCTAATTGGCCTAGGCAGAGATTCTACATTTCTTACTTGGGACACTTGGTTAGGCAGGAAAGTTCATATTTTAATAGTACTACAGTCAATATATCACCTATATGAGCCTCTTGTCCACACACAAGAGTTTCTTATTAAGCAGGTTCTGCAGGGCTAGCTGAATATTGCACTCTGAAACGTGTAGCTGGTGCCTGGGAGCAATTTTCAAGCTGTCTTCTGGGAATGAGGGTACACTTAAAAGGATTTAGGAGTAGAAATATTTCACTTAGGATAATCCATTTGAGCCATTCACACGTTAAGGAAATAGGAAATGTTTCTGTACCAACTTCAACTGTATTTGATGGGGGAATCCTCCACTAAAACACAGATAATAGTTACCTATTATTATTGCTGGGAAGAGTCACTGTCCTCCATCCTCTTGCAAATGTGGATTTGCACCATGTATCATGGTTGCTAGTCATCAAGTCTACCTTTAAAAGCAAAGTACTTTCCTTGTGTTATAGTATCCTACCACAATTAGTGGGTGCCAGAATTTTTTCCAATACCTTTAAGGTGTTCATTATTATCTAGTCTTGGTATTAAATGAAGGATGTTATTGATTCATGTTCTTTATTACACTTAAGCAGCAAAAGTATCTACTAAAACTCATAAAAGTTATGTTGCACCTTAATAGTTTAAGACTTATTTCTTTTTATTTCATGGGCATGTGTGAGTGCTGCATGTATGTATGTGTACTATGTGCATGTTTGGTGCCTGTGAAGGACAAAAGAGGGCACTAAGCCCATGGAACTAGAACTACAGAAATTCGAGGAACTGAGACGATAGCCCAGGACTTTTTCAAGAGCAGCAGTATGAGTAGATTGCCTGCAAGTAAGTAAATGTGCCTGTGTCTTACAATGCCAACAGAGGTCAGAAGAAGGTGCTGGATCCCCAAAACTAGAGTTATATGTGGTTGTTAACCGCTATATTAATGCAGGGAGTCAAACTGGTCCTCTGTAAGAGGAATCAGTACTAATCCACTGAGCCATCTCTTCAGCCCCAATAAAAATACTTTTAAATGTCAAATATTTGTGACTAGTAAATGAGGAAGTCACAAAATGTCTACCACTGATCTCAATTCACATGCACAAAGAACACACATGCATACATATGCACACATCACTCACATAGACAACTCAAACCAAAATACCTAACAAAGAATTACATCTGCAGAGTTATAATCACTGTTATTGTTGGAGCCTAAATGTAGATTTGAAACACATTTACATAAAAGATCCTTGTATTAGTCAAAACAACTCAATAGCACCTTTTAAATAAAGACACTGATGAGAAGTTGAATATATATTTCCTTTCAAGTCTATAATTATGGGAGTGGAATCTAGAAAGGAGCTAAGTATTATAAATGTGTATAAAGTGAGTTTTAATTAGTACTCTTCATTATGGTGAAGTTCATTATGGTGAAGTCAGTTATGGTGAAGTTATGCTTTCTGTTCCATGGATCCCTACAAATTGGTTATCAAAAACATGTACAAGGTTGTGATGAGAATTATCTCTTACAATGTTTTTCTTTTCTGATAAATTTATGATTTATCATTGAATGTTGGATTTGTACCCATGTTTTGCTTGTTTATTTTATTTACTTTTACTTTTTTTTGATTTTTGTGTGTATTTCATGCAAGAGCATCTCCATCAATCCTACTCACTTTTATACCCTTTCCTCCCCAGGCTTCCCACTGGAATCCATATAATCTGTCATTTTCATATGGCCTGGTATGTGAAGTTAGTGTCCCTGGGCATTGCTCAGTGCAAGTTTACCCACCGAGGTCCAGTCAGCCTATTCAGAACCCCTTTCTTTAAGATCAACTCTTTCTCACATAAGAGTAAACAGCTGCCAATATTTCTTCAGCTAACATTGGGGTCTGCTGCCCATTACCCCAGGTTTTTGTTTTGTTTTGTTTTGTTTTTTAGTCTTTTTGAGATAGGGTCTCCCTGTAGCCCCAGCTGTCCTGGAACTCACTCTGTAGACCAGGCTGGCCTTGAACTCACAAAGATCCGCCTGCCTCTGCCTTCCAACTGCTAGGGTTAAAGGCGTGCGCCACCATGCCCAGCCATTGCCCCAGTTTTATTCTGGATTCTTAATGATGATTTTAAGCAATGAAGTGAGCACAGATATCTGAATTGAGAAATCTGGATTCCTCATTGAATTATGTCTGTGATGATTAATCTGGATTGTTAAGCTGATTGAATCTAGAGTCAAGAGACATATTTCTAGATATCTGTGAGGGTGTTTTCAAGAAGGAGTAATTGATGGGGCTCCTTCCTGAGGTGGTCAGGCATATAGAGGTCCATGGCAACTTTCTGAGGGCACAGATTAAAGAAGTCCATGGGAAAGCCTAGTGCTTTTGCCTGCTGTCCCCTACTTGTTGACATCAGGCTTCCTATGTAGACTGAAGACATGTCACTCTCAAGTATCCCTCCAGGCTTGCAGTGCCAAATTGAACTGAGCGGTTGCTAGATTCTCAGTCTCTCCAGCTTGTATCCAACTATTGTTGGACTACCAAACCCTCGTAATGTAAGCAAATCCAGTGAATCCATTTGTTCTAGTTTGTCTTCCATTGCTGTGACAAAACACTCTGACCGACACCAACTTGGGGAGGAAAACGTTTATTCAGCTTACATCTCCTGGGTCACAATTCTCAGGGAGCCCAAGGCAAGAACTCAGGGCAGGAACCTGGAGGCAGGAGCTGAAGCACAAGCCATTGAGGAGTACTGCTCACTGGCTTGTTCCACTGACTCATGCCCAGCCTGCCTTCTTATGCCATACACAACAACCTGCCCAGGGTGGCACTACTCATTGTAGGCTGGGCCCTCCCACATTGCTAGACAATCAGTCAATACTCCACAGATGTAGCCACAGGCCAATCCAATGGAGCCAATTCCTCAATTGAGCCTCCCTCAACCCAAGTGTGTCAAGGTGACACTAAAGCTATCCAGCAAATTGACCCCTTGTCAATTGACACACAAAACACATCAAATTAAACCACCACCTTTCCAGTTCTATCTTATCCCCAAAGTATATGTTAACATTACGCCACCTAAGACAGTACAAACTTAAAAACCCCACAGTCCTTAAAATGTTCAAACACTTAAAAAGTTCACAGTCCATTCAACGTCTTAACTGTGGGGCTGCTGTAAAATCCAAAACAAGTACTGTCTATTTCAAAGGGAAGAATCAGGCATGCTCAAACAAAACCTAAGTCAGGCAAAGTAGCTCAAGGCTGGACACTTGGGATTCACTCATGATCTTCTGGGCTCCAAAGGGTTTCAGCAGCTCCCCTTCTCTGACTCTGCCATCCTTTGCAAACACAGCTCATCTCACAGGCCCAGGGCAGCTCCATTCCACACCTGTCGCTGCTCTTGGTGGTTGTCCCATGGTCCTGGCATCTCCAAAAACCTGGGGTCGCCACTGAAACTGAGGCAACACCTTCACCAATGGTCTCTTCTGACCTCTCCTGGTGCAAAGCCTCAGCTTCTCTCCATGACCCCTACAATCCTGGGGTCTTCACAGCAACCAAGGTGCACTTCCACCAATGGTCTTTCCTGACCTCTCACAGTGCCAAACCTTGGCTGCTCTCTGTGACCCCCTCAAATTTCAACACCAGAACCATATAGGAGACTCTTACACACTACTGAGTCCTGCTTCTGGCTTGATATGGAGGCTTGGGCCCCTTCTGGATTATAGCTTCTGTGTGCTGACCCTGAAGAAATTCTTCCCAGAAGATTTCACCACAGTGATGCTGGTCTCTTGTTACTACAGCTGATATTTTTCATTCCCCAGCTAACCAGCATCAATGTCCCAGTACAACAAAGATTCAACTTTGGTTCTGGTCTCTGTTAATTACAGCTGATTCTCAGCCCCAGCTGACCTGAACCCACAGATTACACATCCTGATGATTTCTGCTCCCTTTGAAACTAGAAAACTTCAAAAGCCAGTGCCTCCATCTTCTACAAATCCTTCAACAAAACTGTTTGCAAGCTCCACAGCAATGATCTTTAGGCTTCAATGATCTTCCCCAGCCCAAAGTCCAAACCCTCTCCACAACCTTCCCCAAAATGCCAAGGTCAGGTCTGTCACAGCAATAACCCACTCTCAATACCACATTTCGTTCTAGTTTGCCTTCCATTGCTGTGACAAAACGCTGCTGACTGACACCAACTTGGGGAGGAAAGGCTTATTCAGCTTACATCTCTGGTCACAGTTTATCACTCAGGGAGTTGCCAAGGCTTAAGAACTCAGGGCAGAACATGGAGGCAGGAGCTGAGGCATCAGGCCATGGAGGTACTGTTTCACTGGCTTGCCTCCACTGGCTCATGCCCAGCCTGCCTTCTTATACGCTACACAACAACTCTGCCAGGCGTGGCACTACTCATTGTGGGCTGGGCCCTCCCACATGCTAGACAATCAGACAATACTCCACAGATGTGGCTACAGACCAATCCAATGGAGCCAATTCCCCAATTGAGAGCCTCCCTCAACCCAAGTGTGTCAAGTTGACACTAAAGCTATCCACCACACCATTTCATGACTATGTTTTGTCACTTTTGCTCTTCTAGAGAACCAGGTGTACTACAGGTTCCAATTAACAGAACATGTACAAATCCCATGTGAATGTCCTGCCACTTTTCATGGAAATGTTGCACTGAGATCAATAAAGAAAATGTTACAAGCATACTAGAATTTCACTGATGTTCTCTAACTCTATATGTCCACTGATATGTTATAAAATTTGAGATAAATTAAGTTATACAGGAGTCATTCTTTGTGATGAGTGCTTTTAAACCAGATTATATGTAAGATTCAAATGGATTATATATAAAATCCAGAGGTTCAATGTCAAAGTTACGTAAAGAGTTCAAGGCCAGCATTGTCTGCAGGAGACTATGTCTCAAAAAAGTAGTTTGTTTTAGCATGTGTATACATGGCATATTGTGTACGCCATGCCCCTATGTGTTGCTATCCTGATGCCTCTATAATATGTCTTTTGAACACACCCTGATATATATTTTCTAGTTCTTCACTAATGGACAATGGAGCTGTTTCTATCTCTCCCTTGTTTTCAACTGTGATTTCACATATATATTTTTATATGCATGTGTTTGATAGTGTAAATAATCCATATAATTTGAAATGAAATTCAGGATCAAAAATTGATAAAGTTTGTTCTGGAAATGGAATTCAGTTGACATAGCATTTCCCTAGAATACTCAGAGTTCTTTGTTTAATCTCCACACATCATAAATCAGTGTCTTGGTTTCCCAAGACACTAGCATTCATGACGTGGAGAGCCCAGAAAAGACGAAGGCCATCCCTCACTTGGGCTAACATTAACAGTTTAAGCGCCCGGGTCTCTGTGAGACTCTCTCTCTCTCTCTCTCTCTCTCTCTCTCTCTCACACACACACATGCACTCACATCTTATCCTAAGCTTCACTATATAATATGCATAATGTTCTTAGAAAGGTGATTTGTAAAATTCACAGAAAGTCTATATTTCTGATAGTTCGGGATCTTCATTTAATAATCATGATTTGTTTTTTACATATTTCACTTTTAGACATATTACAGAACTAAATACATTCCTCTTTTTTATTGTGGCTCATAAGATGGCTCAGCAGCTTAAAGTGCTTGCCAAGACTGACCACCTGAGTTTGATTCAAAGAACCAACAATGAAAACAGAGGGCAGTTGTCCTCTCACCTCTACACATGCTATGGCATGTGTATGTCTGACACATGCATTGTACATACACTCTCATGATAATGAAATTAAAGTTAGAAAAATCTAACTAAAGTTTTTCAACACATCTATTTTAAATATTTAGAGGGTTTTTCTTAATTTGAAATTAAATAGAAATGTCAGAAAACCTGACGTTATTTTGACAAGGCATCTCATCAGTGACCTTCATGAAACAGAGATGAAATAATTTCATTCTAAGCCATCATTTTGACCTTTCCAAAGGAAGATGTGGCTTTTAATCAGAAATCTGTGTTTCATTTTGAACAAGGAGCACACCATACAAATTCAGCTATTTCCATACAAATGAACTATTTTCCATATCATAATAAGATTAATAATGAAAGGAATTGCATTCTCACAAGTAAGAAGAATTCATGCCGAGGACCAGTGTCCAGTGTGTTGTAAGGGTCTAAACTTCTTTTAAATCTGAGGGCTATAGTAAATACTGTGCTTTGATTAGCCTGCATCAATCTGAGCACTAGTGCATTTCATGAGACACAGGTTGAATTATATCTATGAAGGCAAATGCTACTTTAAGTGGAAAAATGTTAGATGATGGCTTAGGATAAGTTCATTATATATTAAAGGGGGAAAAAGAAAAAAATATATAATTTTTTTTTTTTTTTAGAACTTATGAAAAAAAAGTTACTTCTCTCCAACATTAAGTAGATGTTTATATAATAAAAATATTTCTAAGCCTTATTTTTTCTTTCTTTTACAATGTGGGTTGTGTGTGTATGTGTGTGTATGTGTGTGTGCATACATGTGAATATGTATACATTCAGCATATACATGGAGGTGAAAGGGAAGCTTTGGCCATCAGTCTTCACCTTCTACTTGCTTGAGCTGTCTTTTTTCTTCTAATCCTGTTCAGCCATTGATTATTTTTTTCCTTTCTATTGAAAATTTATGAATTTCATGCAGTATATTTTGATCATATTTAAATACCCTCCTGTAACTGAACTCCTTTTATGGACTCTGTACTCTCTATATTAAGGCCTATTGAGTTGAGTTTGTGCCCCACTTATCCTTCAGTCTGTGTCCATACACTGGAGACTGGTAATTGTAAATAATGTCATACCCATGCTTAAAGAAAACTCCACATCTATCTATCTATCTATCTATCTATCTATCTATCTATCTATCTATCATCTATCTATCTATCTCTATCATCTATAATCTATCAATAATCTATAATCTTTCTCTTGTTGTCTGTGTGTGTGAGTTAGTAGTTATAATTGGGAGACTTTGCAAGTGAGGAATTAGAGCTGAGAAGCATCTTAAAAAGTGTTCACTGTCACTAAAAATTAAGGAAATGCAAATCAAAACCACTTTAAGATATCATCTTACTCCAATAAGATTGGTTAGGATCAAGGAAACAAATGATACCAAGTGCTGAAGAGATTGTGGGGAAAGGGGAACACTCATCCACTGCTGGTGGGAATGTAAACTCATACAACCACTATGGAAAGCAGTGTGGAAAACCCTTGGAAGACTTGGAATGAACTTGTCACCTGACCCAGCCATACCACTCTTGGGTATGTGCGCACAAGACTCATCTTACTGCAGAGATTCATGCACAGCCATATTTATTACAGCTCTCTTCACAATAGCAAGGAACTTGAATCAACCCAAGTGCTTCTCAACTGAAGAGTGGATAGAGAAAATATGGTACATCTACACAATGGAGTTCTATGCAGTGGTAAAGAAAGATGACATACTGAAATGTGCAGATAATTGGATGGACCTAGAAGATATCATGCTGAGTGAAGTAACATAGTCCCAGAAAAACAAAGGAGGAATGGTATCCCTCATCTGTGGATGCTAGCACCAATTACCTAATTGTATGGCAAACTGAGCAACGTCAGTATAATGTGAAAACAACTGTGCTCTTATATCATAGTACCCCTTAATAAAAATAAAAAAGAGAAAAAAACAAATAAACAAATATGGACTCACAGCAGCTGTGCTTGACTGCACAAGCCCTGCATAAGTTCAAGCCAGGGAAAATTCCAGCATGGATGGGGTCAGAACTCATGATGCCCCATTCCTGTCTGAGGAGATATTGACAATTGCTGTCTCCTCTGGGAATGAGAGTCAGCTTTCTTCAGGAATGTGGACCTTAGGGATGCCCATACTCTAGTGAATGATCCTACACCTATGAACATAATGTAAGTACTAATTGGGCCTGTAAGCTAAAGACAGCAGACATGAAATTGTAAGGGAGATGTGTTCAGGGAGGTGTATATATTAACAACCATTGTATACACATAAGGAGCTTACAAAGAAGGCATTAAAATTATATTTTAAGAAATGATTGGCATAAAGTTTGTCCCCTATTAACCTGAGCAGCAACTCCAAGGGAGGTTTATTCTGCCTGGCACTGTGTTCCTTGATACATAAGCAATCATGTTCAGATATGGCATGCATACTTTTGTGTGTGGGGGTTGATTTATCACATTTGTACTGGATTTTTGTGCCACCAAAGCTTTCTTTATCATTCCTCTCTTTCTCCCTGTCTAACCTCCATTTTCTCTCCCTATTTCCACATGTCCTCCTTGATAACACCTGTCTCTCATTATCCCCCTCTCTTGAGTTCCTTCTTCCCCTTTGCCTGTATAGGTACTTATATGTCCTTCTTTCATTCTTTCCCAGTTGAATACCTGCATTTTGCAAATTTCCCCCTTGTAACATCTGTTTCCTATGATCTCCCTCTCTCAGTCTCTTTCTTTCCTTTACCTCCCTGGTTCCTTGCAATTTTCCTGACTCCTGCTTATATATCAAGATACATTCTCTCATGTAAGGGATTGATGCTAAGATCCACAAATGCCTCCTTTGCTTTTGTATGTCTGTCTTACTTCACTTAGTGTAATGCTCTGTTGTATCATCCATTTTATTGCAAATTTCATGATTTCATCTTTTCTTACAGCTAAGTAAAACTCCATTGTGTAAATGTAATACATTTTTATTATCCATTCATCAATTGAGGGACATTTATACTCTTTCTATTTTTTGACTATTGTGGAGACAGCAGGAACATAAGTGGATATACTGATATCTCTACAGTAGCATGGATCTTTTGGATATATGCCAAAGAGTGGCATATATCCAAAGATTTTATAATAGATTCATTTTTTTTAAGGGTTCCTACATTGCTTTCCATGGTGGTTGCATGAGTTCACATGCCCACCAGCAGGGAATGAGTGCTCCCTTTTCTTCACATCCTGACCAACATTTGGTATCTTTTGTTTTCTTGACATTAGTCAGTCTGACTAGTGTAAGATGAAATCTTAAAGCAGTTTTATCTGTGTTTCTCCAATAAATAAGGATATGTATATTGGAAGCATTTTAATGTGTTTCTCAGCCACTTATATTTCTTCATTTGAGAACTCTTTGTCCAGGTCCCTAGCCCCATTTTTATTGTTTTCTTTATTTTCTTACTTGTTTTTCTGAGTTCTTTGTATGTCCTGGCTATTAATTGACTATTAGATGTGTAGCATTGAAGATTTTATCGCACTCAGTGGTTTTCCTCTACAATTCTTTGGTTGAGACTCCCCAAATAGCAAGGTCACACCCCTTAACTACCTCCCTGAATTTGAAGGCTGAAGGTAGGACAGACTTTTGATATTGGACGTAGAGCAAGGGAGCTGGAACTGACCTGGAGCCTTCTACCTGAAGACAAGCTGTCGTAATACTAGAGAATGCTATGCAAAATTCAATAAATGGTCCAACTCAGCTCTAGAGCCTAATAAACACAAGTAATGAGGCAACAAACTATGCCTATGGGTGCAGTAGTGGCACTATTATTTAAGGGGCAATCTTAATCTATTTAAACAGACTTAAATCCCTCTCAATGGGAGACAACTCATGGGTAGTACTGCAAAGATCACAAAATGCACATGAATGGAGATGTCATGTATTCTACAGAGAACCCTTTGTCTTATCGCTAGACAAATGGAATTTTTTACTGTATTATAAATATGGATTCCCTACATTTATAGAGAATATACCATACACCACTCATCAAAGAAGATTAGTTTTGCAACATATGGAGGCTACTAAAGTGCTCCCCATCAGTCACACATGAGAATATATGGCTGAAAGATGCACACCTGTAAGTTACGCATCTACATTGGAATCTCTATACCCAAGACTCATGGAATATAGCAGAGGAGGAAGTAGAGATAATAATAACATATACCTCAATTCACCAGCTTTGCTGGTGAACTTAACATATATGACAAAATGTATGTAATCTGGTGGAGGGGCTATGTGAAGTGTAGATTTATTTAGGACATATTATATGAAATGAAGACAATCTCAATAAAAATATTTTTAAGGGGGCTGAAGAGATAGCCTAGCGGTTAAGTGGGATGACAGCTCTTGCAGAGGACCCGGGTTTGATTCCCAGCACCCACATGGCGGCTGAGAACCGTCTGTAAATCCAATTCCAGGAGAACTCCAGTTCCAAGGGAATCCGACACAGTCTTCTGACTTCCGCGGCATTGCACGACATGGGTGCACAGACCTGCATGCAGATAGTACATTCATACGCATAAATAAATACATAAATAAATAAATACATAAATAAAATATTTTTAAGTTTGTTATCTAAACTTTATATGTTACTTTAAAGCCTTAGTCACACAGCTAAGATAGTGGCAATCATAAAATGTAAAATCATCTCAGTAAGGACTGAGAGTTCAGAAATTCATTTCTACTGGCTTTCTTCAAGCCACATATATACATAATAAACTGCTAGTTCTCCACTTCTGTTTGCTACTGACATGTGAACTATACAAACAAAATTATCTAGTCCACCATGATTGTACATTTGTAGAGAAATGTATTGAACAAAATCATATTATGAAATGCTAGTGTTCAGAAGTAATTACAATTATTATTGCTATTTTGAATTCATAGGGCTGCATTTTATTATAAGAGCTTTACAGTCATTATAAGTGTATAAGTGGTGGGGTTTTCTGGTTGATTTCTATTTCTCTCTCTCTCTTTTTTTTTTTTTTTGGCTTTTTGAGACAGGGTCTTCCTGTAGCCCCAGCTGACCTGGAACTCACTCTGTAGACCAGGCTGGCCTTGAACTAACAAAGATCCGCCTGCCTCTGCCTCCCGAGTGCTAGGATTAAAGGCATGTGCCACAATGCCTGGCTGATTTCTATTTCTCTAGCCCTGTGAAGTGTCAGAATTATTGGCCTTATTTTGTAGATTAAACACTTGAGACAAGTAAGAGTGGAAAGAGTTTCAATTCATTTTGGTGTTTGGAAGAACAGTTCACAGGTAATGAGAGGTCCATTTAAAAGTAAGAAGGAGGCAGAGAGGCCGACCCATCTGAATATTAAAGAAAGCAGAACCTCAGACTGCCTGAGTCACAGACACTGAGCATCTCTCTAAATACTATTGGGGTTAACTGTTTATAATGGGCCCTAATGAAGTTTACCTTCCAGATACTAAGAAACCTTCCTACCTCTCCCCTTTATAGGAAAAAGAAAAACATGATGGTAATACAGTCATTCCCCAACTGTAAATTAGAGCCAACTATTATAGTGGACAGGTATAACTACCCTTTTTAATTGACTGTAGAGCATAGGAACTGTGAAAGGATAATTCTCTTCTAGAGCCAAATTCAATAGAAGTCTTTATAAGCTGTGTAATTAAGCAAATATATTAGTACAGGAAAGCTCTGACATCAGCAATGAATTATTCTGCCTAGGAGACGTTGGCTAGGGGATCAACCCCCCCCCAATTATAAAAGCCTTTTGCCTATAAGTGGGATACATGCAAGGAAAAAGGCAGTAGTCTCTGTTGTTGAGACCTGGTGTGAGCATGAAAAAATGTTATGAGACATCACTTGCTAACGTACAATTGGCCCTTGAACACTGCCAGAGAGTTTACAAGGCCACTAAAGCAATACAGCAAAATCATTGGTCTCACCTGAGAGCAAGCAAGACTCATCAGTCAGTAATCAGCTAACACCTCAACTGCCTGCAAATACTGTGCAACAGTGGCATGCCATGTGTATTGTACATATATATATATATATATATTATATTAATATAAATCAAATATAAGTATAATATATATATATATATATACATATATCCCAAATCTAATTGGCTATTAGCTCTCTCCTTGGAGGAATAACTCACCGCAGATGCCACAAGCTTATGTCCTCTAGTGGTTAGGAGATGTTATAAGCCACAATAAGAACTTGTTAAACTTTATAAAGAAATCACAGTTTGTGGATTAACATACCAACCAAGCATCTGTGTCTATGCTCACAGCTTAGCTTGCCATAATAATTAGTACCGCTTAAATGCCTGTACATCCAATTGCTTGTGCTTTGTTAGTATGACTAGAAAGGTATCACTGGATAAGCTGTCAATTCATGAAGGGAAACAACCTGAGCAGACTAGAGTCCAAAATGACAACTCCAAAGAAAGTAGACTGTTTTCTTCTCACCCACTGTGCCTCTTTCTCAAAGCCCAGGGAACAAATTGAGGAAGAGGAGGCATGGTAGAATGTAAGGGCTGTGAAGAGATAGGGGTGAATCATGAGACTACAGCAATATAGTCTGGACTCCTAATTGATCAACATGCCTGTGCATACAAGCTTCTCCAACTGGACTATAGGAAACTTGGGTTGTTCAAAATTTGGATATAGATACTTGCGAAATGCACCAATTACCTAATTGTACAGCAAACTGAGTAACATCAATGTTATCTGAAAACAACTGTGTTATTATATTGTAGAATCCCTTAAAATATACAAATAATAATAAAAAAGAAAACAAAGAAAGAAGGAAGACTATACAGTGGGTTCCCTCAGTGCTGAAGAAATGTTGAATATGATCAACAGAAAGGGAATAAAAATAATTATTTTAGGTAGGATAATATGGAGAGGAAATTTTTCCATGTTCTCTCTTTGAATAAACTATATATCACAAAAAAAGTAAGAAGGAGGACTTTGTGGATGATAGCAGTAAAAGAAAAGCAAATAAATTCTGCTTCTGGTAAGTCAAGATAAGCCCAACTGCGGAATTCTTAAAATCTGAAGCCTCATATTCTGTTATTCAGGGGGTGGTGTACTTCTTTATATCAAAGGCTATTGAGACTGAGAGTCTTGGGTTCAAATTCCACTGCTGTCACTTGTTATCCGTGTACCTTTGATAAATACCTCAATCTTATTGATTTTCCATTATAAATGGTACATAATGAGTGTGTCTTTAAATGCTGTTCTACTTTAATTTCTGTTACCATGACAGAAAATTAGGAGAGAAAATGTTTACTTAGCTTACAATTTCATGTTATATTAGCCCCTTATGGGAGATCACTGATGGAGAAGTCAAGGCAGAATGAAGCCCAGAGAGAAATGAATGCATGTATTCTGCTAGCTTACTTGTTTGCTTGCTTGCTTGCTTGTATTCAGCCTGGACCCCTGTGTAGGGAGGGTGCCACCTGCATTGGGCTGGGGTTTCCACATTGATTAAAATAGTACCCACCAGTATGCCCACAGGCAAACTCAGTGTAGATGATACTTTACTGAGATTCTCTTTCCAGGTGATTCTAAGTTGTGTCAAACTAACAGTTAAAACTTACCATCAGAGTCTGGCTTCTCTGAATATTAAGGTCTATGGAGTACTGGGAAGAGAATTAGCATCCTTTGCCATCAAAATTGAATAATGCTATCAACTTTAACCATCAGCAAATATTCATTAAGAATAAATCCTTAGGGATAGGGTAGATAGGTTAGTTAGTACAGTGTTTATCAAGCAAGCTTGAGAAACTGTGCTCGATCCCCAGTATGCAGATAAAATGCTGAGCATGGAGGTGTGTCTGTGGAATCCTAGTACAGAATTGGGGACAGGGAAGGCACAGGGATTACTGGCTAACCAACCTCACTGAATTAGTCAGTTATTCAGTTCTCCATTACTTGTCTCAAGAAGAAAAAAAAACAAAAATGGGGCTGGAGAGATGGCCTAGCGGTTGGGAGCGCCGACGCTCTTGCAGAGGACCTGGGTTCGATCCCCAGCACCCACATGGCGGCCGAGAGCCGTCTGGGACTCCAATTCCAGGAGAACTCCAGTTCCAGGGGAATCCGACACCCTCTTCTGACCTCCGCGGCGTTGCACGACACGGGTGCACAGACTTGCATGCAGACAGTACATTCATACACATACAGAAATAAATAAAATTAATAAAAATAAAAAAAAAGAAAAAAACAAAAACAAAAACAAAACAAGCAAACAAACAAATGAAAACTGCTGGATGTGTTGGTGCACTCCTTTAATCCTAGCACTCAAGAGTCAGAGGCAGGTAGATCTTTATGAGTTCAAGACCAGCCTGGTCTACAGAGTGAGTTCCAAGACAGCTGGGGTACAGGGAGGCCCTGTCTCAAAAAGACACACAAAAAAAGAATAATATAGAAAGTGACATAGGAAAACATCTAATATCAACTACTGGTCTCCACATTTAGGTACACACATGTGCACTGCAAACTATGTGCATACGGATGCATAAAACATGTCAATGAGAATCATTATTTAATCAAAAATAGGTAAATTAACCAAGAGGCATAACAATCGCAAGCACATGTTTGTAATACAGTAGCTCTTAAATAAAGATAGGGACAATAATTTTTTAGTACAGTTGTGGGACTCTCATGTACTGAATTGGCATGTTTCTTTCATAGGTGTGTATCTCATTTCTCTTTTTCTTCTGATCAAAATGGGAGGCGTGGTCTTAGTCCCTAGCAAGTAATACAGCCCTGACATCATCAGAAGTAAGATAACAGTCCTCACTGGAAGTTACATCAGGGTAGTGTCCATTGCCTAAATCCAGATCTTAAATCAAATCCTCTATCTAGCCCACTTGTTACATATAACATGAAATAATTGGTGCATAATCCACACTTAGAGAACATCTTATAGACAGTTTAAATTTTAATATTAAAGCAAATTAGGAAATTATCTGTACCCTCTCCATTCTGCCAGAGGGAAGCAAGAGAGCACCTCTCTGAAAAAAAAAAAAAAAGGACCATATAGGACTTGTACATGAAGAACCAGATATAAGAGAGTGCCCTGTGGAATGAGAAGATAACTTCTCTGAGATGGGTAGAGCAGTATGGATGGAAGTTTGGAAGAGGGGAGGTAGAAGGGGATCTGGTAGAAGACAGTGCCTCCAGAAGAAAGAGAGGCAAACTAGATAAAGACACTCCTAAGCTTGGTAGGAAAGGGGAAAGGTAGATCAACTGACAAAAGGGAAAGGATCTACAAATCCCAAACCATGAAACCATCCTCATTGCAAAATCACTCCTGATAGATGTACTCCTGCTAACAGGAAAAGAGGATAGATCTAGGCTCAGAAAATGAACCAGATGATAGTTACACCAACTCTAACAGATACATTGACAGAGACATCCCAAATGCTTATGAAAACAAACAGAAAAGTGTGTCAGAAATAAATAAATAACTCACCCTAAGGAAAAGAGAAAATACGGACCATAGTTAATGAAATGATGAACATTCTCCTCTAAAGTGACCAAAATCTAAGCAGCCAAAAATTATAATACAGCAAATTAAGTGACTGGCTATATACCATTAACATATTAAAATGCATTTAAATTTTAAAATTAAGAAATGCAGAATATAAATAATTAGATGAAAGTATATATGATATAAGGATTGAACAACCCCAAAATGGAAGAAAATAATATATTAATTTAGATACAGCAACTGAATGACAGAAGATACAGAAAGAATAAACTAATGTGTAGGTACAGATAGAAAGGATAAAATGAAATTCCCAAATTAAGAAATTTATGCCTTGGGGCTGGAGAGATGGCTCAGCAGTTAAGAGCATCAACTGCTCTTGCAGAGGACCCGGGTTCAATTCCCAGCGCCCACATGGTGGCTAAGGACGCTATTTAAGCCTGGCATGGTGGCACAAGCCTTTAATCCTAGCACTGGGGTTGGGGGTAGGGCGCAAAGACAGGCGGATCTCTGTGAGTTCAAGGCCAGCCTGGTCTACTGAGCCAGCTGGAGCTATAGGGAGACCCTGTCTCAAGAAAAAAAAAAAAAAAAAAAAAAGAAATACACAAAACTTCCAAATCAAAAGTGTGGTAGAGATAACAAGAATTGGAAGGAATATAAAAGACGGAGGAATTATTCATAGAAAAATGCTCATCATGTACAAAATTACAAAGTTGGGTAAAATAGCAGTCCATCTATCCCTATCTTATGTATCTATCTAGATCTCAGATCTTTTGCTGCTGAAGTAGCTCGGTGGATAGAGGTAATTTCCATCAAACCTCTGATTTTGACACCTGGGACCCACACAGTGGAAAAAGAGGACTGATTCTCACAAATTATCCTCCAATCTTCACATGGGCACTGTGGCATACACATACTCCACCCTCCAGTACAAAAAAGACCAGTAAAATGTAAAAAATATGAACATACATATTGTAATGCTGTATATTAAACACATACACATATAAATATAATTTATATGCACATATTTTAAATTTATTATATAATCCCAATAATTATCTAAAATTATAGTCTAAATGGGAGTATCCATGGTGTTTCTAGTTCTTTACAGTGTGTCCTTACTTCCTAATAGATGTTCAAATTTTTAATTTATTTAAATTTTATTTATTCTTGTGTGCTTATGAATGTACTGTCTGCATGTAGGTTTGTGCACCCCGTGTCGTGCAATGCCGCGGAGGTCAGAAGAAGGCATAGGATTCCCCTGGAACTGGAGTTAAAGACGGTTCTCACCCGCCATGTGGGTACTGGAGATCAAACCCAGATCCTCTGCAAGAGCAATCGGCGCTCTCAACCGCTAGGCTATCTCTCCAGCCCCAATTATTATTATTATTATTATTTTTTTTTTATGTTCACAGAATGAGTAGAACGTAGAAACAAAAATTTATCTTGAACTCGCCATAAAATTAATGAGCAAAGTATATGAATAAGATAACAAAGTATGGAAGCAAATTTTCTAAGAGTATCATAGAGCAGAAATAAGAATAAAAAGTATTTTCAAGACAGCCAATGAAGTGTGTCTTGAATAGAACAATTAGATCTATAACTACAAGAAAAAAATCATGTTTTTCCAACATTATTGGTCCTCACTAGAGTTAATTATTTTGATTTCTCTTTCTTTCTTTCTTTCTTTCTTTCTTTCTTTCTTTCTTTCTTTCTTTCTTTCTTTCTTTCTTTTTAAATTTTATTTATATTTGTATGTGTATGAATGTAACGTCTGCATGTAGGTCTGTGCACCCGTGTCGTGCAATGCCGTGGAGGTCAGAAGAGGGTCTCAGATTCCCCTGGAACTGGAGTTCTCCTGGAATTGGAGTCACAGACGGTTCTTAGCTGCCACGTGGGTGCTGGGGATCGAACCCGGGTCCTCTGCAAGAGCAGTCGGTGCTCTTAACCACTAGATTATCTCTTCAGCCCCACCTTCCTTTCTTTCTTTTTCTTTTTCTTTCTCTTTCTTTCTTTCTTTCTTTCTTTCTTTCTTTCTTTCTTTCTTTCTTTCTTTCTTTCTTTCTTTCTTTCTTTCTTTCTTTCTTTCTTCTTTCTCCTGTCGAATATCTATCTATCTATGTATCATCTATCTTTCTATCACCTATCTATATAGGGATTTTTTTTTCTTTTTTTTTTAGTTTATGTAATATGTGTGTGTGTGTGTGTGTGTGTGTTTGTGTGTGTGTGTGTGTGTGTGTGTGTGTGGTCTTGTGTGTGGTCTTGTGTGTGGTCTATCTACTCTGATACAACCAACCCTTTCTTCTTATATTCTGTTGTTCATAAATATATTGGTAATTCTAGGTTTGGAGTGCTGTTATGATTGAAGATGTCTTGTCTACCACAAAACATTCAAAATGACATATATTGGATATTTCATCCTCAGTGTAATGGTTGTAAGAGATCTCTGAGGGGTGGGGCATAAGGGGCAGTGATTGTGTCACAGTGAGTACCCTCAGAGGAGATCAACAATGCTTGTTGAGTGGATTTGTTCCTGTGCCATCAGTTTGTGACAAAGGAATTAAGTTGTCCACATATATTTTTTATTTTAGCTCATGCGTGTCTCCCATCTGCCTGTGGTCCTTTAGCCAATGTGACCTTTACCAGAAGCCAATCCCATCCTGATTGGACTTTCCAGAGAGCGTCATAACCTGCCAAATAAAACTCATTCATTATATATTCCTTAACATCCCTTAATTCCTTAGAAATTAATTCATATACATTCCTAAAATTCTTTAATTTTGTTGACAAAAAGTGGCCTAAGAAGGGCTTGATGAATAGTCTTGTCATTACCATACATGGCAGCCCATTCTGCAGATGTGTACTTACAAATGGGATAGATTTAATGCAGAATTACTGGGTCACAGAAGGTCAGACCCCCAAAAAATATCCCCAAAGGAAATGGACCAATGAGAACTATTCCTGCTGGCTCCTGAGTGTTCAGGCTGAGGGACTTCCAAGCAGATGTGGACAGTGGGTGCAAACTCAGCTTTTCTTGGCATTTCCTCATGACAAAGTTACTGGTACTTTCCACACTCCTGCATGTTGTCTTGATTCTATTCCCTCAGTTTGGAATTAGTAGTTACATGCAACTTTTATTCATTTTCACCTTCAGATTCAAAAATCTCTCTAAATCATAGGACTTATTTACAAATACCCTGTATAAAATGGATGGCACTATTTTTCTAGACACATGAACGTACATGAATTAACAATTAGCCATCTTTAAATATATCTCACTAATCAGTAATCTATCATTTTGTCAGTTTTTAAATGTGTGATCTTATGGTTTTAGTTTAAATAAAGTTTAATTTCACATTTTCTTCTCCCATGGACAGTGTCATCTTGGAAAACTGTTAACTTGCACCAGTGTAGATAGTCTCCTGTTTTCATATAAGTTTTGGTTATATTATCCTCTTCTACATCCATGGAAGTATTTTTGTACATGAGTAGGCTATGGATCTTTTTCCTGTATATATTAAGTGTACCCTATTTTAGCACCATGTTCAAAAAAAACTTAAGTATTAATTCACCGTAGTACAGTCTAATGTTATGTTCCTAAGATGGAATATTTTTACCTCCCCACCTGAGGTAATCGTGTTTAATGGAGTAAATCAATTTATAAAGTTCAAGGAGGTGCTGCATAACAAGATGTGAGTTAAAGATAGTTGGCATGGATAGCAGTATTTCTATGACTATATGATAGAGGAAAAAGTCCAGTTGCCTAGTGTCTGTGAGGCCCAGTCCCCAGCACTGTGGTAACTATGAAAGGAGAGACTCAATAGATAGATTGAACATAGGAGTGAACATAGGGATTGGGGAAGAAGTTCAGTGGTAGAGTGTTTGCCTAGCAAGCACAGAGCCCTCAGTTTACTTCCTAATATATCATCAATTATGCCTGGTGAGCATGCCAGTTATCACAAGAATCAGGAGGTGGAGGCAGGAGGATCAGAAGTTCAAGGCCCCCATTTGATACTTAGTGAGCTGTAGGCTTTCCCAAATATGGGAGGGTGTCTCTCAAAAAAGGAAACATTAAACAAATTAGCCTCAACCCTCAGTATTGACACAAAAGCAATTCAAGAGGTAGACTTTAAATAGAACATGCCTAGCTCCACCAAAGTTTGACATGTCTCCTAAATTTTAACATAAGTACTCAAGTTGAATGTTGTAAATATGTACTGAAAATTAATATTTCCAGAAAATAATAGGAGAATATCATAACTATGGCTCAGTAAAAATTATAAGGGCTTTTTGTAAGAAAATATAATCCATTATTGAAAATATTGATGTTGGACTTGATCAAAATTTAAAAAATATGCTCTACAAAATGTGTTAAAATTAAAAGGCACATAATGAACAAGTAAAAATATTCACAAACCACTGAACAAAAATAAGACCATTTATAGTAGGTTAAAATATTGATTTTTTCAAATTTGAAAAATCCAACTAGCTAGTGAGCAAAATGGTCATTTGAATTTTCCTTGAAAAATTACACATAGTTGGGGGCTGTAAGATGTCTCAGTGGTTAAGATAATTAACTGCTCTTTCAGAGGACCCCGTCATTCCCCACCAACTACAAGGTTGATAATAATCCTCCGTAACTCCAACTCCAGGGAACTGATGCTCTCTTCTGGCCTCTGAGGGCATTGCATGACAAGGGTGCACTTACCCACATGCAGGCAATATGCTCAAAGACAACCACAAAAAAAAAAAAAAAAAAAAAAAAAAAATAGAAAAAGAAAACCACACACCTGGTGATATTGGTTTGGAAGGTGTGAAAGGATCATTGGAGAGAATCTGAGGATTTGAACCATGAAAAACCAGGAGAGGCCACAGGTGAAGGAGAAGCCTCAGTTACAGTAAAGAACCTTAGAATTGAAGAGGTCATGGAGACACTCTCAGGTTTGGTGCACTGAGAGATCAGGAGAGGCCATTAGTGAAGCTACAGTTTCAGTTGCAATGGAGACAGCAGATATTAGGGATTCAAGGACCATGGAAGGAACACCAAGGCAGCAACAGGTGTGGAGTGGAGCCAGCCTGAAACTGAAAGATAAGCTGTGTGTACTATGGCCATCGGACCCAGGGAAGGTCATTAGTGAATCCCAGATATCCAACACTGAGCTACATGGCTGAATTTGGTTTAAGTGTGGCCAGTTCTTTTGTATTTAAATAAGTAACTTGTTTCAGATTTTACAGGAGTCCATAGCTAAGAGGCTTTTTATAAAGACAATTTTAAAGAAGTTGAATTTTTAAGGACGTTTAAAGTCATGCCATTCTATGTTTTAATATTAATATTAGCATGAAATCTTGGATATAAGAAATGGAAATGTCCTGGGTCAATAGTAATGTGTATTGTGTCAAGTTAACAAGGAGTCAATTGTACAGGATAGCTTCAGTTGTCAAGTTGACACATCTTGGTAGAGGTAACCTCAACTGAGGAATCTCCTACAATGAACTGGCCTGTGGAGCATTTTCTTGATTACTGAGTGATGTGAGAGGGCTTAGCCCATTGTGAGTTCTTATCCATTAGCTCTTATCCAAGAACCCTGAGCTCTTATCCAGGTGTCACTTGATGATGAACTGTGTATGCTGAAGCCGAAAAAAAACCCTTTGGTCCCCAAGTTGCTTTTAGTTAGTGTTTTATCACAGCAGTAGAAGAATACTAGGACATATGTGTACATATCTACATGTAATAAACCTTACACAAAAAGAACAAAGAAAAAGCAGAAATAGTTACCAACAAAAAATCTTAGTGTAAAATAGGTCTATTTATGTTTTGAATAACTCAGGCACATATAAACTAAGGTCTATACTTATAATTCATTTTTCTCATTAGAAAATGCAGACAACCTTCCCCTAATCCTTTGCTATTTATTTTGAATTCACAATGACTAATGATTTGCAATTCACTATGATTTCTGGATGAGTTATTCCTGGACATTCTCGTTCTGAATAGTTAATTTGCACTATTACTGCTGATCTTCTGAGTCTAGCCTTGTGTATCCCATATTTCATCTGTTCCTGCACAGTGGAAAAAGTTATGAATTCCTAATGTAAGTAACATTAACAAGTGAGGATGTTGTACTTTATTCTCTTACACACTCTAATTGGAGCTTTGGTAGGGTAAGATTAGTTAATATTTAATCACTTTGGTTTCCTGTTGTAAGTGTATAATCACGAAATTATTTGGCTGAATATATTCATGGGGTAAGTCTGATTCTTTTTACTGTTGTTTTCTCTGTGTTTTACCTGACCAACACCTGGGAAGTTAACTTTTGTTCCATAGTCAAATTTCCAGTAGAGAATGGTAATAATGAATGCCATTCACAGGATGAAACTAAACAATGTATAGAAGAATGCTACATGAGTGTCTTCCAGTAGCTTTCCCAATCATCCGAATGAGAATCATTTGCTGACATAGAACACACACCATATATATGAGTAATTCAACATCAATGTCCACATTCCCTGGAGCCCTTATAATGCAGGGCTTGGATATAACAGATACTGTGATGGTTCATTTCAGCTATCAATTTGACTAGATCTGGAAACAACTAAGACATCAGCTTCTAGGCACACCTGTGAGGGACTTATTTGTTCAAGTTATTTAAAGTAGGGAAAACCTACCATACATGTTCTTGCATATTCCAGTATGAGCCAGATAAAAAGAAGCATGAGGGGAAAGCTTTTATTTGTTTGTTTGGTTTTTGCCTCATTACCTTCACATCTTGATGGTAAATGCATCTGTACTACTGCTGTAACTGCTGCCACATCTTTCTCTGACAGCGGAACTCAGCTTCTTTGGTCTTCCAGCATGTACTGAAGACTTGTGACCATCTAGGAATTTTGAAGGCCTTTAGACCCAGACTGTGACTACTGAGGCATCTAGAATCAAGAGCAAAGTCTGATACTTCAGCCTCTCCAGTGTGAAGAAAACCACTGTAGGACTATTTAGACTGTGTAGTGAAAAATAATCTAATACATGGCCTTTTAATTTGTACTTATTCTATCAATTCTGTTCCTTCAGAGAACATTGACTAATATAAACATTTTCTAGAGATAAAACTCGACTAAATCAAAACAACAATAACAACAAAAATACAACAAGCAGATTAGGCTGTACATGAACCTTCAAGATTCTGACATTAGAGGTCTAGAGAGATGGTTCACTTATTCAGAGCACTGGATTCCAGAGTGAAATTTCAGTTCCTAGTACCCACATGGGGATAACAACTATCTATAACTCTAGTTCCAAGAGATCTAACACCCTATTCTGATCTCTGTAGGCAAAACACTCATACACAAAAAATAAATAAATAAAAAGAATATGATATAAAACTAAATATATCACAGGAATAGTAGTTTCCTACATTGTCATTTATTGATAATGTGAATTACTGTATTAAAAAATCTGAGAGTTAAAACCAAATATGGACAAATTATTCTACAAATTTAGTCAGAAGTTTTTTGTCTTAAAAATATTCAGTATAAGCTGGGCATGGTGGTGCACGCCTTTAATCCTAGCACTTGGGAGGCAGAGGCAGGCAAATCTTCATGAGTTCAAGGCAAGCCTGTTCTACAGAGTGAGTTCCAGGACAGCTGGGGCTACAGGGAGACCCTGCCTCAAAAAGACCAAAAAATAAAAATTAAAAAATAAAAAAATAAATATTCAGTATAATCGTGGAGCTGAAGAAAAAGCTCATGTGTTAAAATTCTATCTTTACAATCATGAGAACACCTACATATTCACAAACACAAAATTCAATGTTTGGATTGCTAATCTAGAAGACTGTCTTAGTTACTTTATATGTAGCTTCATGAAAATACCTGTACACAGCAAACTAAGCAAGAAATGACAATTCTAACTTACAATTTCAGGGAGACACAGTCCATCAAGGTGGCAAGTTACTGGCAGCAGGATAGTTGCTGGTCATGCTGAATTGCATTCAGGAAGCAGAGAGCGAATTAGGAAGTAAGGCTGGACTCTAAAACTCTATTCTTCTTCCACTGACCTACTTTTTCCAGGATTTATCCATCTCCCAAAGGTTCCACAGCTTTCCCAAGCAATCCCTCCACCTGGGGATCAAATATTGAAACATGTGATCCTATAAGGGACATTTCACATTCAAATGACAATACAGAACACAGAATGTCTATTTTTATCTCACTTTATCAAATTGATAAACTCAGAAAAAATATACAAGTCTGAAGAAATTGTGCAAATGCAATGCTCTGAATTAGCACATCTCATTCTTCTTTCCGATTTTTCACAATGTACAAAGCAATTTTGAGATAATTATTTTGAACTAAACGTTACTCTTGAGAAAATAGGGACAATGCCTTATACTTTTCATTTTAACAATAGGAGAAATGGTAAGCTATATGACTTGTATAATTTTTATTATTTAGCTATTTTAAAATAAGTAAGGTCTATAATGAATATTTACTGGTCTTCTTAAGTCTTACTGAACTTTTGTTTACTCATGTAAATTTTAATTTATTCCTATGCTTTGAAAAATTACAAAACTAGAAACAAGTATCAAATATAACTCAGTTACATCATAATATGACATTAGACTTTGGAATTCTTCAATTCAAAAGATGCAGAATTCAAACTGGAACAAGGCACAGAAAGCGTTTTCTCTTTTGTGTATTATTTCCAACAGAGAAACTGATCAGTAACTATTGTAGGAAATAGATATATTTTTATTAAACTAAGAGTAATTTGATAATTGAATATTTAGTTTGCCATGCAGTGTCTTATAAGATCATGTCTTCACTGGCTTATTTAATGAAAATCAATAAAAAAATACTCATTCATAAGTTCAATATTGGCAAATGACCAGCCAGTTATTATTACACTTTTAACATTTTAAGTGTCTTACCCATTTGAAAAGCATAACAAATATATCATAAGCGAGAAAAATAGACTTCCAAAGTTATAAGGTTTTCAAAGAATTTGATAATGTTACTAAAGCTTACACTATCTTTTTGAAGATTATATCCCTTCATATGTATTTGTACATTTGAAAACATAATTAAATAATTAATAAAACTCAATTATGAAATTGTAGGAATATCACAGATAATTAATATATAGTTTATTCCTGGGGGACATAATTCTGGTACATATATGATGTTTATATAAGCATATTTTGGAGCAATACAATTGAGAGGCAACCACTACAACATAAGGACTGGGTCAAAGAACAGACTGATATAGTTAAATCCTGCTCAAATCAATAAACCTTTACAGAGAAAAACTTTGAAAAGACTGAGAGAAAGATTTTGGGCATGTATGGCAGAATGCATGACCTGGGGTGGGAAAGGAAAAGGGAATATGTCTAAATTGAACTGAAAAATGATATCTGTAATACACAAAACATCAATAAATGTATTATATTAAAAGAGAAATGTTGGGAGCTGCGAAGTGCTGCGCCTCAAAGATGGCGCCGGTTTCCGCCTCCCACCCCCACGGGGGTGAGCACTCCATGCAGTAAACATGTCCTTATTTGGTTTGGCCTTGCTGAAGCCCTCTGTTCCGCATAGAGATATCCTATCCTTGAGACCCACGTGGTGGAAGTTGATTGGTTGTGACATACCTTATAGGTGGTGAACCGGGAAGGGAAAGGGAGAGAGCAGATGTAAGGATACCCGAATAAACTGCTCGAGGAAGATCGCTCTCATGTCACGTCTTCTTTCGCTGGACGAAGGGGGTCGCGATGAGTAGTGGCCCGGACAGGGAACCTTGCTTCTGATCAGAACCTCGGGCAGTCGGGGCGGCGCCGGTAAGTTCCCGGGTAAGGAGGGATGATAAGGTCACAGTGAGCGACAAGTCAAAGACCGCGGTAAAGCGGCAAGGATAAATTCGCTGTTTGGCGAATCAAAAGTGAAAGCTCATGGATTTGCGAGCCAAGATCAGTAGATGGAAGTATATCTACTTCTTGCTGGGAGTCTGTTTGTTAGTTTTCTTTTCTGGGTAATCGTTTTCTCAGTATTCTGCAGGGCGTGTCCCAAAGGAGTTAACATGGGGAACTCACCGACCCCCCAATTTTTTATGCCCTCAAAGACTTGCTTAAGGCAAAGGGGCTAAAACTTAAAAAAAAACATTGATTAATTTTTTGACAGAATGTGATCTTATGCCCCCTGGTTCTTAGTGTAGGGAGTTTGACAGTAACAAGACTGGGATAAATTGGGGAGAGATCTTGATTTTGTGTGGGAGCAAGGCACGCTTAAAGCTGGTATCCACCCGATATGGAGGCTGGTGCAGTGCCTGTTTGGGGGATCAAAAGTGCTGTCCAGCATTGGAAAGAGGGCAGGAAGCCTTGGAGCAGTTCACACATTGCCTTGAAGCTGTGCAGCCGCCGAAAAAAAAAAAAAAAAAAAAAAAAAAAAATAAAAAAAAAAAAAAAAGAATATTTGGAAGAATAAACGGCCAAAAGATAGGCTCTTATTAACTCTCTTCACTTTAAATTTTTTAAATTTGGACAATAATAATAATTCTGCTGCTGATCGACATCAGTGGCATGAAAGGAAAAAGGATATGTGAAATGGAAGGATATACTTACAGGACAGTGGAATGGACCAGACCCAGTCCTGGTCTGGGTGACAGGCTCTGTTTGTGTTTTTCCACAGAATCGAACTGTCCCTGTGTGGGTGCCAGAAAGACTCACCAGAAAGTGTAACAAAACTTCTCAGGATGAAGATTCCCCTGCTGACGCTGCTGTCACTGATCCTGAGTCTGCTAACACCAACCCGGATGGATCCGCGATGGGGGATACTGTGGGTGTTCCCAAGACCAATGCCAGTTCACCATGATGCTAAGCTTTCCCCTCGCCTTTTTAGTACTAATTCATCTTGGGATGTACTCTATTTGCCCTTAGATGTAGGAATAGCCAGTATTAATGAAAATAGAAGTTTTACATTAAGTGGTAGTCCATATTTTCTTAAGGTTAGAAATAGCGAAAATTCAAAATGTGTTCAGATGTATAATCAGATAGTGGCTTGGTTTGATTTGCCAGAGGATTCCTATGGACCCTGTCATTCTGCCAATGCCTCTTGGATTAGTGGATGGTGGCCAGCCAAGCATGGAGAAGAACAAGCACGCCGCCAACCTAAATATGCTCCTCATTGTTTGGGCATTAATTGGGGGAAATTCTGGCCTTGGCCTTAAATAACTTATCCTCCAATGTTGCCCAGACCCTGGACACTCAGCTACATATCAACATCCTCCTGAAAGGAGGACTGATGATTGCTAATCAACGATATATTGTGGCAAATAGCACAATTAGGATGTGAATTTAAACATTCAGGCCTCTGCGTAACTAGTATTCAGTATAATAACTTTTCCCATGCTGCAAATCTATCTAAACAACTTTCTAGCTATCTTCTAGGAAACTGGTCTGAGCAGTTTGAATGATTGGTGACCCAACTAAGAGTGGAAATAGTGACAGTGAATTCAATGTGAGTGGACCTAGACCTTGCCATCGGACTGTCATCCTGGATCTCAACAGCCATGAATCATCTCAAGGAATGGGCGGGGTTGGGATCCTTGTCATGCGTAATGTTGTTCGTATCTTTCCTCTTCCTGTGGTGTCTTTGTAAAATGAGAGTATCTTGACAGTGGAACACGGCTTTACTAGCACAGGCTTTTGCTGCCATTGAAGATGGACATTCCCCACAAGCTTGGCTCTCACTTATGCAAAAATCTTAAAGGTCGTGTCACCCCTGAATGTCTTCATGATCCTACTCAGAGACGGGCAACTTTCCTTCTACCTAAGGCATGGAACCCTCAGGGCGATGGGGTATCCTATGACAGGTTTAATGGAGGAATGATCCTAAGACAGGGGGGATTGTTGAATTCAGCCATCTGTGGCCTCGAGACCTTCCTCTATTAAAACAAAAAGGGGGAACTGTTGGGAGCTGCGAAGTGCCGTGCCTCAAAGATGGCGCCGGTTTCTGCCTCCCACCCCCATGGGGGTGAGCGCTCCATGCAGTAAACATGTCCTTATTTGGTTTGGCCTTGCTGAAGCCCTCTGTTCCGCATAGAGATATCCTATCCTTGAGACCCATGTGGTGGAAGTTGATTGGTTGTGACATGCCTTATAGGTGGTGAACCGGGAAGGGAAAGAGAGAGAGTGGATGTAAGGGTACCCGAATAAACTGCTCGAGGAAGATCACTCTCGTGTCACGTCTTCTTTCGCTGGACGAAGGGGGTCGCGATGGAAACATACATATAAATA
The DNA here is from genome assembly GCA_009823505.1 of Rhizomys pruinosus. NCBI lineage: Eukaryota > Metazoa > Chordata > Mammalia > Rodentia > Spalacidae > Rhizomys > Rhizomys pruinosus. Next base: position 41,888 of record VZQC01006528.1, read on the forward strand.
TAACAGATTATACATGGATTTGGCTGGGTGTGGCAGCACACACTTGCCAGCCCAACATTTCAAATGCTGGGGCAAGAGTACTACTGTGAATTTGAGGCTATCATTGATGGCTATCTTGTTTCAAACAATAACAAAGAAAACAAAAACAAAACTAAAAAATAGTTGAAATAGCATTAAAATAGTTGAAACCTATGGAAAGAGATAACCCAAATCCAAAGAAATGTAAATCCTAGAGTGATTAGTTATCATCTCATCTTCATTCTGTGTAGGAAAACCCAGTTTGAATTGCAAACTAGCTGGCATGCCTCAGGGCTCCACATGGCCAAGAGTCTGGCTCTGTCCCAAGTAGGAAACAGGCAACATGGCCTAGCTACATGATGCTGGGTGGAGGAAGGTGTGCAATGGTGTGGAATTGGGGAACCTATGATTTGCTCTGGGAGGTGACGTCATTTATTTTATAAAAGCAGGCTGTAGCAAGGAATAAATAGAATTCCATAATAACATCATCACAGAGTTCCCGGCCAATATTTTTATTAATTATTGCTCGAGTACAGGCTATGCAAGGTAAGCCTGCATTTCGTTTGGGTGGCCAGCATGGTTGGAAAGAGATTCCTTTGTGGATCACCAACCTGGGTAGCTGGTGTTGTGAGTGAAATTCCTGTCCCAGCTCTGGGCAGGTGGGAAGTCACAGCCAAGAGTGGAACACATGTCTCGTGGGTCCAGGCTAAGAGCCTAAGCTGAAAATATCACTTGGGCTGGGCTACGGGAAGTAGGGAAGTAGTTGTATGTTCTCTGCACTGAGAGACCAGCTCCACACAGCAACCACAGGCAGGTTAGGTAACAACAATTCTGGTTTTGTCATATTTTAGTTCTCTTTTTTTTTTTTTTTTTTTTAGACAGGGCATCCCTGTAGCCCCAGCTGTGGCCTGGAACTCAAAATATAGACCAGGCTGGCTTTGAATTTACAGAGGTCATCCTTTGCCTCCTATGTGCTGACATCAAAAGAATGTGCCACTGTCCCTGGTGGTAATATTTAACTTTTTAAAGGAAGTAAATTAATTAATTGCATTTTAAAAATTATTTTTATGTAGTCACTGCTGCTTTCCTTCCCTTATCACCTTCCCACTCCCTCTGAAGTCTTTTTCTTCCCAGCAAGTCCTTCAAGATGCTAACTTGCTTTCTACTGCTGTGATAAAACACTGACTAAGACCACCTTAAGGAGGAAGGGGTTATTTCACTTTACAGCTTACAGTCCATCATGGAGAGAAGCCAAGGTAAGAACTCAGGAACCTGGAACAGAAACAGGCAGAGACTAGGGAAGAACAATGCTACTGTTTGCTCAGCTATCTTTCTTGCACAGCCCTGGTTCACCTGCTTAAGGATGGGGCTATGCCCAGAGGGCTGGACCTTCCTATATAAATTAGCAATCAAGAAAAATGCCCTACATAAAAGCACATAGGCCAGTCTGATGGGGGAAAATCCAGAGTTGATGTTTCCTCCTTTAAGGTGACTCTAGTTTGTGTCAAGTTAACAAGAAGCTAACTAGCAAGCCATCCTACTTTCATGTCTTTTTTTCTTTAATTCATTGATTTTAATTAGAGGTGCTTTCGTAAATTTAGGTGTGTAGTTATTTACAACATGTGGAACTTACCAGTGGCTCTGCCACTGAAGAAAAATGACTCATCCTTCTTTCATAGCCATTAACTGCCGGTAGCTCTTCAGACAGAGGAGAGCATTCACTTTTTATATTTTTAATGTATATTCCTATAAATATTTTGTTTACATTGATGTTTTACATTTTTATACAAAATACATGATGAAAGATGTAATGAAAGTAACTCTGGACTATTAATATTCATTGTCTAATGATTAATATAAAATAAGTGGTTCAAAGGAACCCAAAATATAGCAAAGACAAAATAATAATGTAGTAATGAAAATTCTCTCTAGATATTTATTACATAAACTTTGTTGAAATTGAGATTTCATAATGTAGTATAATTATTTTTTTAATTGTGTTATTTCAAAAATTAAAATAGTCATGACTTCTCTCCTTATTTTTAACATGGAATAAATTCTGAACAGCAGTATTTTAGAAACTTTTCTTTTTGCTCTGACAAAATACCTGACAGAAGAAACTTATGAAAAGAAAGGTTAATTTTAACTCACAGTTTGAGGAGACCATCCATTTCAGGGGAAACTTGAGTTGAGCCTAGCTGTTGCTGTGAATGTAGCAGCATGGGGCACTGGCCACATGGTGTCTGCCATCAGGGAACAAGAAGAGGGGCATGTGTGCACTCCACTTAATCTGCTCTAGAAACAGGGATGCTGATGGACACTGAGGTGATTCTACTTCCCATCAAATGGACAATGAGGATTGAATGTCATAGCAGGCTCAACATAGTCTTCTGAGATGTGCACATGCTGCTGTTCTCACATTGCCTGGCCTGCCTCTGTTCTCAACAACACAATACACAATGGATATGCTGGTCTCTTGCAGGGTCCCATTCTCCCTATATAGGTTAGTGTGACTTAACTGAATGACAGCTTTAATGTCAGCCGTAAGTGAAGCCAGTAAGCCACTTCTGATTAGTACTTAAAATACAGTAAAATCACACAGATCTGCACGTGCACACGCATGTGTGCACCCGCACACACACACACACATTCTTTAAAAGAAATACATACATTTTCAAGTAAAAACAAAATTCTGCTTAAGACATCCTGATAGGAGGTGAACAAACCATATATTTAGTTATTTTCAAAACATATATGCCATTTCCAAACTAAGTTATTCAGATTCTAGTTTTCTTCACTTAGGATGGGGTTTGCTATCATTCCTTGAATTTTCTGCTGGTGCCTGGGTGGAATTACAGCCACGTAGGTTTTCTGATTGGTTTAAGGCTGCTGCACTGGCTGGTGGTGAGCTCTCAGGAACTTTATTGGTGTGATTTGTGCCCCTCTGATGAAGAGGCTCTCTTACTGTCAACCCTGAGTATCTAGATCTTAATTTCCTATGTACAAATGCCCACAGAGTGCTGGCATAAAATTTCTACCAGTGCTATGCACTTGATTGCTTCACACCAGATATCTCTATCCAAAAACTTTTGTATCTGGACAGCAGAAGAGACAAAGAGGGGAGACAGGCTATCCAGAGAGGTGAGTGGTGGCTGGCGAGTGGCCTTTTGGGAAGCCAGCCCTCAGTGGCCCTGGATGAGGAGGGGAGACAGACTCTGCCCAAGGGAGCAAACCTAATTCCCCTCCCCCTTATGCTGAGGTGCAAGTGTCCTAGGAGGAACAGAAGTAGTCAGTCCAAGGTGCAAGGAAGTAGAAGAGAGAGGAACCCTCCACAACTCCAGTCCAAGCACACTGGGTTTCACAGCCAACCAAGAGGAACTGGCTAGAGGTAAACAGGGTGCACATAACACTCAGTGGAGAACCCACCTGTTTATTACCTATCCAGTCTCTGGAAAACCTTCAGAACAGAAAGGGAAGAGTTAGCTAGACCTTCCAATATATAACTGAAAGTGAAAACCTGAAACTCAGGCCAGCCAGCCCTCCATAAACAAGGTGAAAGCAAAGAAAGAATCTGAGGGAAACAAGCAAAGAAAGCCTCCAAACAAGGAAGGAAAAGTTGAGATTCACATCAGAATACAAACAGTAAAATAAATCCACATGCCAAAAACAAAAAAAAAAACAAGATGGGAAAAACACAGAATAAATCCACACCAAACTCTATCAGTCCTGTAAAAGGAGAAGACTTTCTAAATCAGACAGCAGCTGCACAGGAACACAATCAGATTTCCCTAGAAACAACCCCAGACACAGATATTAGAAGAAGAATCATAGACATACTGAAAGAAATCAAGGAATATAAAGAATAAGTCAAAGAAGTCAAGGGATATAAAGAACAAATCAAAGAACTAAAGGGAGAGAATGACAAGCTCAGGAAGGAACTAGACGGAAAGAATGACAAACTCCAGAAGGAAGTTGAAACACTGAAGAGATACCAGTTTGAAATGAAAAAGGAAACAGACCAGAGAAGCAAGGAGCTACAAGAAAAGAATGACAAGCCCCAAAAGGAAATGGAAATACTAAAGAAATCACAGGATGAAATGAAAAAGGAAATTGAACACTCACCCAATCAATAGGAAAGAATGGGAGAAAGCCTCAGGAACAGACTGAAGGAAGCAGAAAATAGAATATCAACACTGGAAGATAAAGTGGAAGAACTAGAATCCACAAGAAAAGAATACTAAAAATTAAAAAAAGAACTGTAAGAGTGGAACAATGAAGAAATTTGGGACACTATGAAAAGACCAAACCTCCGCATGAAAGGGATAGAGGAAGGAGAAGAATCCCAAGACAACAGTATTGATCAAATCTTCAACAGAATAAGAGAAGAAAATTTCCCCATACTGGAAGAAAGAGAAACCCACAAAAATACAAGAAGCACAACTTTTGCATAAAAAATTTTAAAAGGGACTGAGAAAAAGATGAAAAACATATATGGCAGAATGGATGAGCTCTGGTGGAATGGGGGGCATGGAAGGGGGAATGGGTCTAGATTTGATTGGGAAATGTATGAAATGCACAAAGTTTCAATAAAAAATTGGCTTTGAAAATAATAATAACAATCTAAAAACTGTAAAAAAATACACGAAGCACATAGAACACCAAATAGACAGGATCAGAAAAGAAACTCCCCACACCATATCATAGTTAAAACTCTAGATGCCCAAAACAAAGACAAAATACTGAAAACAACGAGAGAAAAACAGCAAATTACAGATAAGGGGAAACCCATCAGAATTACAGCAGACTTTTCAATGCAAACCATGAAAGCCAGAAGAACATGGACCAAAGTATTCCTAGAATTAAATGACTATAGATGACAACCCAGGTTCCTATACCCAGCAAAAATGTCAAACACAGTTGAAGGAGAAAGAATAATCTTCCATGACATAAACAAGATGAAAAAACATACACCCAGAAAACCAACCTTTCATAAAATACCAGAAGCAATTTGAAGGAGAGAAGAAAGGATCAACTATCCTCAAACATGAGAGAGAGAGAGAGAAACTGATAAAAGTATAACTACAAAAATACAACCTAGATCAGGAATGCAACAGAAAATAGGATGAAAAGAAGCAACACACATCTCTCAATAATAACCTTAAATATTAATGGCCTAAATTCCCCAATCAAAAGACTTAGACTGGGAGAATTGATTTGAAAACAGAATCCATCTATATGCTGTCTACAGGAAACACATCTCACCCTCAAAGATAGGCACCAACTTAAAGTGAAGGGATGGAAAAAATTCCAAGCAAATGGAACCAAAAAATAAGCAGGAGTTGCCATTCTAATATCAGATAAAATAGACCTCAAAGTAAAACTAATCAGAAGATACAAACAGGGCTATTACATCCTTATCAAAGGAACAATTAACCATTAAGATTTCATAATCATAAATATATATTCACCAAACTCTGTTGCACCCAATTTTATAAACACAACCCTGCAAGACCTTAAGGCACAGATTAATCCCATCACACTAATAGTGGGGGAACTTCAATACTCCACTGAGCCTTTTAGATAGTCAACTGGGCAAAGAATAAATAGAGATACATGAACTGAAAAATACAATACACCAAGTGGACCTCACAGACATCTACCGAATATTCCACCCAAACACCAGAAAATATACTTTCTACTCAGCACCACATGGAACCTTCTTCAAAATCAACCACATACTGGGACACAGAATAAACCTCAACAAATACAAAAGGATTGAAATAATTGGAGGCATTCTATCAGAGCACAGGGCAATAAAGCTGAATTTCAATATCAGGATAAGCCCTGCCACCTACAAGAACACATGGAGACTAAACAACACACTCCTGAATAATGAATGGGCCAAGGAAGAAATTAAGAAAGAAATAAAAGAATTCATGGATCTAAACAAAACTGGCAATACAGCACAGCAAAACCCTTGGGATTCATTTCTTTTTTTTGGGGGGGGGGTCTTTAAAAGCAGTCTTTAAAAATTTTTTTTATTGATGCTTTGTGCATTTCATACATTATTTTCCAATTCAGTTCAGGCACATTTCCCTTTCCCTTCCCCCCGACCTCCACCCCATCCCAGATCATGCATTCTGCCATAACTTTCCTGCATCTTTCTCTCAGTTTTTTTCATTTTTTTTTTAGCTATAAGTTATAATCCATGAGTACAAGCATCGTTTGTGCAAAACCAATCTGCAGGCTGTTGTGCCCAAACCCCCACAGCGCCACCATCCAGTGGGGGGGGTGGCGGGTTGTTTGTTCAATCAAGTTGATCAAATGAGTGTCCAGACTACATTGCTGTAGTTTCACCATTCACCCCAATCGCAACCCTTACATTCTACCACGCCCCCTCTTCCGCAGATTGTTCCCTAGGCTTAGAAAAGGGGCACAGGTGGATGAGAAGCAAAACAGTCTACTTTCTCTGGAGCTGTTGTCTTGGACTCTGGTCAATTCTGGCTGTTTCCTTTCATGGGCTGACAGTTTGTCCAGGAATAACCTTTCGATCCTACTAATGAAGCACAAGCAATTAGATATATAGGTATTTAATCAGCACTAATAGTTATGGTAGGTAACTTTGGCATAGACACATATGTTTGGATGATATGTTAATCCACGAATTACATTTTTCCCCTGTTAAATATGACAGGGTCTTACTGTGGCTTATAACATCTCCTAACCTGTAGAGGATGTAAGCTTGTGGCATCAGCCATGGGTTATTCCTCCAAGGAGAGAGCCAATAAAAGTGGTCTTAAGAGGGAAATTTATAGCACTGGGTGCCTACATTCAAAAAACAGAAAGCTCAAATGAATGATCTAACACTGCAACTAGAAACACTTGAGAGACAACAACAAATGAACCCTAACTCCAACAGTCAGGAAGAAATAACAAAAATCAGAGCAGAAATCAATGAAATAGAAACAAAGAAAAAAATACAAAGAATCAATGAATCCAAAAGTTGGTTCTTTGAAAGGGTAAACAAGATAGACAGGCTTCTAGCCCAGTTAACCAAAAGAAAGGAAGATCAACTCCAGATCAATAGAATTTGTGATGACAGGGGAGTCTGTGAAGAAACTCATGGGGATTTTAATTGGGATTGTATTGAATCTGTATATTAATTTGGGGAGAATGGACATTTTTACTACATTAATTTTCCCAATCCATGACCATTGGAGGTCTTTTCATCTTCTGTTGTCTTCTTCAATCTCTTCCTTCAGGAGTTTAAAATTTTTATTATAGAGTTCTTTGGTGTCTTTGATTAGGTTTGTTCCCAGTTATTTTATTCTTTTTGATGCTATTGTGAGTGGGAAGGTCTCCTTACATTCCTTCTTAAGTTGCTTGTTGTTGGGATAAATAAAGACTATTTTTTTGGTGTCTCCCTGTAGCCCCAGCTGTCCTAGAACTAATTCTGTAGACCAGACTGCCCTTGAACTCACAAATAACTGCCTGCCTCTGCCTCCCAAGTGCTAGGATTAAAGGCATGCACCACCATATCCAGCTTGTATTTTTGTAAATTAATTTTGTATCCTGACACTTTACTTGAAAGTCTTGAAGATTTCTAGCAGTTTTCTGATGGAGTTTTTAGCATCTCTTAGGTAAACTATCATATCATCTTGTTGTGTTCCTGCCTTTAAGGGGAATTCTTCTAACTTTTCTCCATTTAGGATGATGTTGGCTATGGGTTTCTTGTATATGCCTTTGATTACATTAAGTCCAGTTCCCTCTAGGACTTTAAGCATGAAGGGATGCAGGATTTTGTTGAAGTTTTTTTCTGCATCAAATGAGATGATGGCGTGGTTTTTGTTTTTCAGTCCATTTTTGTGTTTTATGATATTTAGTGATTTGCATATGTTGAACCCCCAGAATCTTAAAGGAAGGGAATGATGAAAGTGGGAAACATTGGGGCAAGAAGTCTGTAAGGAGAGTGAAGAGTGGTCTTAACACCAGAGGTTGAGGGAACAATGGGAGCAAAGCCCACCCAAATGTCCAGACCCCCACTTCTCTGCTTCCATTTGCTCTGGGGCATCACCATCAGTGATGTCAAAAGGAAGCCAGACCCTGTCCAGACTCAAATTTCCACCCACCATGGGTGATTTCTCCAGCTATATACAGGACATTTCCTCAATAAACATTTAATATGCTCTCTCAGAAAGGCAGCTATGGGCACAAACAAAAGAAGTTCCCATTTCCTGTCCCAATGTTCCAGAAATGAGATACACAAAATACCTGAGGCTCATCCAGGTAACACTATCAAGTGTTTAACCACTAGTACAGCAGGGACAGAAGCCAGGCATAGCTGCCAACATGCTAACATTCATACTGATCAGAAATCATGGGATTGGTTCATTAAGGAAGAGATAAGTATACACTCAAGTCTGAGCATTTGTTGAACTCCTATTTTGAATGGGTCAATAATTTATAAACACATTATCCATCACTCTTATCCCCACAGCTTCTGTTTTTAAAATAGAGAAAACGTGGCTTAGAGACCTTTAAGTGTCCAAAATTCACAGATAGTATTTCTCAAAATTGGGACATTTTATCCAGGTATGGAACTTCAGAGCTCATAATATGAAATATATAATAAGCTGGGCATGGTGGCATAAGACCTTAATTTCAGGTTTACTCTGTCCAAGTGTGTTAAACAAAGCCTTATAAAATGATCTCAAACAAGGTAAATAGACAAGTCATAGAGCTCCAGGTTCCAGAGGGATTAGAGTCCATCAGGCTGGGAGGCGGTGGGTGAGATGGCGGTGAGCAGGTAGCAGAAAGCTAAGCCCCCATATCTTCAAAGCAGGCATGGGAATATAGTGTGACAGAAGCTGGCAAGGTGCAGGTGTGTGTGGCGGCAACACCTTTAATCCTAGCACTGGAAGCAGAGGAGGCAGATCTTTGTGAGTTCAAGACCAGCCTGATCTACAGAGTGAGTCCCAGGACAGCTGGGGCTACAGGAGAATCGGTCTCTGTCTCGAAAAGGCCAAAAAAAAAAAAAAAAAAAAAAAGAAAAAAAAGAAATCTGGCAAGGCTTCAAAAAAAAAAAGAAATCTGGCACAAGGCTTAAGAACTCTCAAATCAACCCCCTCCCCCACGATAAACGACACCTTCCTCCAGCATGAGGCCACCCTCTAAGATGTCCCAAAACAGCTCTGCCAACTGGAAAGATGAAATATCCAAACACTGGTGGATTTATGAGGGACCATCTCATTCAAACCACCACATCATATTCGCCGTCTCCTCTAGTTTATGCCATACCCACCTCTCTTCCCTGTCCACACAGCTTTGTGTCCTCTTTTTCTTAAAACACATCAGGTTCGATTGGTGCTGCCCTGTACTCTTGGTAGTATCACCATTCCCCACAGTGAGGTTGACCTACCAGGGGGCCACACCCTTAAAGAAAATTGGTTCTCCCTTACCTATTAGCTATCAGTTGGCAATAGCTCCTCAGCTGGGGTGGGACATTGTGCCACCATCCCCCTCCATGCTGAGAGTCCTTCTGGCCTGAGCTTGTGCTGTCACAGTAGCAGTGAGTTTGTATGTGCACACTGCCCCATTGTGTCTGGAAAACACTGCTTTGTTGTTATCTACTACCTGAACTCTTACAATCTTTTCCACCTCCTTAGTTACATGATAATCTCCAAGCCTTGGTAGGAAGGGGGTGTGATATAAATGTCTCATTTAGCTGAGAAATCATTCAACATATTGATAAACATATTGGTAAAGGCAAAGAATAAACATCCTTGAAATTAAAGTGTCAATGCAACTTTTTAATGAATTTACATTGGAAGAAGAGCTGTTTTGTGAGAATCCAAATATGTCTACAGTTTTTCATTGGTTAGATTTACATGGTGCCTATAAGTAGTGTTACTTGACAGGAAATTGCAGGAAAATGAACTGGTAAGAGTTACCCATAAGCAAAACAATAATTTGGAGATGAGATAATATTATTAATTTTACCATAATAACATTCCTGAGTACTGAGAACAATCTAAGTCAATTATTGAATGATTCTGACTTTCTTTTTGCAGTGTTACTAGAAACAGTCATTAACTTACAATTCAAAAATAAAAAATAGCAAATTATTTCTACATCATCATCCGTGCAGATCTAGGATGTTGTTTTAAGTTGGTTTCTCTTGCTGAAAAACAACCATGACCAAAGCAACTGGTGAGAGAGGAGTTTATTTGCCTTACACCTCCACATCGCAAAATAGGGAAATTGGGGCAGAAACTTGAGCAGGAACCCAGAGGCAGGAACTGAGTCACAGACCATGGAGGAATGCTCTTACTGGCTTGCTCAGCTTGCTTTCTTTCTCATACATCTGAGGCCCACTTACCTTTTCAGACATGTCACCACTCACAGTAGGCTGAGCCTCCAACATCAATCAACAATTAAGAAAGTGTCTAACAAACATGTCCATAGGCCAGTTTGACAAAAGAAACTCCTCAATTAAGGTTTCCTTATTCCTAGGTAAGTCTAGTTTGTGTGAAGTTGACAAAATCTAACCTACACAAATGACTCTCTGGGCCTTAGAACTCAGTAGTGGTAAGAAAGGAGCTACCCCAAAACAAAGGATCCCAATGCTTTGAACATATTCAAGCATCATAAGCAATACAGGGACTACGACTGAACCTCAGTAGACCTCCAACATCCAAAGTTAACAAACCACAGATGTACCAGTTGTCACAGATACAAAAGTTTTTTTTAAACATTTTTTGATTGAAGTTATGGTGCATTTCAGACATTGTTTTCTCATTCCAATCTAGATTCATCTTGCCTTCCATGCCCCCCACCCCATGTAGTGTGTTTCAATGCCACACTCCCAGACCATGCCGTGTCCTGTATATGATCAGTGCAACTGTTTTTTTCTTTTTTGAAACTTTTTTTATTATTTTTTTGTATGTGTATGAATGTAACTGTCTGGCAGGTAAGGTTTGTGCACTCGTGTCAAGCAATGCCCGCGGAAGGTCAGAAGAGGGGGTCTAGGAATCCCTGGAAACTGGAAGTCCTCCTGAATGTGGAATTACAAACGTTTCTTTAGCTGCCCCGTGGGTGCTAGGGATCGAACCCGGATCCTCTGCAAGAGCAGTCCAGTGCCTTAACCACTAGGCTATCTCTCCAGCCCCTCAAGAATTTTTCAAAGCAGGATGATTGTCCTTGGGGGGAACTACTCTTCACTTGGTTCCCTGGGCCTTCCTTTCCTTCCTCTGCTATTTTTTTTCCCTCCAACCTGTACCACTTCAACATTTGCATATATAATATATATATAATATATATATATATATATAAGCTGTTATCTACCTATCTAATCTATCCATTTATATGTATATATAATCACCTATATGTAAAATTATATCATGTGTACAACAAGCTGTTTGTCATGTCCATATCAATGGTTCAGAAGAATACAGAGGGAAATCTCCCAATTCCTTCTATGAATCCAGCATACTCTAATACCAAAACCAGTAGAATGATACAACCAAAAAAGAAAAACTATAGAAGTATCTCATTAATGAACACAGATGCAAAATTCTCAACAAAATACTTGCAAACCACATACAGACCCACATCAAAAAAAAAAAAAATCATCCATCATGACAAAGTTGATTCATACCAGAGATCAGGGATGGTTCANAGTATTGAGTATTTGAGCACTAGGGACTGTTGGTGGTGCTGCTTTTCAGAGGTTCAAGGGGTGTGGTCTTACTGGAAGAAGCACAAATCCATTTGAGTGCTTATACATGACTCCCATTTCCAGTTTTGTTCTCTGTACCTGGGTTGCCTTAAATGATATTGAGCTTCAGTGGGAGGAGAGGAAAGATATCTTATACGGATAATAAACTGATGTTGGAGGTGTACGCTCCCCAATGCCTTATTTAGTGGTATAACCAGAAGGAAATTTGTCTTTTGGTTCAAAAGGGCCCTACTGAAAAGCGAAGACATACACAATATATGTATCATGGTGCCATGTTCTATATCTGACAGTGCTTTATTAATAAGAAATACAGAGAGAAAACACCAGCAGGTGACCGACAACCTCCTTTGAATCGTTGGTTGGGTAGTTCAAGAGAGGCCCTTGATTGCTCTGACAGGAACCCCAAAGGTAGGACCCTATGTGAATAACAAGATGTAATTGTGACATGGGAACTGGCATAACGGACGCTGGAAAACTGACCCTGAAGAGCCCACATCCCTAAGAAACCACTCCATAAGCTATTCAGAATACTTACTACGCAAGGCTAAACGCACACAAACAAAATCAACTCATGGTCAAACTACCTAGCCTGTAAAACCTAATTGCACACATGGGTTGATGAGAGATAGACTCGTTGGTTAAGAGTCACCAATGCCTCTTTGCCAGAGGACCCGGGTTGGATCCCCGGCACCCACATGGTGGCTGACGAACCATCATAACTCCAATTCCAGAGAATAACTCCAGTTCCAGGGGCAATCCACGACACTCTCTGAATCACGCAGCATTGCACAAATCTCTCTCCTGGGTGCATCTAACCCACATTGCTCTGACATGTCATTCATTTACTCCCCATTAATCTAATTAAACATAAAAATAACAATTTTAACCTAATAAAATAAAATATTAATTTGCCAAACAATTGACCAGCACACTAAACTGTTCTCAGCCTGGTTGCAGTAGTGCCTTTCCAGTCTGAGAATAACAACAGCTATTAATTGGACGTTAAAAACCTGTTCAAAGCTGGGCGCGTAGTTGGCACACACGCCTTATGATCAAGCACTCCGGAGGCCCTTCCAATAGCGCACGTGCGATTCTTTGTGAGTTCAAGGCCAGCCTGGGTCTACCAGACATGAGTTCTAGGAAGCTGGGGCTACAGGGAGGCCCTGTTTCAAAAAGACCAAACTAAATAATACTAAATAAACCTATTCATGGTAAGGCCCCACTCATGTGTGGCTACTGTAATTCATAGCCAAACACACATGGCTTTGCCTCTGTGATCTTTCCCTCAGCCTCTCCTTTACCAAACACCTGCTCTCCTTCAGTTTTAACAGGAGTTTTGCAAATATATTTCTTACAGCTATAATTCTGTTTCACATAACATCATAAACACAAAGATATAACTTCAACCAATTTCTGCCACTGTATACAATATTGTAAAACGAAAGGACAGAAAAAACTAATTCTAAGCAATGGTAAAAACAAGCAAGCGGAGTTGCCATTCTAATATTCAGAACAAAATAAAACCTTCAAGTAAAACTAATCAGACAATGACAAAGAGGGCCATTCATACCTTACCAAGGAACAATTAATTGGACAAAGACTAAATGGAGCAACATCTGAACGAACAATACATTACTCCAAATGGACCTCGCAGATATCTACTGACTATTCCTCACACACCAGGAGATATATACTTTCTACCAGCACCACATGGAACCTTCTCCAAAAGCAACACTACTGGGACCCAGGAACAAATCTTCAACAACTACAAAAGGATTGAAATATATCATGCATTCTGTCAGACTACCAGTACACTATAAGCTCACTATGAACACCGGTACACGCCCCAACTCTCTACAAAGAACACATAGAGACAAACCAACACGCTCTGATATATGAATGCGTCAAGGAACGACACATAAAGAATAAATAAAAGCCTTCCTAGAACTACCAACAAAAATGCACACACAAACAACACAACCCTATGAGTTACTTTTAACAAGCAGATACCTATGGGGGAGTTTATAGCCCTGGGTGCCACATTAAAAACAATAAAAAAAAAAAAACAACAGAACGAGCACAACAAATGATCTAACACTGCACAGTAAAACCACTTGAAACACAACAATGAACCCAAACCCAACCGACAGGAAGAATAACAAAAATCAGAGCAGAAATCAATGAAATAGAAAACAAAGAAAAAAATACAAAGAATCAATGAATCCAAAAGTTGGTTCTTTGAAAGTAATAAAATAATAGACAGGCTCTAGCCCCGTTAACAAAAAAATTACAACCACAAAAAAAAGAATTGTGATGAAAAGGAAACATCACATGAATACCAAACAGATCCAGATAATCTATATAGAATACTTCAAAAACTACTACTTATTATAATTTGAAAACTTCCAGAGAAATGGATGATATCTGAAATCCTGGGAATTCACCCACAGCTTAACCAAGAAAGATTGGAAGCATAAACAGACCCATAATCAGGGACATTCTTATTCAAACTATCATATATGGGATTTTTAAGTAAGCAGTGTATTGGTTAGATTAAGTTTGACAATATGAGACAACTTTGGAGACATAATAAATTCTTTCCTATATCAAAGGCCATCGAGGTGTTCAGGGAGCAAGTGGTTTTCCATACTGAGGTCCATCTACCCCATTTCTTCTCATCTTATAGGAATCTTGTGATCTCCAATTAATTCCACATGTCTTGCTGAGAAAAGGAGGAAAGACCACAGGAATGACATGCATATTTGGGAGGCTGAGAAGTTCCAGGCATCACTTTCACCCATATGTCATCAATTAGAATATAGCTAATGACCACAAGAACATCTGATGTGAAGAGAAACACAGGGGTTCTGACCTTCGGGCTGTTAATATTTTGCCACCACCATGGGTTAGAAATTGGTGAAATGGAGTGTGCAGTGGTTAGATCAGGGACCTGCCAGGACCACCTGGAGCACAGAAGATTGCTATAGTGGGATCCCCCTGAGGGTGACCCAAGAAACAGATATCAGAGGAACAATTGAAGACCTATTCAGAGAAATTAAAGAATATAAAGAACAAGTCAGAAAACTAAGGAAAGAGAATGAAAAACTCAAGAAGGACCTAGGAGACAATGACAAACTTCAGACAGTACATTCATACACATACAAAAAAATAAATAAAAAAAGTTAAAAAAAGAAAAAACTTTGAAAAGAATCAGAAAAAGATATAGGGCAGGCATGGGAGGGTGGATGAACTCAGTTGGGGTGGGGGGCATGGAAGGCAAGATGAATCTAGATTGGACTGAGAAACAATGTATGAAATGCACATAACTTCAATAAAAATGTTAAAAAAACTTTTGTATCTGTGACAACTGGTACATCTGTGGTTTGTTAACTTTGGATGTTGGAGGTCTACTGAGGTTCAGTCGTAGTCCCTGTATTGCTTATGATGCTTGAATATGTTCAAAGCATTGGGATCCTTTGTTTTGGGGTAGCTCCTTTCTTACCACTACTGAGTTCTAAGGCCCAGAGAGTCATTTGTGTAGGTTAGATTTTGTCAACTTCACACAAACTAGACTTACCTAGGAATAAGGAACCTTAATTGAGGAGTTTCTTTTGTCAAACTGGCCTATGGACATGTTTGTTAGACACTTTCTTAATTGTTGATTGATGTTGGAGGCTCAGCCTACTGTGAGTGGTGACATGTCTGAAAAGGTAAGTGGGCCTCAGATGTATGAGAAAGGAAGCTGAGCAAGCCAGTAAGAGCATTCCTCCATGGTCTGTGACTCAGTTCCTGCCTCTGGGTTCCTGCTCGAGTTTCTGCCCCAATTTCCCTATTTTGCGATGTGGAGGTGTAAGGCAAATAAACTCCTCTCTCACCAAGTTGCTTTGGTCATGGTGTTTTTCAGCAAGAGAAACCAACTTAAAACAACATCCTAGATCTGCACGGATGATGATGTAGAAATAATTTGCTATTTTTTATTTTTGAATTGTAAGTTAATGACTGTTTCTAGTAACACTGCAAAAAGAAAGTCAGAATCATTCAATAATTGACTTAGATTTTTCTCAGTACTCAGGAATGTTATTATGGTAAAATTAATAATATTATCTCATCTCCAAATTATTGTTTTGCTTATGGGTAACTCTTACCAGTTCATTTTCCTGCAATTTCCTGTCAAGTAACACTACTTATAGGCACCATGTAAATCTAACCAATGAAAAACTGTAGACATATTTGGATTCTCACAAAACAGCTCTTCTTCCAATGTAAATTCATTAAAAAGTTGCATTGACACTTTAATTTCAAGGATGTTTATTCTTTGCCTTTACCAATATGTTTATCAATATGTTGAATGATTTCTCAGCTAAATGAGACATTTATATCACACCCCCTCCTACCAAGGCTTGGAGATTATCATGTAACTAAGGAGGTGGAAAGATTGTAAGAGTTCAGGTAGTAGATAACAACAAAGCAGTGTTTTCCAGACACAATGGGGCAGGTGCACATACAAACTCACTGCTACTGTGACAGCACAAGCTCAGGCCAGAAGGAATCTCAGCATGGAGAGGGGATGGTGGCACAATGTCCCACCCCAGCTGAGGAGCTATTGCCAACTGATAGCTAATAGGTAAGGGAGAACCAATTTTCTTTAAGGGTGTGGCCCCCTGGTAGGTCAACCTCACTGTGGGGAATGGTGATACTACCAAGAGTACAGGGCAGCACCAATCGAACCTGATGTGTTTTAAGAAAAAGAGGACACAAAGCTGTGTGGACAGGGAAGAAGAGGTGGGTATGGCATAAACTAGAGGAGACGGCGAATATGACTGTGGTGGTTTGAATGAGATGGTCCCTCATAAATTCAAGTGTTTGGATATTTCATCTCCAGTTGGCAGAGCTGTTTTGGGACATCTTAGAGGGATGGCCTCACTGGAGGAAGTGTGTTACTGTGGGGGAGGGGGTTGATTTGAGAGTTCTTAAGCCTTGCCAGATTTCTTTTTTTTTTTTTTTTGAAGCCTTGCCAGATTTCTTTTTTTTCTTTTTTTTTTTTTTTTGGCCTTTTCGAGACAGAGTCTCCCTGTAGCCCCAGCTGTCCTGGGACTCACTCTGTAGATCAGGCTGGTCTTGAACTCACAAAGATCTGCCTGCCTCTGCTTCCCGAGTGCTAGGATTAAAGGTGTGCGCCACCACACCTGGCACCTTGCCAGATTTCTAGTCACACTATATTTCCCATGCCTGCTTGAAGATATTGGGGCTTAGCTTTCTGCTCCTGCTCCAGCCATCTCACCACACCTCCCAGCCATGATGGACTCTAATCCCTCTGGAACCTGGAGCTCTATTTACTTGTTTATTTTTGAGAAAAGGTCTCAGTATATAATCTAAGCTGGTTAAAACCCTGAAATTACAGGTATATGCCACCATGCCCAGCTTATTATATATTTCATATTATGAGCTCTGAAGTTCCATACCTGGATAAAATGTCCCAATTTTGAGAAATACTATCTGTGAATTTTGGACAATTAAAGTCTCTAAGCCACAGTTTTCTCATTTGTAAAACAGAAAGCTGTGGGGATAAGAGTGATGGATAATGTGTTTATAAATTATTGACCCATTCAAAATAGGAGTTCAACAAATGCTCAGACTTGAGTGTATACTTATCTCTTCCTTAATGAACCAATCCCATGATTTCTGATCAGTATGAATGTTAGCATGTTGGCAGCTATGCCTGGCTTCTGTCCCTGCTGTACTAGTGGTTAAACACTTGATAGTGTTACCTGGATGAGCCTCAGGTATTTTGTGTATCTCATTTCTGGAACATTGGGACAGGAAATGGGAACTTCTTTTGTTTGTGCCCATGGCTGCCTTTCTGAGAGAGCGTATTAAATGTTTATTGAGGAAATGTCCTGTATATAGCTGGAGAAATCACCCATGGTGGGTGGAAATTTGAGTCTGGACAGGGTCTGGCTTCCTTTATGACATCACTGATGGTGATGCCCCAGAGCAAATGGAAGCAGAGAAGATGGGGTCTGGACATTGGGTGGGCTTTGCTCCCATTGTTCCCTCAACCTCTGGTGTTAAGACCACTCTTCACTCTCCTTACAGACTTCTTGCCCCAATGTTTCCCACTTTCATCATTCCCTTCCTTTAAGATTCTGGGGAAAAAGCACATAGAAATGTTGGAGTGAGAAACTCAATTAATCTAATAAAAAACACAATGGAAAGCATCACCAACAGACTCAGTCAAATAAAGAAGTAATATCATGTATGGAGGTCAAAGTCAAGAAATCACTCTATAAAATATCAGTAAAGAAAACCATGCATAAGCAAGAATATGGGTACACTGTCCAAGAACTCTGATAAAACAAAGATGCCAAACCTAAGGGCTCACAGGAGCTGAGACTAAGAAAGGCCTAAAAAAACTGTTTAAAGAAATTATAGTAGAAATCTCCCAAATCTAAAGAAATCAAGACATAAAACCAGAAGCAGCTCAAACCTTGAAGATACAGGACCAAGAGAACATGGCCTCTTCACCAGATACAGAAAATGCCAAGAGGTCAAAAATTCAAAGTGAGGAAATAATATTAAAGTTACAAGGGAGCCGGGCATAGTGGTGCATGCCTTTAATCCTAGCATTCAGGAGGCAGGCGGATCTTTGTGAGTTCAAGGCCAGCCTGGTCTACAGAGTGAGTTCCAGGACAGCTGGGAGCTACAGGGAGACCCTGTCTTGAAAAGACAAAAAAAAAAAATAATAAAAATAAAGTTACGAGGGGAATGTAAATGGAACAGATAATATCAGGTCTTCAAGCAGCAGGTCCAAAAGCTAGGGAAGGAGGAAATGATATATTTAAAACCATGAAGGTAACCAACTGTCAACTACAATTTCTTTGTGTAGCAAAGTTTTCTTTTAAACTTTATGGAGAACAAGGACATTTCAAGATAAGTGCAACCTAAGACAACTCATAACAACCAAGCCAGAAGTGAAGAAAGTGCTCATGAAATGTTAAACATAGACAAGGAAGAGAGATATTCTCAATCATAGGACCAGGGGGGAGAAAAGTGCATTTAATGACAAGAACAGATGAGCAAAGGAGAACGAGGAAAGAATCATCATTTCTTTTTTTTTTTTTTTTGTAATTTTATTGAATTCTCGTATTTCATACAAACCCCCTCAATCAATCTTAGACATCTTTATACCCCCTTCCCCACTGGCAATCTCTCATAGACCCCCATTATAATTCATACATTCTATCATCTGTGTTAAGGCCTATTGTGTCAAGTTAGTGTCCTCAGACATTCCTCAGAGCCTATCCAGAGTCCCTAGCTTTCAGAAGATCAGCTTTTCTTTAGCCAACAGTTATCAGTTACCAATATTTCTTCAGTTAAGATTGGGGTCTGCTGTCCATTTCCTCAGTTCAATGCTGGGCTTTTGTCTGCTTGAGTTTCATGGGTCTTGTGCATGCTGACATTATTGCTGTAACTTCATATGAGCAGGGTCCCAGGAGCTTGTAGGACTCCATTTCCATATGGTCATGCATCTCCTCTCTGGCTCTTACAATCTTTCCATCCCCTGGAATCCATAATTTCTAAAACAGTAAAAAGACAAGATTCTGATATCAATAGAGAAGAGGGGGAAAATGTTCCAATCAACCAGAACAACAACCAACAAAACAATAGGAATTAGCAAGACTCTCTCAATAACAACCTTAAATGTTAATGGTTTAACATACTTTCTCCTTCCAACATGCCTCACAAGCTAGCCAATTGGAGAAAAAATAAGATCTAACTATCAGCTGTCTCCAAGATATACACCTCACTGTCCAAGAAACCCACAGCCTGAAAGTCAAATAGTTGAAGTCAATGTATCAGTCAAACAGAAACTGAAAAACGAGTTGTCATGGCTATTCTGATTTCTCATGAGATGATTCCAAACCAAAGTTAGTTACCAGATGAAATAAAGAAGTACACTACATATTAATAATGATGGCAAGAAATAATAGAGATCTAGACAGAAGTTAATGAAATAGAAACTGAAAGAATGGTGTATGGAGTCAGCGTTGGCTACTTGAAAATATAAGCAGATTGACAAAGTCCTAACCAATTCAATAAAAATAAAAGGGACACAACACAAATTAATTAGATTAGCAATGAAAAGGGGAAAATACCAGTTTTTCACAGAAATACAGAGGATTATTAAGGGATATGTTGAAAACTTATAACCAAAAAACCTGGAATGCTAGAAGTAATGGATAAATTTTTAAACACTTACAACTTACCAAAGTTAAATAAAGGGTACGTAAATAATATAAATATATCAGTATCATGCAGTGAGATTGAAGAAATAATAGTCTCTCAAAAAGTAAAGTGAAGGATAAGATGGATTCAGTGCTAAGTGCTAGTAAGGCTTAAACATAGAGCTAGCAGTAATGAACCTCAAACTTTTTCATAAGGAACAAGATATATTGAGCTGGGTGTGGTTGTGCATGCTTATAATCCCAGAACTTGTGTGGTGGTTTGAATGAGAATGACCCCCATAGGCTTCAAGTATTCAGACATTTTGTCCCCAGTTGGTGGTGCTGTTTGGGGAGGTCTTAGAGGGTGTGGTCATGCTGGAGGAATGTGTGAGGGGGTGCTTAGTGAGTTCAACAAGACTTACTTGCTCTCTCTTGACTTCCTGTGCTTATTAGAAGCGGTGAACCTTGGCTTTCTGCTCCAGCCTCTGCCACCATGCCTCCCCACCACAATGGACTTTTAATTCCCTGGAACGGTCAATCATAAGCTCAAATAAACTCCTCCTTTTATAAGTTCCCTTGGTCATGGTGGTTTATCACAGCAACAGAAAAGTGACTAATACAGTTTTTCGGTACCAGAGAGTGGGCTGTTTGGCTGTGAAGAACCTGACCATTTGGGTGTTTGGAGAAATGTGGAAGACTTTGGAACTTTGGGCTAGAGAAGCTGTTGATTGCTGTAAGCAGAATTTAACAGGCCATTCTAGTAGAAGCTTGGAAGAAAGCACTGCTGAGAAAAATGTATTTCCAGAGGAAAGTAAGTACTTAAGCAGCAACTGAGATATTTTGTCAAAGAGTCTGGCTGGAGTTTGCCCACAGCCCAGATGCTTGCCTGAGGCTAAGTTGAAAAGCAATTGACTAATTTCTTTGGTGGAGGATGTTTCAAGACAGCCTAACATAGAAATGGTGGTGTGGCTG
Organism: Rhizomys pruinosus; assembly: GCA_009823505.1. Taxonomy (NCBI): domain Eukaryota; kingdom Metazoa; phylum Chordata; class Mammalia; order Rodentia; family Spalacidae; genus Rhizomys; species Rhizomys pruinosus. The sequence goes on from VZQC01006528.1 coordinate 62,840, forward strand.
TGAATATTATACAGATCTACTATGAAAACAAGCAAATGGGGCAGAAAGAAATGCAGAATTTACAGTTTGGATTGGAGGAGTGCAGGAGGGAGATTAATGTTAGAGCCAAGGTATGTGAAGGAGAGGGTCACTTTGATAAGATTAAAATGATTAAAATACTGTGCAGCAGAGGCAGCCATGTGCCTGTATATCCCAAATCTAATTGGCTATTGGCTCTCCCCTTGGAGAAATAACCCATGGCTGATGCCACAAGCTTACATCCTCTACAGGTTAGGAGATGTTATAAGCCACAGTAAGACCCTGTCATATTTAACAGGGGGGAAAATNAGAAATGGTGGTGTGGCTGTGAATATTATACAGATCTACTATGAAAACAAGCAAATGGGGCAGAAAGAAATGCAGAATTTACAGTTTGGATTGGAGGAGTGCAGGAGGGAGATTAATGTTAGAGCCAAGGCATGTGAAGGAGAGGGTCACTTTGATAAGATTAAAATGATTAAGAAGCGGCCCAGATGTTTACAAGTATACACTGGAAAGAGTGAGATTAAAGTGATTAAGGAGAGGCCCCGAAATTTACAAGTAAACAGAAACAGTACCTTCAGGGCAAGACCACACCCAGCTAAGCCTCCAGCTTTTGAAAGGAATATACTGAAAGGACAGAGAAAAGTTGTGAATGTGATGGAAGTTGGAGAGAGTCTATGCCGAACTTGCAACCAAACTTGGCAGTTTCATTCAAGTGGTGCTGGATTTAGAGGCATGAAGGATGCAAGAGTAAAGGGGTCATCAGTTCTTCCTCTGAGGTTTCAGAGAGCCGCTGAAGCCAGGCAGAGTGCAGCAGGGGCTCCCCAAATAAAGAAGGCCCTGATAGGCATGAAGCTGTGAAGATGAAGCCTGGTTGGCAGCGGAGACCCCAAGAAGACATTTGAGATGCCAGTGCTGTAAGATATTTGCTAAGGAGAGCTGCATATAGGGAGTGGTACCAGCCTAAGGAAGAGATGTATGTTGCACACAAAGCTGAAAGAGCTGAGCCATCTAAGCCCTTTGGAAGTAAATTTCCAGAACTCACAGATGGAGCTACTGGTGTTTGCCCTGTTGATTTTCGGTCTTGTTGTGGTCCAGTATTTCCTCACTATGCCTCAATTCCTCCCTTTTGGGGAGTATGTTGGGAGTATGTAATTTGTCTTTTGATTTTACAGGAGCTTACAGTTAGATTTGGCCTGGGTCTCAGAAGAGACTTTGGACTGTAGACTTTTGAATAGAATTGAGACTGGTAAAGACTATGGGGATTTTTAAGGTTGGACTAAGTGAATTTTGCATTTTATATGGTTATGAGCCTATGGGAGCCAGGGAGTGGAATGTGGTGGTTTGAATGAGAATGTCCCCCATAGGCTTCAAGTATTCAGACTTTTTGTCCCCAGTTGGTGGCACTGTTAGGGAGGTCTTAGAAGGTGTGGCCATGCTGGAGGAATTTCATCACTGGAGGGGGAGGTGGGCTTAGTGAGTTCGACAAGCCTTGCAGGCTCCAGCTGCTCTCTCTTGACTTCCTGTGGTCATTGAAAGATGTGACCCTCAGCTTTCTGCTCCAGCCTTGGCCACCATGCCTCCCTGCCACAATGGACTCTTAATTCCCTGGAAATGTCAATCATAAGCTCAAATAAACTCTTCCTTTTATAAGTTCCCTTGGTCATGGTGGATTTATCACAGAAATAGAAAAGTAACTAATATAACTTGGGAGGTGTAGGAAGGGGAATATGAAGTTTACAGTAATATTTTTAATTTTTTTAAATTTTTAAATTTTTTAGTTTTTCATTTTTTTTAACAATCATCTTTTGTTAGATAGAGATTTCCAAGAAAGACTGGGATAAAAATAAATTAAATAATAAATAAATACATAAATAAATATTAAGGAGCACTATGAAATTCATTTAAAAAGTCCAGCATTACTCTGATAGTAAATGCAAACAAACAAAAGGAAATTAGAGACCAATTTTCTTAAAGAACACAGATACAAACAAGTCTCAATAAAAAAAATGAAAATTAAACTCAAGAACACATGAAGAAGATCATACATCATAAACAGATGTGTTCCCTTCTGAGGATATAAGGTTGGCTCAATGTACACAAAATCAATAAATTAATTCATCACATTAGACTTAAGGGCAGAACCACATGATCATCTCAATAGATTTAGAAAAGGCCTTTGAGTAAGTTCAACATCCCTCAGTGATAATATAAAAAGTCTTAAAGAAACTGTGGACAGAAGGATGATATCTCAAGATAGTGAGGGTAGTAGTATATGACAAACCTATATCCAACTTTACAGTAAATGATGGAAACCCTAAATGAATTTCCTTGGGAATCAAGAATGTGGAGAAGATGATCACTTTTTCACTCTTATTCAATGTAGTGCTCAAAGTCTTATCTAGGGCATACAGGCCAGAAGATACAAGACTGATAAAATCAGGGAATGAAGATGTTAAATTATTCCCATTTGTATGCACTATGCTTAAAGTCACTAAAAATTCTACCAGAGACCACCTAGATCAGATAAACAGCTTTAGCTGGTGGCAGGATAAAAAAAATAACAAACAAATATCAGCAGCTTTTCTATATGCCAACAACAAACTTGTCATAAAAGAAATAAGGAATAAAAGTCTCATTTACACTAGTTTAAAAATACTTTGAGTAAATCCAACCAGAGAGGTAACAGACCTCCAAAAATGGAATTTTAAAACACCAAAGAAAGAAAATGGAGAAAGCAGCACTGGAATACAGAAAAACATTCCATGTTCATAGATCATCAGAATTAATATTCAAAACTTACTATGTTGCTGAAAATGATCTATAAATTCAACATAATTCACATCAAAGCTTGTGTGGCATTTCTTCACAGAGACAGAAAAGAAAAGAAGTCATAAAATTGATATGTAAGCTCCAAAGACCCCCAACAACCAACAGAGTTGTGTACAGAGAGAGAGAAATAGTTGAGATGTCACAACTCACAGCTACAAACTATTACTATACAGCCATTACCACAAAATAATGTGCTGGCACAAAAACAGATGCATAGTCAAGGGATATAATAGAGAAGCTAGAAGTAAATTCACACAGCAAGTCTTTAACCTCAACAAAGACTCAAAAAGGTACATTGAAGAAAAGATAGTGTCTTCAATGAATGGTGCTTGGAAATGGATTTTCACTTGCAAAAAACTGAAACTAGATCCAAATTTCTCATTTCCACAAAATCCATTTTAAATAGAGCAGAGACCTTAATATAAGACCTTAAGCTTTGAAACTCCTGGAAGAAAAAACATAGGCAAGCACTTCAAGATCTAGACAGAGGCAAGGGCTTTCTGGAAAGGACTTCAGCAGTTCAGGAAATAAACAGCCTAAGAGCTGCCAAATGGGAAAGCCTAAAGTGAAGATGTTTTTGTACAAGGAAATAACCAACAGAGTGGCAAATCAGTCCAGAGAGTGGGAGAAAACATTTGTCAAGTACATAGCAGATGGAATTAATATTTAAATATTTAAAATGAATGGGAAGCCCCCCCAGTAGATTATTCAATGACTGGGATAATGGGCTAAATAGTTCTCAATAAAAGAAATACAATGTCCAATAAACAATTGAAAACTTGTTCAACATTCTCAGCCATTAAGGGAATGAACATCCAAACTGAGATCCTATTTCGCTTTACTCAGAACAGGTATAATTAAAGATAAGCAATAACAAATGCTTGTGACTATTTGGGAAAAGACAAACCTTTATGCCTTCCTGGTGGGAATATAAACTGGTGCAGTGACTATGGAGACCCACTATGGAGACCCATAGTTCCACCATATGATGCTCCTCAGTGTGCAACTGGAAGATTCAAAGATGTAGAAGATGCACAGGGATACAATAACCAAGATGTGGAAATAACTTAGATGCCTCTCAACAGAAAAATGGATAAAGAAAGCAACACAATGGAATCTTATTTAGATATAGAGAATAATTAAATGAAAACATTTGAGAAGAATCGATCAGTTGAAGGCCATGTTAAATGAATAAAGCAGACTCAGAAAGAATAATACCATGCTTTCTCTCATAAACAGGATACAGATTTAAATTCACATGTATGTATATGATATGGATATATATGTATGTATGTGTGTTTCTCATATTTATATATACATGATATATATTACAAAATACATGAAAAAAAGAACAGGGACAACGCTAGAGAGGAAAAGGTCTTGAGGCAGTGGAAAAAGTCACAGGAGAGAATACAGAATCTGCAGGGAACTATTTGGGGTAGGAAGTAGGCAACAGAAAGGGAGAGAGGGTAGATTAAGTACAAAGCATGGTATCTGTGCAGGGGAAATGTTATAAATGCAATTCATTTCTTTTTATGCTAAACAGACACTTAAAACTCACCTTGTGTGATTAATAGAATACAAACCAAGGCTTCAAAAACAGCACAAAGAAAGCTAGTAATTTAGGTAGTTCTGGGAACCCAGCTTAACCCCAAAGAATCTATTTTGTTTTGCTTTATTTTGTTTTAACACAAAGTAGGTAAAGGAACTTCAAAAGAATGTTAGATTTGCCTAATTTTCCCTAAGCAAAACCTACTCCCTGCTTTTCTCATCCAGTAGACTCAATGCGAAGAAGTGAATGAGAAATCCAGAAGACACTGAGCAGCTAGGACCACCAGCCAAAGGAAAGGGCAGGAGAAAAGGAAGGGAGAGGGACATCAAGAACGATGAGCCCTCACAGGGCCAGTTATCCTTAACCACTCAAAAGTTCCAAGATCTAACTCACCCTCATCTGGATGAAGAAATGACATTGGCCCAGTGTGGAGAAGGACCTCTTCTTCATGGCCTGTGCACAGTAGGTGTTCAGTATTGGTACTGGTACTTGGCAAAGCTGGGGGCTCCTGTTCCTTTTCAGTAAAGGAAATAATCTTTGGCTGTCTTCCTAATTAGGGCATTGGAGGATGGAAGCCAGACTTTTTATTGTAATAACCTGTGGTTTTAAAAAAATGAATGTCTACGTTGGAGATCAACAGTAGCTGGAGGATCAGTTACTGGAATTCAATTCTGAGTTTCTCTGTGAATCAAATCAGCACAGTTCAGTGTTGAGAACTATAGGCTCTGAATTTGAATCTCAGCTCTTCTGCTGACTAGTTACACAACATAAGGAAGTTTCCTTCCTCAGTTTTTCTCTTAAAAAATGAGAACAATTATGATATTGATCTTTGCAGTAAAGACTTTAATCTTGCCTGAAAAGAAGTTTGGCAGTTGTCCTTGGCCATTGGCCACTGACCACTAGAGGTTATTTCTAGGCCCATAAAATATTTTGTCAGAGAATCAAGAGAGCCTTGCTTGACCAGGGAGATTTGCCTATGCCAGAAGATTCAGCCATCTGCTTTATCGGTGAGGGTTTGGGTCACTTAACTAAAGAAAAAGCTGGAGGTTAAGGTCAGCCATGTGGGTTGTTCACCATGGAGTTCCAATCAAGAATTTGGACACCAGAGCTCAGATGAGTATCCTTGTTTGGCAATACCCTGCTCCACAGGCAGAGTTCATGGGCTTCATAACCATACAAGGACAATACAATATCTGGAAGTTGGTTGAAAATGCCCTGGACACTGCCGAGTATTGTCCCTCCTCTAGCCAACTTGATCTTTGTTATTTAAATATACTCAGTTATAACTGGAAGTATATTTTTTCAGTGAATTTTATGGGCCCTTCTAACAAATTATTGATACTAAGGGCAGTATTTAAAAAATTAAATATATATCTTAAGGTTTATAATATTTTTCTGAGTATCTATCACATGTATGTTGGAGTATTATTGATGATGTCTTATACATGCTGATATGTTATAATCTCAAAACATTAGTGCTTTCAGCTCCACAATAAGTTATAGGAATAGACCAACTAGATAGTGGAATCACTAATTTATAAGATGAGGAAAGTGGGCCTTAAAGATTCTCTGTCATGCTGATTACATGAGATCAGACCTTCCCATTCCTGATCTATGGTCTCTTCATTTCTCAGCAGCTTATGATTCCAGACACACACAGGCTAGATTAGACAAATCCTTCTTTTTATTAGGATGTTTGTATGTGTTAATCCTGTTAATGCTGAGTACTATAATGAGGAGCGTAAGGTTTCCACACTAGAGACAAGATCCACCCCTATCTTCACCATGCATTGGATAAGGTACTGGACAATCTAACTTCCATGAGCTTCAATAATAGCAACATCTCTCTGACAGGGGTCAGTGTATGCTAAGCAAAACCATGCTGATAAGTGCCTGCACTTGTGGGAGACACTGTTCAAATGTTAACACCATTTTCCTTTACTGACATTAATAGGGAATTAAATGAAGTATTGGCTAACTTGTCTTGATTATTATAATTTGATCTCAGGAAAGAGAATTATGAAGTTGTACACCAAATTTTTAGATTTTACTGTAAATCCTTTCCAGACAATCCTGGTTTTCAAACAATTGCTTTTTAAGTATATTTTTGTGGTTTAAACACCCATGTTTAGCTTGAAGGATCCCTGGAAAATCTTGGTCTATGGGTGGTCTAAAACTGGATGCTTTAGATGAAACTGTTTATTTTGCAGATAACTTTATAACAATCCTGTTTTGAGTTTCCTGCCCTGGATAGCATCATGTTTGACAATTATGTGAAAGAAACATGCTAATGTCACAAACAAAAGCGCTTTCATTCAGAACAGATACAACTTTCCCAGTCATGAGGATCAGCTGCAGATTTGTCTATACACCCTGTCTGACTAATGTCTGTATCATATTTGGGTACAGAAGTTGTTTGAATCATCAACATAGAAATACACAAAGCCTACTTTACAACTTGCTGTAATTAATTTTGTGTTTGGGAAGGAACCACAGAACTGCCACAACTTCACTGAAGGCAGAGAAAGCTCATTTGCACTCACAACTCTGACAGTTTTTTACTTGCCTTTGAACATTAAAGACAGTGAAACATGAAAGTGTGGATTCAGCTGCTCTGCTTTCTGTAGTCTCTTCAAGTCCTTTCCCTCATCTATGGTAAAAAAGAACATTTCTGCTTTTCGGTGCTCTTTTTCTTAGATGCCTGGCTGTAGATTAGCTTCACCTGGGGAGATTTTACTGTCCTAATGGGTGCTTAGCCCCACTTAAACAATTCAGAGCTTCTGGGAATGGTGCACAAACATCTGTTTTTTTTTTTTTAATTTTATTTATTCTGTATGTGTATCAATGTACTGTCTGCATGCAGGTTTGTGCACCCGTGTCGTGCATGCCGCGGAGGTTCAGAAGAGGGTCTCGGATTCCCTGTAACTGGAGTTCTCCCTCGGAATTGGAGTTAAGATGGTTCTCCGGCCGCCCTGTGGTGCTGGGGATCGAACCCGGGTCCCTCTGTAAGAGCGGTCGGTGCTCTTAACGCTAGGCCACCTTCTTCCGCCCCAAGCATCTGTTTTTAAAGCTGCCCAAGAGCCTCCAGTCAAGCTTTGCCATCTATCTGAGAAAAGACAAGATAAATCTTTGACCAGGGCGGCTGTTTTCACCAAGGTGACCATTACCCAAGAAATTTCAGAGACGCCAAAGCCAAGGTCCCCAGTGTAAGGTGGTCTGATTTCATTCATTTAGGAATTTTCTCCATGAGGCAACACCTTCCAAGTAACACACATCTACAGTAAAAACTACATCCTTGATCCTTCAGAGTAAGGCAGAGAGCTCCTTTTCTTGTGTCTGCAAATTTCTAGATAGAGCTCAGGTACACAACTTCTAAGTTCTGTGGTATATGATAATTCCCTTTTAATCGTTTCTTTTTTTTTTTTTTTTTTTTTTTTTTTTTTGGTCTTATTCGAGACAGAGTTCCCGTAGGGCCTTCAGCTGTCCTGGAACTCACTCTTATAGGCCAGGCCTGGCCTCGAACTCACAAAGATCTGCCTGCCTCTGCCTCCCAAGTGCTAGGATAAAAGGCATGTGCCACCACGCCCGGCTAAAGTTTATTTTCATAAAATACCTTCATGAATGTACTTAAAAAAATAAATTTGTTCACAAAAATTATAGAAGGAAAAAATTTAAACCAGAAGTGTTAACACTAAAAAGTAACAAAATTCAACAATTAGAATTCTCCTTGAACATTTAATGTTAGGACTATACTAAATATTTATTGTATATTTATAACTTAAATCTCACTAGAAAGCTTTGTTTGTCTTTATTTATTATCCCACCTAGGATTTAGAAATGAAAACTGAAGTTGTACTGAGATGTGGTCATTGGGGTCATCTGCGGTCTGAGTCTTTACCCCTCTTTCTAGATAACATATTTTTATTTTTTTTCATTTTTTAAAAATTTATTATTATTTTTTACGTGTATGAGTGTACTGTCTGCATGTAGGTTGGTGCACCCATGTCATGCAATGCTACTGATGTCAGAAGAGGGTGTCAGATTCTCTTGGAATTGGAGTTAAAGACAGTTCTGAGCCTCCATGTGGGTGCTGGGAATCGAACCTGGGTCCTCTGCAAGAGCAGTCAGTGCTCTTAACCACTGAGCCATCTCTCCAGCCCCTCTAGATAACATATTAACCACTCATGATATCATGGGAGCTGGTCTAGACTCTCCTATACATGGCTATTTCTGGACCTTTGCCAAGCATTCTAAATACCACACCTAGATGGTGTTAGCTGCTAACTAACCATCCTTCAAATACATTGAAATCTGAATATTAGGTGACTTTCACACATTGTTAAAGCATGCAATACCTTTCCTCATTCTTTAGTCTTGTGTGTCAGCTAATACAACCTTGTCATGTAAATTGCTATGAGATTTAACTTTGCTGAAATGTCATTTTTTTTTTCTTTTTTGGTCTTTTGGAGACAGGGTCTCCCTGTAGCCCCAACTGTCCTGGAACTCACTCTGTAGACCAGGCTGGCCTTGAACTCACAAAGATCCGCCTGCTTTGCCTCCCGAGTGCTAGGATTAAAGGCGTGCGCCACCACGCCCTGTGTAATGTCATATGTTCATCTTAAGAATTGTAAACTTTTGCCCCCAAAGCTGAAATAAACTGTTGTGTTGTGACAAAAACAAAGAAAAGGCACACCCACTATGTGACAAAGAATCCACCCAGCACACGGTGTCTCTATCCGTGTCTCCCTTGGCTTCCTTTCTATAAATGACAAGCCCCTTCACAAAGGTGAATTCATTGAGAGGGTCTTTTGAAAATACAATACATCTTCCCCTGAATAAACTCATTTCTTTCACACTGATTCTCTTCTCCTGAATATTGGCTTTTACGTGGTGAACTTGGGTCCAATAACAAAGTTAAGGGACATGCCCAGGAGTCGTATGGCTGGGTCGGGTGGCAAGTTCATTCCAAGTCTTCCAAGGGTTCTCCACACTGCTTTCCATAGTGGCTGTACGAGTTTACATTCCCACCAGCAGTGGATGAGTGTTCCCCTTTCCCCACAACCTCTCCAGCATTTGGTGTCTTTTGTTTTCTTGATCTTGGCTAGTCTTATTGGAGTGAGATGATATCTGAGTGTGGTTTTAATTTGCATTTCCTTAATTATTAATGATGTTGAACACTTTTTAAGATGTTTCTCAGCCATCTTTACTTCCTTACTGGTGAAGTCTCTGTTCATCTCTTTACTCCATCTTTTGAGTAGGTCATTTGTTTTCTTCTTTGTTTTTTAAGTAGTTTATATATTCTGGATGTTAATGCTCTGTCAGATGTATCAGTGGTGAAGGTTTCCTCCCACTCTGTGGGTTTTCTCTTCACTTCCTTGATTGTTTCTTTAGCTGTACAAAAGCTTTTGAGTTTGATGAGGTCCCACTTGTCAGCTGTTGTCCTTATTTCCTGTGCAGCTGCTGTTTGATTTAGAAAGTCTTTTCCTACACCTATGTCTTGTAGGTTGCTGCCGATTTTTTCTTCTATCACCTTCAGGGTTTCAGGTTTTAGGTTGAGATCTTTGATCCACTTGGAGTTTATTTTTGTACAGGGTGAGAGGTAGGGGTTTAATTTTGTTCTTCTACAAATGGTGATCCAGTTTTGCCAACACCATTTGCTGAAGATGCTATCTTTCCTCCATTGAGCTTTTTTGGCCCCTTTGTCAAATATGAGGTGGCTGAAGTTATATGAGCTCAAGTTTGGATCTTCAATTTTGTTCCATTGGTCAATGGTTCTGGTTTTTTGCCAGTACCAGGCTGTCTTTATGACTATAACCCTGTAATATAGCTTGAAGTCTGGTAATGTAATCCCCCCAGTATTGCACTTTTCACTCAGGGTTGCTTTAGCTATTCGGGGTCTTTTGTTTTTCCATATGAATTTAAGGTTTTTTTTTCTAAGTCTGTGAAAAAGCTCATGGGGATTTTGATTGGGATTGCATTGAATCTGTATATTAATTTGGGTAGAATGGACATTTTTACTATATTAATTTTTCCAATCCATGAGCATGGGAGGTCTTTCCATCTTTTGATGTCATTTTCAATCTCCTTCAGGGTTTTAAAACTTTTTGTGGTAGAGGTCTTTGGTGTCTTTGGTTAGGTTTATTCCTAGGTATTTTATTTATTTATTTATTTATTTATTTATTTATTTACTTATTTATTTATTTTGAGGCTACTGCGATTGGGAAGGTTTCCTTATATTCCTTCTCCAGTTGCTTATTGTTGGTGTAAAGGAAGGCTACTGATTTTTTCTAGGTTTATTTTGTATCCTGTCACTTTACTGAAACTTTTGATTGTTTCTAAGAGCTTTCTGGTAGAGTTTTTTAGCATCCAGGTAAACTATCATATCATTTGCAAAAAGGGATAGTTTTACTTCCTCTTTTCCAATTAGTAATCCTTTAATTTTGCTTTCTTGCCTTATTGCCCTAGCAAGCATTTCAAGCACTATATTGAAGAGGAGTGGCGATAGTGGACAGCCTTGCCATGTTCCTGCCTTTAAGGGGAATGCTTCCAACTTTTCTCCATTTAGAATGATGTTGGCTGAGGGTTTCTTGTATATGGCTTTGATTACATTGAGGAATGACCTCTCCAGTCCAATTCCCTCTAAAACTTTAAGCATGAAGGATGCTGGATTTTATTGAAAGCTTTTTCTGCATCAACTGAGATGATTTTGTGGTTTTTGTCTTCAAGTCCATTTATGTATTTTATGATATTTATTGATTCACGTATGTTGAACCATCCCTGCATCTCTGGTATGAATCCAACCTGTTCATGATGGATGATATTTTTGATGTGGGTTTGTATGCGATTTGCAAGTATTTTGTTGAGAATTTTTGCATCTGTGTTTATTAATGATATGGGTCTATAGTTTTGTTCCTTGTTTGTGTCTTTGACTGGTTTTGGTGTTAGAATGATGCTGGCTTCATAGAAGGAGTTTTGGATATTTCCCTCTGTCTGTATCCTTCTGAACAGTTTGAGTAGTAATGGTTGTAAGACCTCTTTAAATGATTTATAAAATTCTGCTGTGTAACCATCTGGGCCTTGGCTTTGTTTAGTTGGTAGGCTTTTTATTACATCTTCAATTTTATTAAGTATTATGGGTCTGTTTAAGCTGTCGATCTCTTCTTGGTTAAGCTTTGGCGAATCCCAGGATTTCAGATATTCATCCATTTCTCTTAGGTCTTCAAATTTAGTAGAATATAGGTTGTTGAAGTATTCTCATATGATTGTCTTTTCTTTATCTGTTGTGATGTTTCCCCTTTCATCACAAATGCTGTTGATTTGGAGTTGCTCTTTCTTTCTTTTGGTTAACTGGGCTAGGGGTCTATCTATTTTTCTTATCTTTTCAAAGAACCAGCTTTTGGATTCATTGATTTTTTTTTTGTATTGTTTTCTTCATTTTTATGTCATTGATTTCTGCTCTGATTTTTGTTATTTCTTTCTGTCTGTCGGCTTTAGAGTTCATTTGTTGTTGTCTCTCAAGTGTTTTTAGCTGCTTTAGATCGCTTATTTGTTCTCTTTCTGTTTTTTTTTTTATTTTTTAATGTGGGCACTTAGGGCTATAAATTCCCTCTTAGGACTGACTTTAATGTATCCCACAGGTTGTATTGTTGTGTTGTATTGTCATTTTCATTTAGTTCCAGGAATGTTTTTATTTCATTCTTTATTCTCTGACCCACTCATTGTTCAGGATTGTGTTGTTTAGTCTCCATGTGTTCTTATAGTTAATAGGGCTTACCCTGGTGTTAATATTGAGCATTATTGCACTGTGGTCTGATAGAATGCAGGGAATAATTTCATTCCTTTTGTATTTGTTGAGGTTTCTTTTGTGTACCAATATGTGGTCGATTTTGGAGAATGGTCCATGGGGCTCTGAGTAGAAAGTATATTCTCTGGTGTTTGGATGGAATATTCTGTAGATATATTTGGAGTATTGTATTGTTCAGTTCCAATGTTTCTCAGTTTATTTTTTGTCCAGTTGACCTATCCAGGAGGCTCAGTGGTATGGAAGTCCCCCACTATTAGTGTGCTGGGATTAATCTGTGTCTTGAGGCACCAAGTTTGATGCATAAATATTTGAGATTGTGAAATGTTCTTGGTTAATTGTTCCATTGATATGGATATAATGGCCCTCTTTTTCTTTTCTGATTAATTTTACTCTGAAGTCTATTTTGTCTGATATTAGAATAGCCACTCCTGCTTGCTTTTTGGTACCATTTACTTGGAATATTTTTTCCATCCTTTCACTCTAAGGTGCTGTCTGTCCTTCAGGGTGAGATGGGTTTCTTGGAGGCAGCATATATTTGGATTCTGTTTCCTAATCCATTCTCCCAGTCTATGTCTTTTGATTGGGGAATTTAGGCCATTAATATTTAAGGTTATTATTGAGAGATGTGTGTTCCTTCTTTTCATCCTATTTTCTGTTGCATTCTTGGTCTAGGTTGTATTTTTGTAGTTATACTTTTATTAGTTTCTCTCTCTCATGTTTGGGGATAGTTGATCCTTTCTTCTTTCCTTTGAATTGCTTCTGGTATTTTCTGAAAGGTTGGTTTTCTGGATGTATGTTCTTTCATCTTGTTTATGTCATGGAAGATTATTCTTTCTCCTTCAACTATGTTTGACATTTTTGCTGGGTATAGGAACCTGGGTTGGCATCTATAGTCATTTAATACTAGGAATATTTTGGTCCATGCTCTTCTGGCTTTCATGGTTTGCATTGAAAAGTCTGCTGTAATTCTGATGGGTTTCCCCTTATATGTAATTTGTTGTTTTTCTCTCATTGCTTTCAGTATTTTGTCCTTGTTTGGAACATCCAATGTTTTAACTATGATATGACGATGGGCATTTCTTTTCTGGTCTTGTCTATTTGGTGTTTTATGTGCCTTTGTATTTCTATGGGTTTGTCTTTTTTCAGTTTGGGAAAGTTTTCTTCTATTATTCTGTTGAAGATCTGATCAATACCATTCTCCTGGGTTTCTTCTCCTTCCTTTATCCCTATGATGGAGAGGTTTGGTCTTTTCTTTATTTTATTTTATTTATTTATTTATTATATTTTAAGGGATTCACTATGTAAGAACACAGTTGTTTTCCAATCACATTGACGTTCCTCAGTTTGCCATACAATTAGGTAATTGGTGCTAGCATCCACAGATGAGGGATATCATTTGTCATTTGTTTATCTGGGACTCTGTTACTTCACTCAGCATGATATCTTCTAGCTCCAGCCATTTTCCTGCAAAGCTCATGATGTCATCTTTCTTTACTGCTGCATAGAGCTCCATTGTGTAGCTGTACCACATTTTCTCTATCCACTCATCAGTTGAAGGGCACTTGGATTAGTTCCAGCTCCATGCTATTGTGAAGAGAGCTGCAATAAACATAGCTGTGCATGTATCTCTGTGGTAGGATGAGTCTTGTGGATACATGCCCAGGAGTGGTATGGCTGGGTCAGGTGGAAAGTTCATTCCAAGTCTTCCAAGGGTTCTCCACACTGCTTTCCATAATGGATGTAGGAGTTTACATTCCCACCAGCAGTGGATGAGTGTTCCCCTTTCCCCACAACCTCTCCAGCACTTGGTATCATTTGTTTTCTTGATCTTAGCCAGACTTCTGGAGTAAGATGATATCTTAAAGTGGTTTTAATTTGCATTTCCTTAATTATAAGCAATGTTGAACACTTCTTAAGATGTTTCTCAGCCATCTCTAATTCTTCACTTGTGAAGTCTCTGTTCAGCTCTATTGAGTGGGTCATTTGTTTTCTTTCTTCTTTGTTTTTTGCTTAGTTTATATATTCTGGAAATCAATGCTTTGTCAGATGTTTCTGCAGTGAAGGTTTTCTCCCACTCGGTGGGACTTCTCTTCACTTCCTTGATTGTTTCTTTTGATGTACAGAAGCTTTTGAGTTTAATGAGGTCCCATTTGTCAATGGTCGACCTTAATTCTTGTGCAGCTGCTGTCTNTCTTTGCTCCATCTATTGAGTGGGTCATTTGTTTTCTTTCTTCTTTGTTTTTTGAGTAGTTTATATATTCTGGAAATCAATGCTTTGTCAGATGTTTCTGCAGTGAAGGTTTTCTCCCACTCGGTGGGACTTCTCTTCACTTCCTTGATTGTTTCTTTTGATGTACAGAAGCTTTTGAGTTTAATGAGGTCCCATTTGTCAATGGTCGACCTTAATTCTTGTGCAGCTGCTGTCTGATTTAGGAAGTCTTTTCCTATGCCTTTGTCTTGTAGTCTGCTGCCAACTTTTTCTTCTATCACCTTAGAATTTGGGGTTTCACATTGAGATCTTTGATCCATTTAGAGTTGACTTTTGTACAGGGTGAGAGGTAGGGGTTTAATTTTCATTCTTCTACAAGTGGTGATCCAGTTTTTCCAACACCACTTGCTGAAGATGCTGTCTTTTCTCCATTGTGCCTTTCTGGTTCCCTTGTCAAATATGAGATGGCTGAAATTGTATGTGCTCAGGTTTGGATCTTTGGTTTTATTCCATTGTTCAACAGGTCTGTTTTTGTGCCAGAACCAAGCTGTTTTTATGACTATAGCCCTGTAGTATAGTTTGAAGTCTGGTATAGAGATTCCCCCCTGTGCAGCTCTTTTCACTCAGGGTTGTTTTGGCTATTCGGGGTCTTTTGTTTTTCTAAATGAAATTAAGGACTTTTTTCCCCCAAGCCTGTGAAGAAACTCTTGAGGATTTTAATTGGGATTACATGTAATCTATATGAGAGTTTGGGAGGAATGGACATTTTTACTATATTAATTTTTCCAATCCATGAGCGTGGGAGGTTTTTCCATCTTCTCATGTCTTCAATTTCTTTCTTCAAGGGTTTAAAATTTTTGTTGTAGAGATCTTTGGTGTCTTTGGTTAGGTTTGTTCCTAGGTTTTTTTTTCTTGTTTTTGAGGCTATTGTGAGTGGGAAAGTTTCCTTGAATTCCTCCTTCAGTTGTTTGTTGTTGGTGTAAAGAAAGGCCACTGATTTTTCTAGGTTAATTTTGTATCCTGCCACTTTACTGAAGCTCTTATTCATTTCTAGGAGTTTTCTGGTGGAGTTTTTAGCATCCCTTAAGTAAACAATCATATCATCAGCAAATAGGGATAGCTTGACTTCCTCTTTTCCAATTAGTACTCCTTTAATTTCCTTTTCTTGCCTTATTGCCCTAGCAAGGGTTTCAAGCACTGTATTGAGGAGTGGTGACAGGGGGCAGCCTTGCTGAGTTCCTACCTTTAAAGGGAATGCTTCTGTTTTTTTCCCTATTTAGGATGATATTGGCTGTGGGTTTCCCGTATATGGCTTTGATTACATTGAGGAATGATCCCTCCAGTCCAATTCCCTCTAGGACTTTAAGCAAGAAGGTATGCTGGATTTTGTCAAATGCTTTTTACATGTCATTTGAGATGATGGTGTGGATTTTGTCTTTCAGTCCGTTTTTATGCTTGATATTTATTGATTTTCATATGTTGAACCATCCCTGCATTTGTGGTATGAATCCCACTTGGTCATGATGGATGATCTTCTTGATGTGGGTCTGTATCCGATTTTCCAGTATCCTGTTTAGAATTTTGGCATCTGTGTTCATTAGGGTAATGGGTCTATAGTTCTCCTTTTTGGTTGTATCTTTGCCTGGTTTTGGTAATAGAATGATACTGGCTTCATAGAAGAACCTCTCCCAAATTCCTTCTATGAGGTTTGGTCTTTTCATAGTGTCCCACATTTCCTGGTAGTTCCACTCTTGTGTTTTTTTTTTTTTTAATTTTTCATAATCTTTACTTAAGATTTCTAGCTGTGCTATGTTATCCTGTAGGTCTGATATTCTTTTTTCTGCTTCATCCATTCTACTTCTGAGGCTTTTTCCCATCCTTTCCTGCTGATTGGATGAATGCTCAATTTCCTTTTTTATTTCATCCTGTGATTTCTTCAGTATTTTCACTTCCTCTTGGAGCTTCTCATTCTCTTCTTGCAGCTCCTTGCTTTCTTGGTCAGTTTCTTTTTTCCTTTCAGCCTGAGATCTTTTCAATGTTTTTACTTCCTTCCAGAGTTTGTTGTTCTCTCCCTCTAGTTCTTTTTGGAGTTTGTATTTCTCTTCCTCTAGTTCTTTTCTTAGTTTGTCAATCTTAGTTCTTTTCAGAGTTTATCATTCTTTCCTTCTAGTTCCTTCATGAATTTTTCATTGTCTCCTGTAGCTCTCTGATTTGGTCTTTATAGTCTTTTAATATGTCTACAATTGTTCTTCTAAGGTTGATGTCATTGTTGTGATCTTCTACAGGATTAACTGCATTCAGTGGGGATTTATTTTGAGCTTTTCCCATATTGTTGTTTTTCTGTTGTGTTTTGGCATGTGTATTTTTTTCGTTGTCCCCCCCCCCTTATTTGTTTGCTTTTTTGTTGCTAATCTCAAATGTTAATATGGGGGACTGGTTGGTCACTCAATTTGCTTCCTTTTGGTTCCTTCCTCAGTTTTGGCTATGCAGCCTTGAATCACTGACACTGCTGGATCCTCCCAATGGTAATAAACTTCATCATCAGCAGTTTATACTTTTCACCACAGTATCAGTAGCTTGGGGGGGGTGTTTGAATCTTTTGGCCTGTACACCAGTCTCCACTTGGGCAGCTGGGCACGGAGTTTGTGTGTCCCTGGCTGACCTTCTATCCATGCATGCAGTTCCTCTCTATCGTTCTAGCCTTGGGCAGCAGCTGCTGAGGTGGGCTGGGGCACCAAAGGCCTGCATGGCACAAACCCTCCTGGGTGGCTGGGAATGGAGTGTGTCACTCTTCTTTCTTCTAATAGGTAAAGGATGTAGCTACAAAGCCCTCACCAGATGCCAGACGTTTAGTCCATGGTCTTGGACTTGGCAAGCTCTGGAATTCTGAGAAATAGAAATGAGAATTCTTCTCACTGTAACAATTCAGTCTATATTATTGTGCAATAGAAAAGTGAGTGAACTAAGATAAGCCTCAAACTTAGGAACTCTCAATATGTTTAATGAGTTGTGTGTAATTTTGTCCAATATTCACTCTGTATAGACATGTGTTTATTATTATAAAGAGCAAATAAGTATCCTCTTCATTCTAGAATTACTTGGCCTTGCTTCATTATCCAATGTTTTATGACATATAAATATCTTGGAAATTTTTTCTGGAAGAAGGCCAGTGTGTTTCTGCTGCTGAGATATTTGGAGAGGTAAGACATCATCAACAAATTGTCTTTCAATGTAAAGTCACATTTTGAGCACAGATCATTTGACTAGCATGTGCTCTTATCCATGGTAGAGCTTCTTTAAGAATAATTCAAAATATAATCAGCTGAGATTAAGCAGGCTGCTATACCCACACAGTGTGGAACAGAATTTGTGTCCTTAGGCTGCTCTGCAGGTGCAGTGCCCGGTTATCTTCTCAGCCCAAGATCGAGTTTTTTTTTTTTTTAACACAATATTGAGCCATGACTATATTATGTGCACTTTAATTGTATCATTTCTTTGAGAAATATTTTAGGCAACCTTAAAATGAACTTTTCAAAATATAATTCAATATAAATGAAATATTTCAAAAATATTGGTTGTTATATGTACATAATTTTAATATAAATTGTAAGGTTTATTTTTTTTTTCTTTAATGTGATGTGGATTGGGAAGTAATATATCCTTTAATAAAATTTTCAACAAATTATATAGAGAAAATATCTTAGATAAAATTAGATTGCATACATTCTAATATCAACTAGGTAATTTACTCACATATACAATTTATGGGAAGGACAACAGAAGAGGAACCATGATGGCTATACATTAGCATGACATGAATTATATAGTTTTAAATATAAAGTATCTGTTCCACAATTTATAGATGGAGGCAGCAGTTCCATGAGTGCTTTTCTGGCATTCTGCTCTTACACGAACAGCCAATAATTATCTTAATATCTCCTGAAATGATCTACAAGTAATTGAAATTGATGACAACTTGAGTGGTGCCAAATGACTTGGCAGCAAGTCAGAGACTTCTCTGAACATGGCCATTTGTGCTGACCTGCTCTGTAACTTGATACAATGTAATTTGATGGATAAAGTCTAATATCAGGAGTCTAGTCCAAAACAAGGAGGCACTGCTCTCTCAAACTCTCAGCATGATAAAATTATGGCTTTCAACTATGGAATGCAGCACTGGTGTGGAAACAGATTCATGCTGTTTTTTAGGGATTTGATAGTTTAATATGAAACCATCCAGTCCAGGACAACTGGCCTATGTAAATGAACCATGATTTGTGCAGAGGGATCTTTGAGGCTTGACCAATAGATGACAGGGAATTAATAGCAGAGACAAGGTTTGCCCAATGGTGCTTTCCTGTGCATTGATTGTTTACAGAAACTTCATTCTGTGCTCCCTGGCACTGTTTTTCAGGATAATTAGATTCACTTCTTCCAGTTGTTACTTTGTTCCAGGTAAGGCAATTCACTTGTTGTCTTGAACTTGTCTCTTTGATAATCTTGGCAATATATTGTTTCCCTATGTTGATTTGACAGTCTTTTCTAAGGACAAATTAGAAATGGCCTTGGGGCTTGGATTCAATACACCATCTCTTCCATCTTTCCTCTTTCCTGATAATCACAGTGACCTTTGCCACCTTCCCCTTCAGTACACATCAGGTGGATCACATGCTGTGGATCATACCCTTCTACTTTGTTACTTTTCTTTGCACTGGCACATGGAATTTTTTTTAATCAATAATTTTTATTTTTTGCTGCTTAAAATACTTGACAGTTTTAGTTGTTATTTTATTTGATTATTTTATTTTGTTTTGTAAAGAACATTTTGAAAAGAAGTTAATACTTCTTTTATTTAGTTCTTTGACAATTTCATACATGTATAAAATGCATTTTGACTACTTTCTTTCCCACACCCTGTTATCTCCTTCCCAGTCTTACCAGAGTCCTTCCTCCCTACCTTTTCCTTTCCCAGATTCATAAATTTAGGTTTTGTTTTGTGATCTATTTAATTTAACCAAAGCCATCTGTGTTACCACTGGATTGGCTCATTAGAGAGAGCACAACTGAAAGGAATGACAATTTATCAGTGAAGATAGGACTTCTTGGGTTCTTACTCCATCTATGCATACCTGTTGATGGTTGCATTCTTACACAGGCTCAGTGTGGTCACCTGCAGTTATAATTGCTGTGTTTTACTCAGTAGATGGCAGTTTACAGTCCTCCTCTTTATCTTCTAGTTTTTATTACCTTCCTGCCTTCTTTCACAGTGTTCTCTGAGCATTGGAAGTGATGGTGAAAAATCTCTTGTTTAGGGCTGAGTACTTATTCTCAGAACCTTGTGCATCCGTGAATCTCTGCATTCACCACAGTTCAGTGGAAAGAGATGCTTCTATGACTGAAGCTGAGAGTGGTAACTGTTTATGGGTAGAAACACATGTATTTAGAAGGTGGTTCAACACTATGTCAATTTAGCTAAACAATAGAATTAAAGTTCATCCTAGGGACTATGACCTCCCCTACCATGGGTTTTTAAGTGGTTTTACAATATCAGATATGGATTCCCTCCCACAAAATGAGCCTGAAGTCCAGAGGGCAGTTGGTTGCCCCATAACATTCATGCCACTATTGTGCAAGTGGGCATTCTCTTGCCTTGCAGGTTGACATCATCATTGTGGGATTCACCACTGGCTATGACTGTGGTTGTTTTTCTTCCCCAGAAACCTGCATAGCACTTTCTAGAACTATGAAAAATAAAGAGCAGGGAGGAAGCCATAGAAACTCTTAAAATCTACTCAATAATTTTACTTAATGACTAAACAAATAATAAAGGAGAATCCATTATGAAATGAGCAGCAGGCACATGCTGAAGAAAAGGAATGTATTATATATTCCCTCTGCAAGAAAAAAAGATAATAGCCTTGCTGGCCACAATGTGACTTCTTGCTGTGTAATGTCACTTGTGACTTTTAACCAGCCAATATTAGTATGAGTTTTCCAAAACCAAAAATACAACTAGATAAAGCAAGTAAATAATATTCACTTATTTATGGATTTCTTGGTATTCTTACTAAAATGGCAAATAAAAAGATTTTTAAAAACCTAAAAACCTTTGAAAAAAAAGTTAAGTTCAAAGACTACAGCAGGCAAAAAACTTGAACCAACTCTAGTTCTGGAAAATTGATAGGTGACTAAGTTATCAAACTAGAGAAATCTTATAGCTAAGACTGCTGGTGGGCAGAGCTCAAAGAAGGAAGCCAGTTTGTAAATGACTTAAAGGGCTAGGAAGGATGCCTCACATACCTCAGGATGCAAAGTAAGTTGGACTGAAAGTAGGAAGATCTATTGAAAGCCTTGAAAATATCAGTTAGACTATCCTATCCCTTATCAATCCCACATGGTTATTTTTTTCTAATCTATGAATATGATTGAAATAAAAAATTGTCTCAGTGAATTTGGACTGAGACAAGTTCTCATTTGAATACTGATGAAAATGATTAGAAAATAGCTTCTTTCTGGAAAAATGACTAGCCTGTGAGAAAAGCCCTACATGTTAAATTTAGTGTCAGTGTCAGGCTATGTTAGTTTTCTCATTGCTGATATAATAATACTCTCCTTAGGACAGGAAGGGTCTACTTTGTGTCCTGGTTTCAGAGCACAGTCCATCATGGCAGGGAAGTTGTGGCAGGAGCCCAAGGCAGCAGCTCACATTGTGTCTTCATTCAGGAAGAGAATGATGATTGCTGGTGATTTCTTATTTTCAGCTCAGGACTCCAGCCCACCTACATTTATGTTGGTCTTCTCACTCAATTAGGTCAAATAGAGTATTTCAGAATCATCCAGAGGTTTGTTTCCAGAGGTTACTCTAGATCCTGTCAAATTGTAATCAATGTCAACCATCACAGATGCGTAGATTTTAATTTGATCCCATTTTTATAATCTCAACTGCTGTCCTAATCTGTCCTGTATACAGTTTCCATTCATCATTTGTATGTTTTGTTCTTAAATGTGAAGAGGTTTAACAAAACAAAATGAAAACCTCCAAGAAAATCCATTGTCAGGGGAAAGGTGAATGAAAAATAAATAGATTAAATCAGATGAAACATAAACAATTAGAGAAGCAGGCACAACACATAGAGGTGTCCACATAGATAGGCATTTCCCACCCACAGCCAAATTAAAATCCTTACAGATATTATACACATGAAACATAGAGAATAAATGATAAGATAAAGGGAATTCATATTTTAAAAAAGAATTTTTTGAAATAAAAACAAAACACCAACTTAAATTTAAAAGAGGATTGGGAGATTAAAAATAGAAAAGACAGATGAGTTAAACATGATAAACTCAGAAGATGAAATACTTAACTAATATGAGTTCCAAAAGGAAAGAACTTAAAAGAGAGATGGAAGGAAATTACCCAATTACAAATTATTTTAGAATCTACAGTTTGTAAAGCCCACAAGACAAGATTTCTAGCAAGAAACAGCAAGTGTTCAGCAAAGTACATTGCTTAACTATTTCAGATAAGACCCTCTAAGACTCAAAGCTTCTAAGAAATTAAAAATTATACTTGTTAATTAGAAATTGTTCAGGCATTGTAGGAAGTCTGGATTCAGATCAGGGATTGGAAAACCGGTGCCATTCATAATGCTTAAAGATATAATTCCAAGACCATAATTTTCAATGTTGGAGTCCCAAAAGGTTAGAATCCCTAACGTCTGTATCATGAAAATCAAAATCCTAACAGATTACATCCCCAAATGCTAAACCCTGGATACTCAAGAATTAAGAAACACAATTCCTCTGGGCAGAGGTAAGGCCGTAAGAGGGGTAAAAAGTCAAATTCTGAAGGGAGATTTGCTGGGGGCATATGGTGATGATGAAAATAAATGTGCCATTTGCCCAGGATGGCTTTTTTTCCATCTGATGAAATGTCAGGAGTTTTAAGGAAATAAGGCCATGTTTGTATAACAAAGACTGTGAGGTTGCAGACTAGTTAAAAAAATATGCATGGTGTGTTACTGCATTGTTTCCACCAAATTTGTGGGCTCTAATGAATGCATGTGGAATGTATTTCCAACTACCAGAAACAACAGAAAAGATGGATAAAACAGAACAAAAATCTTGCGAGGAAACCTCTAAAGGGACAGGAGAAGGGAAAGAGAAAGGAGAGAGGAAAACTAGGAAAGTTCAATTGGGAGCCTGTGTAACTGGACATAAAATCATAGAGGAGTTTAAAAAGAAACAGCATGTAGAAAACAGAGAACATGTTTGTCCATGTTATCTAAGCAAGCCCAATTTCCAAAGGAAAAGAAAAGGAAAAAAAAAACACCATTTATTCATCTTAATATAAAACTTTCAAACAGTTAGAGATTATGAAAGTTGGCCGTCTCTTATGTGACTGATTCCAATTTTCCATGATCTAGCTCTATAATACATGTTTCCATACCAGCTTCCATTATGTTTGTCATTCTTGCTTCCTTTTTTATTCCTTCCACGTACTATATATTGTTAGCATTATTTTCTTATTTCAGCTTTACATGAGTTTCAATAATAGAGTCATAAATCGTGTGAAGATTTTAAGGGACTTCTTAAACTTTTTCTTTTTAAAAAGTTTAACTGAATTTGTGTGCATTTCATAAATACATCTTGATCATATTTAGATCCCCTCTCCTGCCTTCCCCCATCCCCCAGCTGGATTGCATGAATTCCGTCTTATATATTAAGGTCTATCAAGTTATATTTGTATCCCCAGATGTCCCTCAGTGTGAATTCATCCACTGGAAGAGGTCAGCCAGTAGCATCATTCCCTTAAAGAAAATCAAGTCTTCCTCACCCAGCCATGATAATTTACCAATAGTTCCTCAGCTAAATTGGGGCTTCTTATCCATACCCCCACTTCTATGTTGGATTTATGTCTGATTTCAGTTTGCATGTGTTGGCACCATGAAAGTGTTTGTTATAATGTTGGCTTTGGATGTAAACATTGTGTATGTGTATTGAAACAATGAAACTTTCTCCATAAATAAACATGCAGCATTTTTTAAACATCTGCATTTGTAAAAGATAAATTTCTCAAGACCTAAGATTTTTAGTAACTGCATATAAGGTAGTGACCTTAGGCAGTTTTGGTCATGTCTTGTCAAACAAGTTGGTCTGTTCTTTACAGTATTTCAGATGTGTCTGCACAGACTTGTCCTACCCATGTGACTACTGTTATTGTACCTTCAATGACTGCAAAAGTATGCATTAGCTTAGCTATTTTGTTTCTGTAAAGGGGGCTAGGAAATTTTCTTTCAGATTTTTCTACATATATTGAAAATTCACCTTTAAAATTTAAATATATTATTCAAAGAATTGTGTCTTTGGAAATTTGGTCTTTTGGAATTTTTGGTTTTAGGTATGTTAGATTTTAGGAATTTCTATAGTTTTGAGATTTTTAACATTCATCGAATGATAGTATTAGGGATTGTAGCCCAAACTCATAGGAGATGATGGCCAGTTTTTGTTCATCAAGTTTTATTGGAGCATGGCTATACCCACTTGTTTACAAATCACCACCCTGGCTTTGGGGTCCCTCAGCAGAGCTGGAAGGTAGAATGGAAGATCAGATGACACACAAAGCCTAAGATCTTGATACCTGACTCTTAAAAACCGATCAAATTACAAACCAGAGGTATAATGGCAAATTATGAGAAAATAATTCATTACTAGCTATACTAAAAATTATAAATATAAATTTATAAATATAAAAATATATAACATTTCCAGGAATGTAACATCTTGAAGGTTTTTATCTTCTAAATATCCTTTTTTTTTTCAAATTTGTAGGGAAATTGTTAAAAATAAATTTCAGGATTAAATCTGTAGGGCAAACAATACAATTTGAAGTAAGCCAATGGCAGGTATAACCTTGGAATAAATAATATTGCTAGAAACCCTAATGTAGAGAAAAGTTGGATTACTTCAGCTGACTTCATTTTAAATACATATTATCTCTCTCGCTAATATATATATATATATATATATATTAAGGCCAAATGCATAATATAAGGCAGTACACCTGTAAAGCAAGCAGTTTTATAAGAAAAGGAAACAGGGGGCTGGAGAGATGGCCTAAGGGTTAAGAGTGCCAACTGCTCTTGCAGAGGACCTGGGTTTGATCCCCAGCACCCATATGGTGGCTGAGAACCATCTTTAACTCCAGTTCCAGGGGAATCCGACACCCTCTTCTGACCTCCATGGCATTTCACGACACGGGTGCACAGACCTACATGCAGACAGTACATTCATACATGTAAAAATAAATAATAAAAATGTAAAAAAAGGAAACAGAACAGTATACTTACTGGATCAATTGTGAGCAACACTCAGATGACCATAATAGCATAAACATTGAATAGTAATATAATCATAAAGCATTTGGAAGACTAGGGTGGGGAAAGTATGTACAGATAATGTGTGCTTATTTATTTTTGCAGAACATAGAGAGTTAATATCATTCCATGTAAGAATTAAATAATTAGTAGTTTAATTCTTTATTTAAAGTATGATGTAAATGCAAGATGGAGTGATATCTCAGTAAAGTATCTGGCACACAAGCACGAGGAACTACTCAAAACATGAAAGCAGAGTATGATGGCCTATGGCCCCAGATGGGACTTGGAGGGAGACAGACAGATCACTGAAGCTCATGGTTGGGCCATCTAGCCCAGTCAATAAATTTCAGGTTGAGTGAGATACCATGTTTCAAAACACTTAATGTAGAGAATCATTAAGGAAGATATTTGACATTGACCTCTGGCTTCCACAGGATTGTTCACACATGTGCCCATGGGTGTATGTGCACACACAAATGAGCATGTATATACAGGCATACACACATATGTAATACAATGTAATAAAATCTAAAAGTGATGAATGTGGTCGTTTTTATGATTATCAATTGTTTGGAGGAAAATCAGAAGTGAAGAGAAATGAGAAGACAATGATTTGAGAAGACAATCATTTCTATAAATCTTATCTAACATATCGTTCTTTTAAAATTGTGAACCTCTAATATTTACATGAAATTAAAATTAAATTTTAATAAAAATCAACAACTTTGACATTTAATAATTTGAGGTGCTTGAAAACATTTAATTAAACAGGATTCTTATGCAAATGACAAAAGTTCATTGATGTTTAAACTTTTTCTGGATAGAATGTTACCATTGTCAGATCAAAAATATCACCAACTTTTGGGGCTGGAGAGATGGCCTAGAAGTTAAGAGCACCGACTGCTCTTGCAGAGGACCCGGGTTTGATCCCCAGCACCCACATGGTGGCTGAGAACCATCTGTAACTCCAATTCCAGGAGAACTCCAGTTCCAGGGGGAATCTGACACCCTCTTCTGACCTCCGTGGCATTGCATGACATGGGTGTACAGACCTACATGCAGACAGTACATTCATACAATAATAAATAAATAAATAAAATTAAAAAAAATCACCAACTTTGATTGCACATTGCTGTCTGAGAAGGAAGAAACAGATTTGAGTCACTGAGAATTTCAGAATGGTTCGCCTTCCTAGAAATAGGTCAAATATTTAACGGAATAGTGGTAAAATATAATTATTTTCTAGTATTCCTAGAAAGATACATAAAAGATAGTCACTGAAAAGATTTTTAGGATGTAAAACTGATTTGATGACAAATGATTTAATGACAAAAATAACTAATAATACATAATTATAAAAGATGAGGCAATAAGAAATGTTAAAAAATACTATTTGTCTGGAAGATTATCCTGTCCTACAACTTGGGAATTTCAACTGTATTCTTTTTTTTTTTTTTTTTTTTTTTTTTTTTGGTCTTTTTGAGACAGGGTCTCCCTGTAGCCCCAGCTGTCCTGGAACTCACTCTGTAGACCAGGCTGGCCTTGAACTCACAAAGATCCGCCTGCCTCTGCCTCCCAAGTGCTAGGATTAAAGGCGTGCACCACCACGCCTGGCTCAACTGTATTCTTAGAGAGAAGGCTTAACACACAATGGTTACAACAGCAGCTGCATTGATCACACAGAATCATGGACACAGCTCTACTGTGGTCATGATTTATAATTGGATGAAAATATCATGGAGTTTTTGTAATATAACATCACAAAAAATTGTTTCTCAACTACATTGTTAGATACTAGAACCAAAAGTTCACTAAGTTTTTTACTAAAACCTGTAGAAACATGGTAATATTCTTAGAAAAAATTAGAAATATAATTCAGTTGATATCAAAGAAAATGTAAATATATGCAAAATTTTCTGAAAATATAAAAAAATAGCTTTCTATTTCTGCTGGGTGTGGTTGTGCATGCCTTTAATCCCAGCACTCTGGAGGCAGAGGCAGGCTGATCTCTGTGAGTTCAAGGCCAGCCTGGTCTACACAGTGAGTTCCAGGACAGCTGGAGCTATAGGGAAACCCTGTCTCAAAAAGACCAAAACAACAACAACAACAATAACAACAAAACCCTTTTTGTTTCCAAGTCTTTGAGAAAATGTGGTAAAGAATAGAATATAGGTGTAAAATACAAGTTGAGAATCAAGAGCACACTGCAGCAAAGGCAGCTATTCTGGAATCTGGTTATTATGGCTCCTAAGATGTAGAATTACATTTTTTTATTTATTATTTTAGGTGTATGAGTGTACTGTCTGCATGTAAGTAGGTGCACCCATGTTGTGCAATGCTGTGGAAGTCAGAAGAGGGTGTCAGATTCCCCTGGAACTGGAGTTGAACACGGTTCTTAGCCACCATGTGGGTGCTGGAAATAGAACTCGGGTCCTCTGCAAGAGCAGTCAGTGCTCTTAACTGCTGAGCCATCTCTCCAGCCCCAGAATTGCATTCTTGATTTTCTTTAATTGAAGATTATTTTCTTAAAGTAGATGTGGTCAGAAAAGAAAACATAGTAAATGTCAGTACATCCCTTCCAATTCTGTGGGTGCCTGAAAACCCTCTTCCCAGAACCTCCAGCCCCACATTGCACATTTCATGTGTAACCAGAGCCACAGTGCACCATTTGTTGAATCGGATGAATGCATGTGGTGGCATTTTATACATTAATGGGCAATAATTAATTATTTGAATCAATTTTTGGAAGATTGATAAGAGTATAATGAGGGAGGTAGGGACGGGAAGTTCTGCAAGTAAAATGTAAGTGAATGTCTCAAACTAATTCCTCAAATACTCAACTTGAAAGTTATTGAATATAAAGTTCTTAGCAATCAAGTGGGTAGTCTGTGAGTCTGTCACTGTGACAAGGCCCTGAGGGGAACAATATTTAGAATGAATGAATCGTTTGGGCTCACAGTTCCAGAGGTTTTGTCTGTAGTTGACTGTGTGTTATGGGTTTAGGGAAAGGCTGAACATCACTGCCTGGAGTACAGGGTAGGGCTCAGAAGCTTACCTCAAGATGGGAGGTAAAGAGAGAAAGGAGCCAGGAACAAGATAGATCTTTCCTGTACAAGTCCCATGTGTCCCACTTCATCCAAGGAGACTACACCTTCCACAGCTCTACCATCTCCTAAGTCTATGCAAAGTCTGAATCCACGTGTGGATTAGATCTTTATTAGTTCGCAGCACCTCTCCAAAAGCCTGCCTCAGATCACTACTTATATCAGAGACCAACCCTGTCAGTACATGAACATTTTGGCGACTACTTCTAGCCAAAGCATCATGGTCAGGAGTTCCCTGTCTTGTAGTCAGCCATTTACCACATCCTAGTGCAGTTCCAGTGAGCTTCATGGAGTGGCTTGGTGAAACAACATATTCTCATGAAAGCTAACTCAGCCTGTCTGTCACCACATAGTGGCTTAAAATTGGCTGTAACCCCAGTTCTAGGAGATCCATCAATCTCTTCTCACCTCTGCGGGCACCATGTTCACACATGGTACACATATGTACATGCTGGCATAATATTCATAAGACACAAATAAATACAACTTTAAAAAGAAGTAAAGCAACAGTCTAGCTGAATCATGGGCATTATAAAATGGTTGGAACAATTACAAATGATTCAATTGTTTTATTGGTAAACATCATCTTATGAGATATGCTGTATTTTTTCAAAGCAAATTTTTTATTGAAGCTTTGTACATTTCATACAAAATTTCAAATCAAATCTAGACCCGTACCCCCCTCCCTGGCCCCTACCCCACCAGAGATCATGCATTCTGCCAAACATGTTTTTTTCATCTTTTTTCTCAGTCTCTCTCAAAATTCTCAATGCAGAAGTTTATTGTTTCAGTCAGTTCTTTGACACAGTCTTTCTGTTGTTGTTGTTATTGTTGTTGTTATTCCTTCCAATATATATGACTCCAAAATATGCACATATGCATGCCACATATGTCATGTGTTTCAGCATCTTCAGATTATGATTTTTTTCTTTATTAGGCTGAAAGATGTCTTGTTTGAATGTTCCTCCTTGGCAAGCCCAAACCACCATCAGTTCTGACCTTGTGTTCCACACTGGGGTTTTCCCTTCCCATGGTTACCAAATGAGGTTCAGTAAGCACCACATCCTGTCTTGATCTTCCTGTACTGGTCTCCATGATACAGCCTGGGTAGTCCAACAATGGCAGTCTATACTCTGAAAAGGCTGAAACCCCAGTAGTATCTCAGTCCACAAGTTGGATGTCTCAGCAATCCCCATCTGGCACTGAAGGTTTGGAGGATTCTTGGAGAGACATGACTCTTCAGTCCATATTGGCTGGTTGAAAAGCTGTGTCTTCTCATGTCTTTGAAGGATGGCAAAAGCAGTGGCAGCCACAGGGTAGCCTCACTTGCCAATAAGACAGGCAAAACAGCTATTCTTTCTCTCTCTGTCTCTCTGTCTCTCTCCTCTCTCTCTTTTTATTTTCTGTCTTTTTACTAAGATCCCAAGTTTTATACCTGAAGTACAATTTCTCAGGCCTTACTATTTATTTATTTCTGGTTATATCTCCTTTTGGATGTTTAAGGCACACAATTAGCCCAGACTAAACAAGGTTTTTGTTTTCTCAAGGTCACTTGATGATGTGGTCCTCAAGGGTCACTCAGGTTTTTATTGGGGGAGAGAGAGCCCCTGGCTCCTTTTGGCTTTTCAATCACCAGTTCCATCCACTTGAGTACAAAGTTAGGTCTTGCTAGACCAAGCTTCCCTTTTTGAAGCATGAGCAGACTTTCCCTCTATAGAATGGACACTGCCTGAAGTCCCATTAGTGGATCTCTACAACCTCCCTGCACAGGAAGACTGGTGACTCACATTTGCAGGACATTTCAAGAGATGCTCCCATGTATAGTCCCCTGGGACTTAATTGACCTCTGAGGGCAAGGAACAAAGTTACCCCTCAAGACCCTTGGCCAAATTGGTATGGGCATTAAGTATGGTCATTAAGCATCCAGAAAGGCTAAGTTACACCAGCCTGATACTTTTAACTACTGTGTAATATTTTAGAAAAGGCGTGGACAAAAGTTTAAATAAAATAAATACTGTGGTTAGACATAATGTCATGACAAAAACTAGTTTTTTCCTCATTCTTTTGAATGTTATTCTAAAATATGAATACATACCCTCCACCCATATACCAAAAATTCCTAACTCTGAAAATGAATGGTAGCTTAGTTCCAGAACCTGTTAAGGGATTCACAATATAAGAGCACAGTTGTTTTCAGACCACGAGAAATATAATATTAACGTTGCTCAGCTTGCCTTACAACTAGGTAATTGGCACTACCCTCCGCAGATGAGGGATACAATTCATCGTTTGTTTTTCTGGGACTGATGTTACTTCACTTAACATATCTTCTAGTTCCATCCATTTACCTGCAAAGTTCATGATGTCATCTTTCTTTACTACTGCATAGAACTTCATTGTGTAGATGTACCATATTTTTTTCTATCCACTATTCAGTTGAGGGGCATTTGGGTTGGTTCCAGCTCTTCACTGTGCTTCAGGTGGTCCTCAGAAATCCCTGATCTAAGCTCTGTGCACTCCAATATGCTGTTTTCTTAATAGAAAGTAAGAGTTTCAGACTCAAGGCAAAGCTGAAGAAGGCTGGGGTTTGCTTACCGTGAGTGTAGCCATTGAAGTTTTAATTTCGTTTCCATTGAGGAATGCCTTACCTGGGCCATAGCACTGGGCTCATTGCTTTGAAGTTTGGACTATACCACCTAGTAATTAGAAAAAATAAATTCATGACATCAATTGTGGTATTAGGTTTGTTTAAGAGATGATTTGAGGATTTTTCTCCACCATGCATATTATTTTGAGATCTCCTAGAAGCTCATGTGCTAAATACTTGTTCCTTAGCTGGGGCTGATATTTTGGGAGATTGTAGAAATTCTAGGAGATAGTCTAGGCAAATGCTAGTATTTTTGGACCATAGGATCTGGCTAGAGGAAACACATCTCAGTGATCACAGCACTGAAGGTATATGGGGTCCTGAGGTCCCTCAGCCACTCTCTTTTTACTTTGGTTGTGAACAGTCACCTCTGTCACATGTTTCTATTGAGATGTTCTACTGATGTGTGTGTGTGTGTGTGTGTGTGTGTGTGTGTGTGTGTGTGTGTATAGTGCATCATGGACAGACCCCTCTGAAACCATGAGCCAAATTAAATCCTTTCTTAATTGGTTTTCTACAGAAACAAGAAACGTGTCACTAATACAGACAGGGACAAGGAAATGAATGGGATATTCAGAGACCAACTCATTTCAATATAGCTATAGACTAGTGTTGTAAGAGGGGCACCAAAAACTCGGGTCCCTCAAAGTCTGGGGAGGGCATATTCTCTCCACTATTTGAGATGCTGGCTAAGTTCACGTGACTCTACCCTAGGTAGAAGAGGAAAGAATTAAAGTCTTATGGCTAATAGCGGAAAGGTCAACATTAAGCTTTATCACAGTTTTCTTTGTGTGTAATATGCATAATGTACACTTTAAATAAATGTCTCTTGTCCTCACTCTTCAGCCTTTTTATAAGTGGTGGTAATAAAATTTTCCTCTTACTTTCTAGGCTATAGAATATTCAATTTAGATCATCATGAGGAAATTAGAAGAGCAATAATCAAAAATGGACTTGGATCTAGATGAACTTTGTTTTTCTCTTTTGGGGAACAGGTAGATATTTGTGTGGCAGATATTTTATTTGAAACTCTCTCTTTGTTGTGGAACTAGATTACAGTAGAATTTTCAGTCAGTTTATGAGTAGTTCCATCTTTCTTGGAAGCATACCTACTCCATCTTGATTAATTTCTTTTTCCTTGTTGTGAGAATGTTTTCTTTGAGCATGTGCTTTCTTAGACAAGGAGTGTGGGTTAATATAGCTTAATTAGATACCCTCTTCAGTGTGGTTCAATAAGATGATACAACTGGCCATTTTTAGGCATAGATTCTATTTTGATGATGGCTTATTGACTTATTGACTATTCTGTCTAATTATTATGGTGCAGTTGAATTCTATACAATTCCTACCTTCAGATTCTTATGTGGAGTTCTAAAAACCTCCCCTTCCATATTCTTTCTTCCCTAGGCTAACCAGAGTACTTGATACCTTGTTAACCTGTGTAGGACATATTTCAAAAACTGGGTAGATTCCTGAAATTGTAGATGATATAGTACTCTGTGTATATCATGATTTTCCTATGTGTACAAACATGTGATAAGATTTATTCATAAACTAGGCATGGTAAAATATTAACAAAATAATTATAATAAAATTATGTAAATGTAGTTTTGCTTTTGTGAGAGAATCTAGACCAATACTAGTATATTTGGACCACGGTGGTCTTTTTTCATTTCCTGTTGCTGTGATAAAATACTCTGACAAAACCAACTAAAGAGAGTAAAGGTTCATATGGCTCACAATTTCAGTTTATAGTCCACCATTGCCAGGGAAGTCAGAGTGGCAGGAACTTGTAGCAGCTGTTTACTTTACATCCTGTCAGGAGCAGAGAGTGATAATATAATGTATAGATGTGCATTCAGTTTACCCTCTCCTTTTCAGTAAATCCAGAGTTGCCCACATTCACAGTGATAGCTCCCACTTCAATGAACCCAATTAGGAAAATCCCTCATTGGCATGCCCACAGACCAATTTAATCTAGACAGTTCTGCTGATTCTACATCGTGTCAAGTTCACAATCAAAACTAATATCACAACGATGACCACTTTTACAATCATGTAAAGTGGTACCATATGCATTCAGGTAGATGTATAAACTACTAAGTGATATGAATTGTTTAGGGGATATGAAACAATAATATAGTATAAATAATAGTGAAAGTATAGATTTTTGGCAATACTTTCTAGCTCGTAAGTGTATTGCATGTGTTAGCAGCTGCAGTTTACATTAAATAAAGCTGTACCAGAAGTCATGGGAGTTGTAGAAAGAAATTAGTGTGTGAAGGAGAGAAAATTCTTTGAAGGAGTTAAGGATAATGTTTACCAAAAATGAGGACAAGGAGAAAATGAAGAGTTAATTTTAAACTTATTACATCTAGTCTTATGAAAATACATGTTTAACTTAAAAATCTGATATAATCAAAATTCTATTTGATAGATAGTATGAGAATCAAAGGGGGGGGGTACAAAAGTACCCTGACCATTGTCAAGCACCACAGAGGACTATTGGTACCTTAATTGTTAGGTCCATGGCTGCTGTCATTTAGATCCAGCCATAATGATTCATTTAATTTTCTCATCAAATTATGGCATTCATATCCTCAGGTAAGAAATGATGTCATAAACTACTTTATCATCTAAACACATCCTTTTTCACCAGGATGTTAGAAACATAATAACAGGAATAAACTTGAATTTATTGAAAAAATAATTATTGTTTTCTCTGCCTCAGATTTCTGGACTAGCATCTTAACCCAGTCAAGCTAAATACCCTACACACATTCCTAAGTCCCCCCTGAGGTGCTCCCCCAGTCCCCATCTTCCCTGGCTCCTAACCAGCCAGACAAACCTTCTGAGTCAGGACTCTGGTAAGCCAGATCCCACCCACCACATCTCTATTCCATACCTCTCACCCACCCCCACTCTCTCTCCTGCCAGCCTTGGACTGAGGCAGGCTCCAAATCCTTTGCCTCAGATCTCCAGACTAGCTTCCTAGCACAGACTAGCTAAACACCCTAGCACAGATTCCATTGGCTCCTTATCTTTCTGACACAGACCAGCCCTCCTAGGAGCCTGACCAGCCTACCTACCACCCTGTCCCACCATCCATCCAGGCTAGTCTACTACCCTGAAAGACCCTGAAACAAGCACCAATTTATTTCCATACTTGAACAAAAAGCAACCAAGTTACACAAACAATATAAACAGAAAAAAAAAGTTAAATTAAAAGCAGAATAGAAGTTCCTACTGGACACAACTAACAAAGGACAACCATATGCCCCCCAAAGCAGTGCAAAAACACAAATAATATGAAAAATCAAGACAGTATATCCCCAACAAAATGTACTAATTCTAAAGAAGTGCACTACAATGAGAACCACCCTGAGGAAACTCAGGACACAGAATTTAAAAGAACAGTCATAAAAATGATCAAAAGACTTAAAGAAAACACAGACAAACAACTCATGGAGAAAAGGCATGAACATGTGATGGAAGTCCAAGAATATATGCATAAGCAGTTTAATAAAATTTCAAAACCAATTCCTGACTTGAAAAGTGAACTCACAAAAGATGGAAATAGTGAAGAAAACCCAAACAGAAATTAATATGGGATTAAAAAACTCAATAAACCAATTATGAACAAGAGCAGAAAGTCTAATAAACAGAAGGAATGAAAGAGAGAACAGAATATCAAATCTGGATGACAAAGTTGAGGATCTTGTCTCCTTAACCAAAAACTATGTAAAATTAAAAAAATACAGAAAATCAAGAAATGTGGGACAACATGAAAATACCAAATCTATGAATTATATGTATACAGGAAGGAGAAGTGTCTCAGGGTAATGCATTGAACAGATCTTCAACATGATTGTGGAAGGGAACTTTACTAAAGTAAGAAAAGACTTACTATACAGATAAAAAATCACATAGAAAACCAACTAGACATGACCATAACAGAAACTCCACATGGCATATAATAATAAAAACATTAAATGTACAGAACAAAGAGAGGGTACTGAAGGCTGTTAGAGAAAAACAAGTTACATCAGAATTACAACTGACTTCTCAATGCAAACTATGAAAGCAAGAAGAACCTGGAGCAAAGCATTCCCAGTGTTAAGGGACAATAGATCCAACCCAGGTTACTATAACCCAGCAAAAATGTCAATTATAGTTTAAAGGAGAGAGGAAAAACCTTCCATGACATAAACAACTTTGAAAAGAATACATGTCCAGAAACCAACCCTTCAGAGAATATTGAAGCAATTCAAAGAACATAAAAGGAGCAACGCACCCCCAGGCAACCTAGAAAGAGAAATCAATAAACATAACTGCAGAGTAGAAACCTAACAAAACCACAAATGGATAATAAGGCAAAGGAAGCAACACAACCTATCAGTCCTAACCTTAAATACTAACGGACTAAACTCCCCAATGCAAAGACTAGACTGGGAGATTGGAATTAGGAAACAGAATCCTCGATATGCTGTCTAACAAGAAACACATCTACCTTCAAGGACAGGCACCACATTAAAATGAAGGGTGGAAAAAATAGTCCAAGCAATGGGTAACCAAGAAAGAAAGCAGTGGTTGCTATTTTAATATCGGACAAAATAGACTGTCAAATTCAAAGTAAAAGAAATCAGAAGGGACAAAGAAGGGCATTACATTTTCATCCAAAGGAACAATTCCCCAAGAAGATTTCACAATTAGAATATATATCCCCCAATTCGGGTGGCCCAAACTTTATAAAACAATGTCTCCGGACTGCAAGTCGCAGACTAAACCCCAGTACACTCATATGGGAGATTTTAATACCGCCTACTGAGTCTTTTGTATAGGTCAACAGGACAAAGAATAACAGAGAGACATCTGAACGGAATGATAATGATACACAAAATGGACAGCATAGACACTCTACAGAACATGTCCATTCCTAATACGCAAGAGAATACACTTTTCCCTACTCAGCACCCCCGGAACATTCTCCAAAATCGACCACATACGGGGACACAGAAGAAACCTCCACAAATACAAAAAGGATTGAAATAATTTTCATGCATTCTTTTAGAACACAGTGCAATAAAGCGCAACATCAACACCAGGAAATCCCTCCTGCCAACAAGAACATCTGGAGACTAACAAAACAATCTTGAAGAATAATGGGTTCAAGGAAGAGATAAAGAAAGAAAATAAAACATTCCTGGAACTGATGACAATGACAATACAACAAAAAAAAAAAAAACCTATGGGATACCTTAAAAGCATCCCAAGAGGGGGAAGTTTATACCTGGGTGCCTACATTAGAAAAAACAGAAAGACCAGTGAATGATTCTACACTAACAGCTAAAAGCACTTGAGAGTCAACAACGAGATGACCTTAACGCAACATACAGGAAGAAATAACAAAAATCAGGCGAAATTAATGAAATAGGACACAAGTAAACATGATCAAAAAATTCAAGGAAGCCAAAAGTTGGTTCTTTGAAAGAATAAACAAGATAGACAGACGTCTAGCAGTAACTAAAGAAAAGAAGGAACAACTCCAAATCATAGAATCTGTGATGAAAGGGAAATTATCACAACAGACAAGGAAAGATAACAGAAATCATATGGGAATATTACAAGAACCTATACTCTACCAAGTTTGGAAAACCTAGAAGAAAGGGTGAATATCTGAAATCCCTGGGAATCACCAAGCTTGGCCAAGAAGAGATCAGCAGCTTAAACAGACCCATAACAGATGAAGAAATAGAGGATGGAGTAAGAACCCTCCCACTAAAAAAAGCCCCCAGGCCCAGATGGTTTTCACAGCAGAATTCTATAAAACATTTCAAAAGAACCTACAACCATTACTACTGAACTGTTTAGAAGTAAACAATCAGAGGGAATTCTCCCAAATGCCTTCTATGAAGCAGCCATCACTACTATTAACAAAACCAGGCAAATCCACTAAAAAGGAGAATTATAGACCCCATCTCCCTCATGAACACAGGTGCCAAATTCTAAACAGGATACTGGGCAAAATTGCATACAGACGCACATCAAGAAGAAATCCATCATGACCAAGTTTGGATTCATACCAGAGATGCAAGGGATGGTTCAACATATGAAAATCAATAAACATCATCAAACATATAAACAAATGCAAAGACAAAAACCACACACAATCATCTCCATTGATGCGGAAAAAGCCTTTGACCAAAATACCCAGCATCCTTCATGCTTAAAGTCCTAGAAGTAATTGGATTGGAGGGATCTATTCCTCAATGTAATCAAAGCCATATACAGGAACCACAGCCAATATCATCCAAATGGGGAAATGACAGAAAAACTCCCTTTAAGGTAGGAATTCAGCAAGGCTTGCCCCTGTCACCACATCCTCTTCAATATAGTGCTGAAAACACTTGCTAGAGCAATAGCAAGAAAAAAGGATATTAAAGGAGTGAACTAATTGGAAAAGAAGTAAGTCAACTATCCAGATTCTCTGATGATATGATTGTTTACCTAATGGATGCCAAAAACTCCACCAAAAACTCTTAGAAAGTATTAACAAGCTTCAGCAAAGTGGCAGATAACAAAATTAAACATTAAAATATCAATGGCCTTTCTTAACAAAACACCAAGAACAAGGGCAACTGGAGAAAGAATCAAAGAGAACGTCCAATCACATAGCCTCAAAAACAATAAAATGCCTAGAACCAATGTAAACCAAGACACTAAGGATCTCTACACAAAAATTTTAAAACATTAAAGAAAGAAAATTTTGGAAAACCTCCCTGCTCATGGAGTGGGAAGTTAGACCATTGTAAAAATGTCCCTTTTACAACAAACTCCTGTATAGAATTTAATGCATCCCCAATCAAAAATCCCCAAGAGTTTCTTCACAGGCTTGGAAAACCAAAGCCTTCTTAAATTCATTTGGAAAAACAAAAGACCCCGAATAGACAAAGCAACCCTGAGCGAAAGAGCTAGACAGGGGGCATCTCTATACCAGACTTCAAGCTATACGACAGGGCTATAGTCCATAAAGAAGGCCTGGTACTGGCACAAAAACAGACCTGTTGACTATGGAACAAACCGAAGATCCAAATCTGAGCACATACAATTTCAGCCATCTTATATTTGACCAAGGGGGCTAAGAAGCCACAATGGAGAAAAGACAGCTTTCTCAGCAAGTGGGGTTTGGCAAAACTGGATCAACCCTTGTAGAAGAATGAAATTAAACCCCTACCCTCTCGCCCCTGTACAAAAGTGGACTCCAGATGGATCAAAGAACGGCAATGTGAAACCCCAAACTTGGAAGGCAATAGAAGAAAAAATTGGCAGCAGACTACAAGGACGTAGGCGTAGGAAAAGACTTAATAAATCAGACAGCAGCTGCCACAAGAATTAAAGTTGGCAGTTGACAAATGGGGACCTCATTAAACTTAAAAAAAAAAAAAAAGCTTCTGTACATCAAAAGAAAACAAGTCAAGAAGTGAAGAGAAAGCCCACAGAGTGGGAGGAAAAACCTTCACTTCAGATACATCTGACTGACAAGCACTGATTTCCAAGAATATATAAACTAACGCAAAAGAAAAAAGAAAGAAAAGAAAACAATGACCCACTCAAGAGATGGAGCAAAGAACTGAACGAGGCTTTTCACAAGTGGGAATTAGAGATGTCTGAGAAACACCTCAAGAAGTGTTCAACATCACTAATCATTAAGGAAATGCAAGTCAAAACCACTTTAAGATATCAGCTACTCCAATAAGACTGCCTAGGATCAAGAAAACAAATGAGACCAAGTGCTGGAGAGTTGGGGGAAAGGAGAAAACACTCATCCACTGTGCTGGTGGGAATGTAAACTCGTACAGCCCACTATGGAAAGCAGTGTGGAGAACCCTTTTGAAGACTTGGAATGAACTTGCCACCCAACCCAGTTATACTACTCCTAGGCATGTAACCCCAAAACTCAGGCGCACACAGACATACTGCCAACAGGGGGCATGTTTATTTAGTTCAGCTCTCTTCACAATAGCAGGAGCTGGAACAACCCAAATGCCCTCAACTGATGAGTGGATAGAGAAAAAAATGGATGGTTAATCTACACAATGGAGTGCTATGCAGCAGTAAAGAAGACGACATCACAAGCTTTTGCAGGAAATGGGATGGAGCTAGAGGACATCATTGCTGAGAGTGAGTGAAGCAACAGTCCCAGAAAAAAAACAGGAATGGTTATCCCGCATCTGTGGATGCTAAGTGCCAATTACCTAATTGTAAGTATTTTCTTGTGTGGGGCTCCCTGGCTTTTGTTCAAAAGCAGTTGGGCGTAAATGCCATATTGGAAACCACAACCACAACAGCAACAACAACAAACAACACAACAGAAGGACTGCATAAAGAACTGACTGAAACAGTGGGAACTGCTGCTCAAAACAGTCAACTTCGCCCTCATGGAGAATATTGAGAAAACTGAGAAAGAGATGAAAAGCATGTTTGGCAAGAATGCATGAGCTCTTGCGGGTGGGGGAATGGGTGGCAACACGGGTCTAGATTTTGTTAAAAAATATAATAAATTTATGTGAAAAAAAAGAGAAAACAAGTTACATATGAAGGAAAACCTCATGAGAGAATTACCGCTGACTTTTCCTTTTTTTATGATTACAGACATAGGACAGAATAGGCCCCCCCCCCCACCCCAATAAAAATAAATAAGTACCTTTCCCCCATTTATTCAGATGTATTTTGCCTCTTTTCTTTCTTTTTTTTTTTTTTTTGTCTTTTCGAGGCAGGGTCTCCCTGTAGCCCCAGCTGTCATGGAACTCACTCTGTAGACCAGGCTGGCTTTGAACTCACAATGATCTGCCTACCTCTGCCTCCCAAGTGCTAGGATTAATGGCGTGTGCCACCACGCCCAGCACGTATTTTGCCTCTTTAAGAGATATGCAGATTGACTTAATTCATTAGCTTGAGTTGAAAGTTGGCAACAGTAATTCTGCAGTTTAGTTAGTTCTTCCATAGCCTTTATGAATGGTGCTGTGTTTCGTGTCTGTTAAGTATTCATGTTAATCAGATCTTGTTAAGCCGGGCTGATAAAAGCAGTCTTCCTCTTTGCTAACCCAGGCCACCAGCAAGTATAACTGTTACTATATAAAAATACAACCATGTTTGAAAGCTTTTATTGCAAATGCTGTGTCCATCTCTTTTCAGATTAGCTCCCTAAGAGGAAAAAGATGTCCTAACCAACTGCTCTCACAAACAGTGACCCCCATATGGTGTAGCTAATGTCCTCTGCAGCAGAAATCAAGTGCCAGTCCTCCCTAATAACCTTGACAGGCTTATCATTGTTTACATCTGAGGAATATTCGAAGCTTATTTCAGACCATGTATTGCAGCACAATGTCAAGAAACTGTTCAATTTTAGTGCAATGAGTTCCTGCAAGATGCCAGAGCAAATGAGAAATCATCTCAAAGCAAGAGTGATA
The DNA here is from genome assembly GCA_009823505.1 of Rhizomys pruinosus. Taxonomy (NCBI): domain Eukaryota; kingdom Metazoa; phylum Chordata; class Mammalia; order Rodentia; family Spalacidae; genus Rhizomys; species Rhizomys pruinosus. Next base: position 102,861 of record VZQC01006528.1, read on the forward strand.
GTTCGTCTTTTATTTTTTATTTTTTATTTTTTTGTCTTTTCGAGACAGGGTCTCCCTGTAGCCCCAGCTGTCCTGGAACTCACTCTGTAGACCAGGCTGGCCTTGAACTCACAAAGATCTGCCTGCCTCTGCCTCCGAAGTGCTAGGATTAAAGGCGTGCGGTACAATGCCCGGCGATAGTTCGTCTTTTAGAAGAGAAAGGATATCACAAAGGAAGAAAAAGTTCTTTCCTCCTAAATTTACTCATCAAACCTCACAGCCATCTTCATAGCCGTAACTGACAAAATCTGGAGTCCTTGCATTCTCCTAATTCGAGGATCCATTTCCAGGTGGCAGGAAAGTCAGGAAGGGTTCTCAGGTTTTCCTTTCCCATGGCCCATGAACTCCAGTCCTTCAATAGGAATCTCCTTTATTGCTTTCTGGACGCACTGTTGGTAACGCTTGATGTTGGTGCACAGATCACAGAGCCATCCCCCTTGAGGAACTTCTCTGCAAACCAGCGGTTGAAGCACTGGTCGTATTTGTGCTTCATGTCCGTCTGTGCGAGCCTCCCAGAGGCTGTTCATGGCTGTGGCTGGCAGTGGCAGCAGCAGCAGAGACTTGTTCTGATGTCCTACAGCTGACTTTTCAACGTAAACTATGAAAGCGAGAAGAGCCATGGATGCCAACCCCAAATACATTATGCAGGGAACTACCTGTAATGGTCCAAGGGGAGCAGAAGATTTTTCCTTTTTTTTTTTTTTTTTTTTTTTTTAAGCTCTGTGTACATTTCATACAAAATTACGTTACAGATCAAATCTAGACCCATGCCCCCATCCCTGCCCTTTACCCCACCAGAGCTCATGCATTCTGCCAAACATGATTTTCATCTCTTTCTCAGTCTCTCTCAAAATTCTCCATGCAGAAAATTTACTGTTTCAAGCAGAAGTTTACCATTTCAGTCAGTTCTTTGATGCAGTCTTTTCTATTCTTGTTGTTTTTGATATTCCTTCCAATATGCATCACTCCAAAATATCCATATATGCATGCCACATATACCATACATTTTAGCATCTTTAGCTTATGATTTTTTTCTTTATTAGGCTAAAAGATGTCATGTTTGAAGGCTTTTCCTTGGCAAGCCCAAACCACCATCAGTTCTGATCTCGTGTTCCACACTGGGGTTTTCCCTTCCCATGGTCACCAAATGAGGTCTAGTATGCACCACATCCTGTCTTGATCTTCCTGTACTGGTCTCCATGACCAGTAAGACAGGCAGAACTACTGTGCTTTTTTTTACTAAGATCTCAAGTTTTATACCTGAAGTACAATTTCTCAGGCCTTATTATTTATTTATTTCTGGTTATAATGTCCTTTTGGTTGTTTAAGGCCACACAGTTAGCCCAGATTAACCAAGGTTTTTATTTTCTCAAGGTCACCTGAGGATCTAGTCCTCAAGGGTCACTCATGTTTTTTTTTGGGGGGGAGGGAGCTCCTTTTGGCTTTTCAATCACCAGTCCCATCCACTTGAGGACAAAGTCAGGTCTTGCTAGACCAAGCTTCCCTTTTTGAAGCATGAGCAGACTTTCCTCTTTATAGACTGGACACTGCCTGAAGTCCCATTAGTGGATCTTCAAGACCTCCCTGAGTAGGAAGACTGGTGACTCACATTTGCAGGACATTTCAAGAGATGCCCCATGTATAGTTGACCTCTGAGGGCAAGGAACAAAGTTATCCCTGAAGACCCTTGGCCAAATTGGTCTTAATGGGCATTAAGTATGGTCGTTAAACATCCAGAAAGGCTGTTACACCAGCCTGATACTTTTAACTACTGTGTAATATTTTAGAAAAGGCATGGACAAAAGTTTAAGCAGCCTTGTATAAGAAATACTAAGAAACACTCCCATAAAATAAATACTGTGGTTAGACATAATGTCATGACAAAAACTAGTTTTTTTCCTCATTCTTTTGATCTCATGTTATTCTAAAATATGCATACATACCCTCCACTCATATACCAAAAATTCCCAACTCTGAAAATGAATGGTAGTTTAGTTCTAGAACTTTCTTTACTGCTGCGTAGAACTCCATTGTGTAGATGTACCACATTTTCTCTATCCACTTTGTCAGTTGAGGGGCACTTGGATTGGTTCCAGCTCTTTGGTATTGTGAAGAGAGCTGCAATAAACATGGATGTGCATGTATCTCAGTGGTAAGATGAGTCTTGAGGGTATATGCCCAGAAGTGGTATAACTGGGTTAGGTGCCAAGCTCATTTTGAGTCTTCCAAGGATTCTCCACACTGCTTTCCATAGCGGCTGCATGAGTTTACATTCCCACCAGCAGTGGATGTGTTCCTCTTTCCCCACAACCTCTCCAGCACTTGGTATCATTTGTTTTCTTTATCCTAGCCAGTCTTATCGGGGCGAGATGATATGATATCTTAAAGTGGTTTTAATTTGCATTCCCTTAATTATTAGCAACATTGGTTGAACACTTTTTAAGATGTTTCTCAACCACCTCTAGTTCCTCACTTGTGAAGTCTCTGTTCAGCTCTTTACTCCATCTTTTGAATGAGTCATTTGTTTTCTTTTTTCTTTGATTTTTGAGTAGTTTATATATTCTGGAAATCAATGTTTTGTCAGATGTATCTGTGGTGAAGGTTTCTTCCCACTCTATGGGTTTTTTCTTTACTTCCTTGATTATTTCTTTTGATGTACAAAAGCTGTTGAGTTTAATGAGGTCCCATTTGTCAATTGTCGACCTTAATTCCTGTGCAGATGCTGTCTGATTTAGGAAGTCTTTTCCTACACCTATGTCTCGTAAGATGCTGTCAACTTTTTCTTCTATGGCCTTCAGAGTTTTGGGTTTCACGATGAGGTCTTTGATCCATCTGGAGTTGACTTTTGTACAGGGCGAGAGGTAGGGTTTAACTTTGCTCTTCTACAAGTGATGATCCAGTTTTGCCAACACCACTTGCTGAAGCTGCTGTCTTTCCTCCATTGTGTCTTCTTGGCACCCTTGTCAAATATGAGGTGGCTGAAATTGTATGTGCTTAAGTTTGGATGTTCGGTTTTGTTCCATTGGTCATCAGGTCTGTTTTTCTGCCAGTACCAAGCTGGTTTTATGACTATAGCTCTGTAGGATAGTTTGAAGTCTGATATAGTGATCCCCCCTGTATTGCTCTTTTTACTCAGGGTTGCTTTGGCTATATGGGGTCTTTTGTTTGTCCATATGAAATTAAGGACTTTTTTTCCAAGCCTGTGAATAAACTCTTGAGGATTTTAATTGGGATTCCATTGAATCTACATATTAATTTAGGTAGAATGGGCATTTTTACTATATTGATTTTTGACTATAAAACACAGATTAACCCCAGATTGGTAACAATAGGTGTCTTCAATACCCCACTATGTTCAATACATAGGTCAATTGGACAAAGAATAAATAGAGAGACATCTAATTAAGTGACATCTTACATGAAATGGACCTCTTTAGAATATTCCACTCAAGCACCAAAGAATAAACTTTTTACTCAGTAGTCCAAGCAAGTTTTTCTAAAATTGACCACATTCAGGGACACAAAACAAACCTCAAAAATTCCAAAAAAAATTAAATAACTTCATGCATTGTATCAGACTACAGTGCTTATAATCAACATGAAAAGAAGCTCTAGAAATTACACAAACTCATGGAGCTTAAACAACTCACTCCTGAATGTTGAATGGGTCAAAAAAGAAACTAATAATGAAATAAAAGTATTCCCAGGACTAAATGAAAACAAGAAAACAATACAACAAAACATCTGGGACACTTTGAAAGGAGTCCTAAGAGGGAAGTTTATAGTTCTTAGTGCCTACATTTAAAAAATCAGAAAGATCACATGTAAATGACTTAACATCACAACTCAAGACTCTGGAAAGCCAATAATAATCCAAACCCAAACCTAGTAGAAGAGAAGAAATAACAAAAATCAGAGCTCAAATTAATAAGAGGAAACAAAGAAACCAATACAAAAAAAAAATCAATGAATTTAAGATCTGACTTTTTTTTTAAATTTTACTTATTTCTGTATGTGTATGAATGTACTGTCTGCATGCAGGTTTGTGCACCGTGTCGTGCAATGCCACAGAGGTCAGAAGAGGGTGTCGGATTCCCCTGGAACTGGAGTTCTCCTGGAATTGGAGTTTCGGACGGTTCTCGGCCGCCATGTGGGTGCTGGGGATAGAACCCGGGTCCTGTGCAAGAGTGGTTGGCACTCTTAACTGCTAGGCCATCTCTCCAGCCCCACATCTGACTTTTTTGAAAGGTTAACCAACATAGACAGGCCCTTTGCCCAGTTAACTAAAGGAAAATAGAGCAAATCCAAATCAACAAAATCAGAGATGAAAGGGGAAGGCTCATAGCAGATATAAAAAAACAAATCCATAACGTTGTAAGGGAATACTGTAAAAATCTATACCCCATTGAATTCAAAAGTCTAAAATCAGGGACTCACCAGGAGTTAATAACCCAAGAAGAGGACAGCTTCAACAGACCCCTAACAAATAAGGAAATTGAAACAGTAATACCAAACCATCTGACTAAGAAAAGCCTAGGCTCAGACGAATTCACAGCAGAATTCCACTAGACCTTCAAAGAAGTTCTACAACAAATACTACTTAAATTATTCAAAAGGATAGAAACAGAGGGAGAACTCCCAAACTCCTTCTGTGAAGCCAGTATAATTCTAAAACCAAAACCATGTAGACTAGACTTCTGTCAAATCACTTTGGTCTCCTGAATACTGAGATTACAGGTATGTTCTGCATGCCCAGTTCTGTGTTTTAATAAAAAAAAAACATTTTTATGCCTTTTCTTATTGGTTTCCTATGAATAAATGATGGTTCTGATGGTATGATGCAAATGCCAATGTGGAAATCACAAAGCTTTAGGCCAAAGGTCACATTTATACTGTCTGAGTACTCTCATCCTTCATGTTTATAATGAGAATAATACTATCTGCCTTCAGAGTCTCTATGGTCATTAAATGAGAACTTTTCAATGAACGTATTTAGAAAGTGTAAAGCAGCTTAAGTAACTGAGCAGTTTGGTGTTTTGAATGAGAATTTCTCTCATAGGCTCAAGTATTTGAACACTCAGATACCAGTGGACAATAATGTTTGGGGAGGTCATGGAATCTTTAGGAAGTGTAGACTTCAGGAGAAGTATGTCACTGGGGGTGGGCTTCACTAAAGGAGGCTTTTGGAGTTCATGGCCTTGCCCCACTTCTAACGCTCTCTGCTTGGGGTTTGTGATGGCAAATGTGAGCTCTCAGCTTTCTGCTCCTGCCTCAAGCCTGACACTTGCTGCCATGCCTTCCTCTGGCACTGTAAGCCAAAAGAAACCCTTCTCCTATAAGCTTCCTTTGTCATGGTATGTATCAGAAAACTATTACAGCAGTGACTATTGTTAATCAATGCATCTTTTAAAATAATTCAGTCTATTTCTCATTAAATTAACTTAAGTAAAATAATATTTAACCTTTTATAAAAATATTTAGTAAATTATTGTAATGTATCTGGGGATGTTTTAAGTTTGAAGATAAAGCAATAAAACAACTAAGCTTTTGGTTGTGTGACTGTTTTGTGACTTTCCTGGTAAGATGTTAGGAAATGTCTATTCACTCCAATGAGTTTATTATCATGGTCATTTGCAAGAGTAAGGTGTGGGGACACTTAGAGTTGCATAGGTTGTCTATAGGCAGCTGTGCCACCAGGAACCCTGTCCCAGTGCAGGTGCCTATCTGCTTCTTACACAGCTCACTGGCAATGTGGCCAGAAAGTCTCCTTTCTACAACAGTAATTGTTTTTATAGTCTTGGGGAGGATCTTGCAAATTTTGGAACTTTTAGTAGCTCCATGAGCCTTGCAAGATTCACATATTTCCTGAGTCTTACGAGCTCTGTTTATTTCCTTAAGTCTCATGAGTTCCCAATTTCCCTCCAGTAGGAGGGAAAATTCACAAGAGATAGTTACACAAAACTGATGTTTATACTAGTGGTCAGATAGACTGAAAAGACACTAAATGCAAATAAATATAAAAATTATTTCAGGGGCTTCCCTCATCTGGACAATATAATACATCAAAACGATATGAGCATTCTTGAGAGAATTTCTTTATACTGAATCTTCTAAGAATTACAAACAGAAATAACAAGCATGCCAATAGTGGAAATAAAGAGTTTGTGATTGTGGGGCTACAGCAGTTAAGAGTGTGGTCTGCTATTGCAGAGCAAGTTCTGGAATTTGTGTCAAGAGTTTCACAAATGCCTGTAACTCCAGCTCCAAGGGGATGCAACCTCTATATCTACCACAGGCATCTCTACACACACATGAAAATGCTCACACATAGACATACACAGGTACACATAATTAAAGTAAGAAAAATAAATATATTTTTAAGAATTCGTTAATGGAGATTTTCAACTAGGTAAGTCAGTCAGCTAAGAATGTAATGTTCAAAGTGGAGTTTTATGCTTAAATATAAATTTGGGACTTTTCATCATTTAGAAATTGTTTAAAGCTTTAAAAATCATGAAGTACTCTAACATGAAAAGGCATTGAAAATCAGACATGACATAAGAAAAGTGCTCCTGGAATTTGGCAACATGGTGGGCAGAGGAGATGCCAAGAAAGGCAGTGCACATGCTGCAAGACAGAGTAGCTCCTAGGGGAGTGAATGGTAGCTGGAAACATTATGATTACTGGTGTCACAAACGTTACTGAGAGCCAGTAGATCCAAGATAGTAATTATGAGATAAGAACTATGAAAGTTAAGGACTAAAATGGCAGAATTTAAAAATAATCACACATTTCTTTCTCACAATTTTTTTTTCAAATCAAATCCCAGACATCATACTTTAAAAAGACAAAATTGTTATAAATCTTTAACATACCAACATAGAATTGTAATGGTTGTGTCTTTTTAAAATATGATTTATAGGATTTGATTTGAAATCATTTGTGAAAAAGAAATGTGTGACTATAAATGGTGAGGTAAAGTATTGTCACTAATATGTGGATTCTAGTGTCAAATAATGGGGGTAATGCTCCTCTCAGAGAGGATAACCAACCAGTTTCTGACTGGATTTAGAGCCTGCTCCATGGGAGGAAATACATGTCTGCTACTGGAAATCTGGCCGAGGACCGATGGTTGGGGATCTCATAGGCATCAGGGTGGACCTACTTCTGATATTGTTCTAAATGGCTGTAGTATCAAATTGCCCCCCAAATTCCCATCTGTAAACTCATAAATTTGTGTGGTTCTCAGACATCATCAGAGGAGTTTCTTTGTGCAGTGGATAGTGGTGAACATAGAAATCCATTTGGCCAAAGTGATGTCAATTATGAATCGGTGGAGTGCTCAGCCTTAAGTGAAAAACCCTTTCCCTCAAGGCTCAGGGAATGTCATGGAAGGAAGCTTGGAAAGATTGTAAGAACAAAGGATGGGGAACAGACAAGTAGGACAATGTCTTCTGGATATGACAAGACCACTGCACTCATGGACTCACAGCAGCTGTGGTTGCCTGCACAGGAGCCGGACAAGATCAAGCATATCAGTGTTCCAGCATAGAGAAGGAAGGGCTCATGAGCCTCACTCTTAGCTGAGGAGCTATTGACTACTGAGTTAATGGTTCCTGGGTTAAGGAGGGTCAGTTTTCTTCCAGGGTGTTGCTTCTGATAGGTGGACCATGCTCTAGTAGATGCCCACCCATTCATGAGTGTTTGGAGAAAAGAAATTGGATACGAAGTTAGGAGGGAGTGAGGAGATGTGAGTCCATCTAGGAGGGGTTAGGGGTGGAATGCAGGGTGAATATGATCAAGGTACGTTACATACATTATGAAATTCTCAGAGAATTAAAATATATATACAATCAGGATGGAATTGATACAGCTTAATATAATCAAATATTAACTCTATTGCTTGTCATTTTTTAAAAAACATCTTCACTTATTTTTATTTTGTGTGAATGAATGTGTTGCCTGCATGTATGTAAATGTATGCCTATCATGCAACACCCATGGAGTCAGAAGAAGCCATCAGAAGCCCTGGAACTGGAGCTATAGATAGTTGTTTGCCACCATGTATGTGCTGGGTATCGAACTTGGGTCCTCTGCAATAGTAATTGGTCCTTATAACCACTGACCCATCTCTCCAGACCCTTGTTCAACATTTTAGTGGTCTCTTATTTATTTATTGTCGTTTACACATTATGTACAGAATGACAACCATGTATTTATGTAAAATATCTATCTGTATATGTATGTGTATGTATATATTATGATTTGTTCAAGTCAAGATGCCAAATTAGGTCCTCTCATAGGCAAAGCGATTGACTAAAATGGATCTTAAGTGCCCGTGAAAGCTAATTTCAATTGTCATCTTCTTCAGAATTAAAATCACCATGAAAACAGGCTTCTGGCCATGTCTGTGACACATTGTCTAGATTAGTTCATGAAAAGGGAAGGCTCACTCTAAATATAGATAATACTGTTCAATAGGCTAGATTACATTAAGACTGAAGCTGCCAGAACATCAGCGTGTATCCTTGACAGTAGATGTGCTATGACAAAATGAGTCAGCTCCTGCTACCATGGCTTCCTTGCCATGATAGGCTATATCCTTGAACCATAAGCCAAAATAATACCTTACTTCTTTAATTTGTATTTGTCAAATTCTATTGTCACAGTAAGATGAGTAAATAAAAAAATAAAGTTGGTACTGAGAAATTGGGCCATTGATATGATAAATCTAACTATGTGGTTCTTCAGCACTTAGAACAAGTTTGTAGGAGGAATATGGAAGTGTTTGGAATTTTGAGATAGAAAAATCCCTAGAATTCTACAGCCAGAGTTTAATGGGTCATCACAGTGGGAGTTTGGAAGGTCAGAATATCAAGAGAATTATGGACAGTGGAGAATTAGCTTATGAGATTTCACAGAGTAACAGGGTTTGTTTAAAACCGGCCTAGCAATCATTTGTATTGTATTCTGACAAAGAATTAGTCTCTTTTCACTTGTGTCCTGAGAAGTCAAGTGAGACTGAATAAATGAATAGTAGAATAATTTGTTTGGTACAGGAAATTTCCAGAGGGATAGTATTCATGCTGTGACATGGCTGGTTGTCTAGACCTACAAGGAGAGAACAAAAGTGGAATAAAAAGATACTACAGATGAGCAATTTGGTGAGGAAAAGGGTACATGCTTAATTTACAGACAACTCAGGGTAAAAAAAAAAAAACACCTCTGATTGTTAAATAGATTAGTGCCATTAAAGGGAAACCTGGTATATTGCACTGGGACAACAGGAAGGGTATCCTGAGGGTAAGACTCTACCCAATCAACATACCATTCCCATGAAATTCATTTGAAATGCAATAGCATAAATTGAGAATGCTGCTCCTAGAAAGCAACTGCCTGGAGATTTGTTTCCCCAGGATCTGCACATGGAAGCTGATGCAACTGTGGTCCATTGAGGCCAGACTCCATCCTGTGGTGGCAATTGGACTTGGCAACATCTTCCATGTGGTATTGGTTTTGCAAATATAAAAGATGAAGGATTTGAGGAGAGTCATGATCTTAAACTGTAGTGCCAGAGAGGTGTTTAGGCCAGACAATAGGTGGTAGGACTGGGATGTCTGAAAGCAGGCCCTAATAGGTCATTCTATGAAATTGTGTTGGTGAAGAGTGAGTTGTAATGGAAACTCCAGGAGGTTGGAGATAGCAGAATTATGTGTTGTCTGCTAAGAGCTGAATGTAAGAAGAGGAGCTGACCCACTATGTGCTTCAGGTGTCAGCTGGAGGACAGGGCTGCCCAAGCTTTTTGCAGTCCATATGATATCATCTTATTTTCCAGATACCCAACATGTAGTTAAAGGATTTGGCATTTTTCCCTGCTTAATTTTAGTCTTTATTTGATCCTTGCTATTCCCCAGTTCTTCTCTTCAGAATAGAGATGCTTATTCTATGTCACTATATGTTGGATAAAGGTAACTTATTCTTTTAGATTAAAGAGCTTAAAATTAAGACTGCCTGGGTCTCAGAAGATACACTTAGAATTTTAAACAGTTAGATGTGTTAAGACTATGGTTCTTTTGAGGATGGACAATATGTTTTGCATTATGGGGTTTATGAGATGGCCATGAGCCTATGAACACAAGAAGAAGAAGGTAATTGCTTAAGAGTGTTATGTTTGACAATGGATAGTCTTGTGATGGTTAATTTGACTATTGTTGTGAACTTCACATGATCTAGAATCAGCATGCAAATAAGTCTCAGGGCATGTCTGTGAAGGATTTTCTTTTTTTTTTTTTTTTTTTTTTTTTTTTTTTTTTTTTTTTTTTTTTTTTTTTTTTTTTTTTTTTTTGTTTTTGTCTTTTTGAGACAGGGTTTTTTTGAGACAGGTCTCCTCGTAGCCCCAGCTGTCCTGTAACTAAGACTTCACTCTATAGATCTTACAAGGCCCTGGCCTTGAACTCACAAAGATCCAGACTCACTCTGCCATCCCAAGTGCGTAGGATTAAGGTGTGCGCAACCACGCCCGGCAATTTTCTAGATCAGGTGCTGTTCTAGTTTCTCTCCAGTTGCTGTGACAAAACATTCTTGCCAACACCAACTTGGGGAGGAAAGGGTTTCTTCATCTTACACTTCCCTGATCACAGTTTATTACTGCGGGAGCCCAAGGTAGGAACTCAGGGCAGGAAACCGAAAGCAGGTGTTGAAGCACAGGCCATAGAGGAACATTGTTTACTGGCTTGGTTCCCTGGCCCATATCCCACCTATTTTCTTATATAATACACAACTTACATAGGGGTGGTACCACTCAGTGGGCTGGGTCCTCCCACATCACTGAACAATCAAGAAAATGTCCCTTAGACATTTTAGGCAACTCCCAATTGAGTCGCCCTCACCCAGGTTGACACTTAAGCTATCAGGCACAGTGAGCAATTCCATTCTATGCACTGGGGTCCTAGAGAGGGCACAAAGAAGAAAGGTAGCTGAGAAGAAGCATTCATCACTCTCTGCTTCATGGCTTCATGGCTGTGGATGAGATGTGGTTACTGTCTTGAACTCCAGCTGGCTTTACTTCTCCAGTATTACAGACTCTATTCCTGAACTGTGAGTTAAAATCAACCTTCCATTCCTTAGGTCATGTGTTTTCTAACAATGACAAGGCAAGTAACTAATACAATGCTGTTTAGAGCGTCTCTCTCTCCCTCCTCCCATACATCATTTATTAAAGAAAAGGAGCTTTAATAACTGAAACTTTTCAGTTTTGTTTGCCAATTGATTGGAAGAAAATATGTGGAGCTAGAGGCTTGAACAGAAGAAAGGTTGGTTTTAGGAAGCATAAAATATTTGTTTTTCTCTTTTTTTCAGTATGAGAATAAATTGATGATAATAGCCTACATCCATTATGGTTTGAAAGTGGCTATATTCTGATTTCATTTACTTCTTACTTATCTGGAGAATGGCTGTAAGACAAATTCTCATCATTCTACCTTATTACTGAGAGGTACACTGGGGTAATGAAGGTAGAATGTGCATGTGTTATGTGATTCTTATCTTTTTTTTTTTTTTTTTTTTTTTTTTCCCACTTTACTAGTGTTTCTAAGTTTAGGGTTAATTGCTCATTCATGACTTTTATTGCTTCATTTCTTAGATTGTTGATAAAATTTTAACCATTTATTGGGGCTGTGAGAGGATGGACTGAGCGCCTAACGTTGATGCCATCTGCATCTTGCCATCGAGGACCCCTTCGCGGTCGAATCTCCAGACCCACATGTGTGCTGAGAGAAACTGACTGGTACAACAACCAATTCCAGGAGAACTCCAGTTCCAGGGGAATCCAACACCCTCTTCTGACCTTCACAACATGGGTGCACAAAACCTACATAGACCACAGTGCAATTAACAGTACATTCCATACACATAAATAAAAATTATAAAAAAATTTAACCAATGTATGTTATGCTTCAATTTTCTTTCAGTTCTAATATATTAATAATAAACTATATATGTTATATATATCATATCTATATTAATATATACTAATAATATATAATAAATTAATAATACAAATTTCTATGTGATTTGTGTAGACCTTTTGATGGACTTCCGAGTTCTTTTACAATAGCCCTAGTAGGTTTGCAGAGTTTCATGGCTGTGTTAAATGACAACAGTAACATTTCTGCTCCAGGCTTAGGGCTCCAGAAAGTGTTCACTATTACCCGTGTGCCAAAATGGTGAGAGAGTGTTGGCAGCTCCATACCCTCCCTCTGGCTGATTGCCATAAAGAACCACTCATTGTGAGGGTCAATATGCGTCCTCTTTGCCCTCATTTTTTTATTTATTGTTAAACAGCTTATATTAAAATAATACATCCTGGAATGGTCTATAGCCATGGTATAGATTTACATTTCAGACCCCATTAATATGGTTTAAAATTCAGTTTGAAATAAAAAAAAAAAAACTCTATCACCTAGGAACAGGAATTGTTCTTCAGCTTTTATCTTCATCTTTTGATATTGCTTTAAAAATAATATTATTGTGGCTGGAGAGATGGTTCAGGGGAAAGGGCACTGGCTGCTCTTGTAGAGGACTCTGATTTGATTCTCAGCACTCAGATGGTGGCTAACGACAGTCCTTGACTCCAGTTCTAAGAGATTTGATGCTCTCTTCTGACTTCCGTTGATACTGCACACACCTACCTACATGCAGGCAATACACTCACACAGAAATAAAAATTAGTTTTATTTATTTTCATGTAAAATTTAAGGAGGCTTTTTCAAAGAAATTTAGATTTTATTTTGCACACATCATTATGGTCTTTATTTTTGTCAGGAGCTGTTCTAGTTTGCACACATCATTATGGTCTTTACTTTTGTCAGGAGCTGTTCTAGTTTGTACACATCATTATGGTCTTTATTTTTGTCAGGAGCTGTTCTAGATTGCACACATCATTATGGTCTTTACTTTTGTCAGGAGCTGTTCTAGTTTGCATGCATCATTATGGTCTTTGTTTTTGTCAGGAGCTGTTCTAGTTTGGTTTCTGCTGCTGTGATAAAACACTGACCAAAATCAACATAAGGAGGAAAAGATTTGCTATATCTAGATGACAGTCTATCATCAGGGGAAGGTAAGGGAGGATCTCAAGGCAGGAACCTGGAGGCAGACACTGAAGAGATCACAGAATGGTGCTTACTGGCTTGCTTCTCCTGGCTTGCTCAGCAGCTTGTACAGCCCAAGCCCACCTGCCTAGTGATGGCACCACCCACAGTGGGCCGGGTCCTCAGACCTCACTTAGTAATTGAGAAAACACCTCCCAGACACCACCACAGGTGAATCCTGAGAAAGGAAATCCCCCAATTAAGGTTCCCTCTTTCTAGATTTCTGTGTTTTGGAATTAAACTACAGCTTATTTTCAGACTCTGTCATTTTGGTGTATGTATGGAGTGTATATTGTAGCAATATAAAATTAAAGGGAGCAACAATGACATAAAAGAAATAAAAGTGCACTTGGGAGGCAGAGGCAGGCGGATCTTTGTGAGTTCAAGGCCAGCCTGGTCTACAGAGAGACCCTGTCTCAAAAAGACAAAGAAAAAAAAAAAGAAATAAAAGTATAATATCTAAACTTAACTGTTATACTCCTCAAACTAAAAATATATAATTATATCTTAGAACATAAATTTGAAATTCTACATCTACTATAATTTTCAAACATTGACTACTGGCAAAACTATCCTACCATGCTTAAAAATAATGTGAAATTTGTCAATGTTACTATGATATGAGTTTGCCATTCACTCTCTTTCAAAATTCTCCAACCTATACAAGGTCTTTCAATATCATCATAATCATGTTACTTCTTAAAGAAAGTGATGTTAATAAAATCTTTCTTAAAAAAGAACTGTTCTATGAAATGTACAAAAGCTCAAAATTTTTTAAATAAAAATAAAAATGGTGTTAATCTAAAAAAAAAAGAAATTGTACATCCACCATGAAATGGGGTAGTGAAAGGCAGAAGGGTTGTCTGACTAGGGAATTTGCTTTTCTGACCCCTACTGACATAGATCAGAACACAGAACAAACAGATGTTATCATTTTAATTGCATTTGTTTTTGTAACACAAATCGGATAATCTTTGTTTCCAATTAATATTCACTGTTTGCAGTGTTTGCTTCATATGTATGACATATACACACAGACATACAGTGTTCTAGGTCAAGGATGAGTGAGGTTCATAAAGGATTAAGGATATATGTTTTAGGTTGCAGGGGAGCCCAAGGACTAGTAAACTTATTTACATTATAAAGAAAGATACCATGTTAAATGATCTGAAAACATAAGATTACATCTTTTGGCTACAAGATTAGGTAAAAATCTACTGTCCAGAAGTATTCACTCCCACACACATGAGTATGCATAAGCATAAATACACATACATACATACACACAGTGGCAAAAACTTTATAATATTAAATCCAAAAGACATTGAAATAATTTTTCAAAGGCCTAAAGTGGTAATTATCTCTAAAGCTTCTATAGTCCATGAGATTATTGTTAGTTTTATAAGGGAGAGTCATGCTATATTGACCTTCAACTCTTGATCTTCCTTCCTCAGCTTCCCAAGTACTGGTATCACAGGTGCGTGATAATATTCACAGCTTGACATTGTATCTCTTCATATAATACTTTATACAGAAATTTTTAAATAGGCAGTGATTGGCTGGATGTAGTCAATATAAGTAGCCTTCTTAGAAAACAAACGAAAGTCTAAATTATATGATAATTTTGACTACTAAATGATTAATATAGGCATAACAATAATATTCATAGAGATCACAATAATAAAAATTAAATAATCTGGATGTAAAGCTTTCAGACCTGGGCTTGGTGGGCACATGCCTTTAATCTCTGCATTAGGGAGACAGAGGCAGGTTGATCTCTGTGAGATCGAGGCCAACCTGGTCTACATAGTGAATTACAGGTCAGTTGGGGTTAGAGGGAGACCTTGTCTTAACAACCCTCCCCTAAAATTTCCAGACCTTTTTATTGAAAGCTATGAGTTGACTATGGATTGAAAGAAGCAAAGAAATGCTAAATTTCGAGTCTTGTTGATGGGCAATTAGCAGGCTTTAAAAATCTACTTTATATTGTAAGAAAGAAAAGCTCAAATTAAAAGTTAATGCAATAAAAAAGTATTACTCTGAAAATAGTTTCAGACACTGATACGAAATGTTAAGAAATTAAACACACAATATTTTTTAAAAGATGAATTAAAGGAGAAAAGCAAAAGGACAGATAAATACCCCAATCAAAATAAGATAGAGAGAAGATTTTATTGCACATAACATATCTCACAGAGAAATGATTTACAGTGCAAATTGAAGTGAGAGTTTGCCAATTAGGAACAGCACACAGCTGTCATGTTTTCTATCCACCTTGCACTTTTGAAAATTTAGCTATGTTCAGATAATTTTGTCTCCATATATTTAGCCTCTTCAGAGTAGAAATTAGACCTTGCGTTTTGTCAGAGACCACTATGGTTAAAGCATATATAAATATATGCCTAGGAAAATCTGATAAAAACTAACTGGTGGCAGAAGGTGGAGCAGTGGTGAGGAAGTAAGAGGCTCTGAGAATAATGCATTTACAGGGGCTGGAGAGATGGTTCAGCAGTTAAGAGCACCGGGTGCTATTGCAGAAGACCCAGGATCAAATACCAGCACCCAGATGGTGGATAACAGCTGCTCCTAGCTCCAGTTCCAGGGGATGTGACACTCTCTTCTGATCTCCAAGGGCATTGCATGACACACGTGCACTTACATACATGTAGGCATGACACTAATACACAAAAATAAAATAAATAATAAGCATTTAAAAGCAAAGGAATGCATTTAGTAGCCTTGTTCACCACAGAAGCTAGCACCAGAGCTCCTGGTTCTTGGTGCCACAATATCATCAGTATCAGATGCCAATGAAGGCTTACCCCTGGTTGTTGTATAACCTCATACCACTGATGGTACTGCTGACAGTGGCTTTTCTGCCTTTGACCCATCCTGTGTTCTGAGTGTAGACAATGATCAGGAATCTTAGCTTCTTAGCTCATTTCTCCATTCCCTTCACAAGCCTTCACCATGTCCATTTCTTTATAATAAACTCATTTCTGCTTAATTTCTCAAGTGTCTTGCAAATAGCAACCTTGACTGCTATCAATAGTCATTCTAGAAGTTGTAGCTGGAAGTGGAACCTCAGGCAGTGCTTCGAGGTGGAGTGCTGGTGTGAAGTTCTGATATCCAACTCCAGTGAACAGTTTTCTGCAAAAAGAAGAATTTGTTAACTGCAATGGAGAATCCACAGAAGGTGAGTCTTTCAGGAAACCAGGACCACAGCTAACAAACAATATGCGGGGAGACCAGGATCCAAGGACTGCCCGGACAGCAGGCTCATGTTTTTGTGGCATTTGGGAACCAAAAAACAATTTTGATCTCAAAGTACGAAGTTCTTGATTCAAGATAGAGAAAGAAAACATGGTTTTTCTGTGCTAAAATATTTTATCAATTGTGACGTAGGGCTGAAATTCGTAAAAATCAAATTCGAAACTTGACAGCTAAGTTGCCACTACTTTTCTTTTTTTAAAATTTTTTATTAATTTTATTTATTTCTGTATGTGTATGAATGTACTGTCTGCATGCAAGTTTGTGCACCCGTGTCGTGCAATGCCGCGGAGATCAGAAGAAGGTGTTGGATTCCCCTGGAACTGGAGTTCTCCTGGAATTGGAATTTCAGACGGTTCTCGGCCGCCATGTGGGTGCTGGGGATCGAACCCGGGTCCTCTGTAAGAGCGGTTGGCGCTCTTAACCACTAGGCCATCTCTCCAGCCCGCCACTACTTTTCAATTAAATTCACAGTCCTGTCAGGTCTCTATGTGATGGTTTGGCTTTGATAGGGAGGGATTCCAGACTTAGGTCACTGTAGATTTGAAACTTAGGTCACTGTATCGTGCAACATAGGAACATCTCTTACTCTCTGCTAGCAAGATGGCCTGTAATGCCTCTTCAGAATGTTGACAGCATTCTGGCCTCTGGGCAGTGATTTAGCAAGTGGAAATGGGGTGTTTCCTTTCTAATGAATTCTTGGAGCTCTTCCCTGCTGTGGCATGGCTGTGGCGTTATAGCAAAGGCGTTTTCCCACTATGTAAGTGTGGGAAAAATTAAATCTAGGACTGCATATGGTGGTGTGTAATCTGCTCTTGGTACCAGGAAAAGATGAGAACTTCTTCAGGGTCCTGCCTGATTGTATTACTTAAAAAACAAATGGACATTTAAAAATTATTGAGCTTTTGTACATTTCATACAGCAGTTCTTAATCAAATTTAGACCCCTTCTCCCATCCATGCCCCCACTGAGTAAACAGAAGCCTGACTTTAATTACAGTTTCTGACTAAAATCTTTGTTACAGCATAGAGGTCATAGGAGGTTGAAAAATGTCTTTTTGACACATGATGCTATTAGGGTATTGCATGGCTGGGGTGGAAATGTTCAGCCTCCGTCTCTCTCCTGACATGAGCAGTGTTTACCCCTCTGAGAACAAACAGTAGGATGACATCTTGGAAGGAAAGAGTAGCTCTCTTCACTCAGAACTTACAGGTCCTTTCAAAATCTTGGACTTCCCAGATTCTAGAAGGAAGAGAAAACAGTTTTGTTCTTTATAAATCACCCACTTTATTTCATTCTGTTGTAACAACTGAAATGGACTTGGACAATTATTTTTTGTTTATGGGCAACTTTCTTTTAAAAAAAATCCTGGAATGAGGGAAATTGTTTAGGCACTGAGATTGAAACTTACACTCCTAGATTTGAATGTGGAGGGGAGTTAAAGAACATTAGGGACATCTTAGGATGGGGACAGCTTGATGACAATTGAGGCATGTTCAACAGATGTAACAATCTTGGATGTGATCCTAGTCAGCATTATGAGATCCAGTTTTATTGTGGCAACGAATCTGGTTGGCAATGAAATTCTATAATTAATTTTTCCAATAAGTTCTTTTTCATAGTTTTTGCCATAGAGAATTAAATTATGTAAATAAAATCTGAGGAGAAGAGAGAGAGAGAGAGAGAGAGAGAGAGAGAGAGAGAGAGAGAGAGAGAATGCAAGTGGCTCTCTCTGACAAAACTTGGGCTCTTTTTTTTTTTTTTTTTTGTTTTTTTGAGACAGGGTCTCCCTTTAGTCTCAGCTGGCCTGGAGCTCACTCTGGACTCATTTTATAAATGAAGAAGTTAGGAATGTTTTCTTTTTAAAATTTTTTTTATTAATTTTTATTTATTTATGTATGTGTATGAATGTACTGTCTGCATGCAAGTCTGTGCACCCGTGTCGTGCAATGCCGCGGAGGTCAGAAGAGGGTGTCGGATTCCCCTGGAGCTGGAGTTCTCCTGGAATTGGAGTTTCAGACGGTTCTCGGCCGCCATGTGGGTGCTGGGGATCGAACCCGGGTCCTCTGCAAGAGCGGTCAGCGCTCTTAACCGCTAGGCCATCTCTCCAGCCCCAGGAATGTTTTCTAATTTGGTTTTACTATATCATAGAAGAATTACTAACTTATGGTAGATTTAAGGCTATATTTTGGATAAAATATTTGATAACCCATTCCTAAATAAATTTCTTCAGAATTACCATAAAGTTGTGAATTCACATAAACTCAGTGAGATTAGAGAACTTTTTCTCATGCCTGTTTTCTAACCCCATGCATTATGTTTGGTTTAATGATTTATTCATGAATACGCATATAGTTGTTACAGCTTTTTGTGTCAGGCCCTGCTTCAATTTAATTTCTCTAATTTCAGGGTTATGATAATTAAGAAGTGGAGTAGGAATCATTAAGCATACTTTTAATTATTGGAAAGATGTTCAAGTGAAGAAACAGAAAAATGCACAAATATTCATAAACATTTTTCAAGATGAAAGAGGTTGATGTTTTATTTAGACTAAAAAGTAGCACATATACTTCTAATGCCCTTTGTTTACTCTTTCAGGCTGCATCTTCTAAGACAAATCCTACATCAGGTTTTTTGTTTGTGTCCTACGGAAAATACCAATACAGTGCCTTCCTGAATATTCACGTACTTCTTCACAAATAGGTATCTAGAGTTTCATGCTTAGTCCATTGTCCTCACAAAAATTTTAATACGTACAAATAAGCAATTACTATTTCCTCAGTTTCCCTCAGAGCTTTAGTTCACTAATTATATCTAAACTACAGCATTCCATTGCACTAAGTTACAGTTATTTATCTTCTTCCAACCAAAAAGCACGTTGCTTTTCCTTTTCACTATTAGTTATAGTGTGGCAATAAAAAAGGTTTGAATTTATCTTCTGTGGCAAAATGAAGACTGTCCATCTCAAAAAAAAAAAAAAAAAGTATTCCTGGGGCTGGAGAGATGGCTCAGTGGTTAGGGGAACTGGCTGCTCTTGTAGAGGACCCAGGTCTGATTCCCAGCACACACATGGTGGCTAACAACCATCTGTAACTCTAGTTCCAGGGCATCTACTGACCTTTACTGACCTCTCCCCGGCATTGCACAAGGGTGCACCTACTTACATGCAGGCATTACACTCATACACATAAAATAAAAACAATAAACGAAATATTTTTAAAAGTAGTCCCTGGTTTTCAAAAGGGAAATAAATATCTCATAGTTGCTTTTGAAGAAAGGTAGAAGACTCCAGTGCATGGGAAAGTTTTTTGTTCCCAAAGGAGTGATTCATTGAAGGTTGCTATATGTATCCTCGAAAATCAACTTTGGGGCCATCTCCTATGTACCTGTTGTTAACACATCAAGGGNATTTTCCTCTGTTAAACTGATGCTTGAGGCACCAGATTCAGTCTTCTGGACTCCTCTGAGAGACTACTGCTGGAAAAACAATCACTATCAGAGGTTAGGCCCATTATCAAAATACAGTAATAGTCAAATTAAAGAAAATCACCTCTTAAAGCACCAAATTTATTTGTTTGTTTGTTTGTTTGTCTTTTTGAGGCAGGGTCTTCCTGTAGCTCTGGATGTCCTGGAACTCACTATGCAGACCAGACTGGCCTTGAACTCACAGAGATCTGCCCACCTCTGCCTCCCAAGTGCTAGGATTAAAGGTTTGTGCCACCATGCCCAGCTTGAAATAATATTTTTTAAATTTTAATTAGGAAATTAAATTTAAAACACCATGTGAGGTGGTAGTATGTGGAGAGATTAATAACACCAAGGTTTCTAGAGAAACCCATGTGGAAACATACCACTATAGGAGCTTCTTAAAGTATGTACACATACATCATAATGACAGATTGAAAGAACTTAACATAGAGACATTGTCCTTTCTAGACAACATAGGCTAATGAAACAAAACAAAAAACAAAACAAGACAGACAAAACAAAATGAAACCCAACAAACAAATATCAAGAATGGAATACCTTTCCAGAAGCTGTTGGCCAGGGTTCCCATAGATCCTCAAAAACTACTATCACTTCTGCTCTTGGTTACTCACCAGAACTGGGTGGTAAAAGCCTATTGCTGAAGACCCTACATACATGTGCTATAGAACAAAGTGAAATCAAGCTGGTGCTGACTTCAGAGTCTCATCTCTGATGGCTAGTTTATAGTGCTGGAAGGTGTTATGTGTTATGGATGTTATTAGAAGGAAAAAAATAATCATTAACCTTACCCAGCTATGAATCCTGTAAACTACAATAGCAACTGTCCTAGCAAGAAATGCCCAAAGGTATAATAGTGGCACACATACTGTGGGCGTAAACAAGCACTCTTTAATTGGATTTAAGTCTGCTTCCTGGAATGGACCCCATTCTTGACATTGGTATCAGGCTTAAGAGCCTGAGGCCAGACAGTCACAGGATATAGGGGAAAACCTAATACTAGTTTTTCCCTAGACTCTGTAGGCCTTATATAAAAAAATAGAGTACATTAAATTGGAGGGGGATAAGGGGAGGTGGAGATAGGGAAGAGAATCTAAATAATATAAAATTATATGAAAATTTCAAAAATTCAATTATAAAACACCTTGTGGAAGTTTGTTACAGATAAGATAAAAGGAAGGAAGGTGGACTTAGTACTTGTTAAGCTATTTCCTCCTGGTAAAGAGTGGCTAGGTTTAGAAACACACTTTTATTCTCTCTTCAGTTATTTTTAACCTGTCCTGGTACTGATCAATGGTTTAAAAGAATGGTATCTATAGTTTTCATGGAAATCTGACATTCGGAACCACCCAGAAGTCATACCATTGCTTTGCTTGCTAGGATTTCTTCTATAAAACAAAGTCCTATGCTGTACAAGAGTCAATTATTTGTTCCCCTACATTTTACTTTGTTTGTCTGAATTCTTTCTATAGAGATTACAAGGACCCAGGAACCAAAGGGACCAGATCAGATTTCAGTGATGTTTGACTCTGATGTGGAACCAAGGAGAAGGTTTCCCTGGCCAGTTTTCAGTCCTTGCATGAACTTTAAACCCAACTCTCCAAAATGATAGTACTGATGTTGACTCAGAGAAGAATGAGCTCTCCTTTTGAGGGTTTTTCGAATTTAAGAATGGGTTCAAATGGAAGATTTAGGACATTTTTATTAGAATTTAAGAAAAAAAAAAAACTTCCAGGGAGACAAGCCTTAAATCCCAGCAGCTTCCCTTAGCAGAAGAAGGGAGGGGAGAAGGAAAAAGCCATGAAACCGCATAGGCCATGAGTTCAGATCATTGGAAGACTAACAGTCATAGAGCCAAGGGGTAAAAGAAGGGGTAGATTTAGAGGAAAGAGAAGAAACCCCAGTGCTGGGCACTCAAAGTATTAGGGAAAGCATGGTTAAAAGATATATAAAGAAAAGGAAGAATTATGGAGAGCCCATGTCTGTGAGCTGATTCAAAAGAACTGCCATAAGGGACAGAGATTCTGGGCAAGGAAAATTTTAAGTTCTCATCAGTGCACTCTGTATTTACATATGTTGGATCATCCCTGCATCTTGGGATGATGTCAACTAGATCATGGTGAATATTTTTTATATGTTCAGTTTTATATTCAGTTTTTTAAATATGTTCAGTTTTATATTCAGTTTCTGAGAATTTTAACAAGGATTTTAGAATTTTGCATCTATGTTCATCAAACAGATTGGTCTATTAGTTTTTTTTTTGGTTGGGTCTTGCTTAGTTTTTGATATTAGACTAAAATTGAGTTTCATAGAAGAATTTGATGCTGAGGTGTTCCTTCCTTTTCTATTTTTTGGAAGGTTAGTTCTTTGAAGGCTTGGGGTAGATTTCTGCACTGTATCCATCTGGTCTCTAGGGCTCTCCTTTTAGTTATGAGGTTTGTTTTTTTTTTTTTTGTTTTTTTTTTTTTTGTGTTTTTCTGTTTTTTTTTTTTTTTTTTATTTTTTATGTTTTTTTGTACATGTTTTTTGGGGTCTCCCTTTAGTCCCTATGTAGACCAGGCGTGCCTTTGAACTCACAGAGATCCATCCCCCTGCCTCCGTGCATCACAAATGAGCTTATCGGGATTATATAGGGCCATGTTTTGTGGCCGACCTGGATTGCCGCAGGCGGGTGGGTTGGATGTAGTTGTGGGGATGGGTGTGGTCGTAGTTGGTTGATTGTGTATGGGATTAGGGTTTGGTTAGTTGTTTATTGGTTTTTGTTGTGTGATATTAATAGGTTTTTGTTTCGCTTTGGTTTCCTGGTGTGCTGTATGGCATGGGCTAGATCTTTGTGTGCGGTTGAGAGTGGTAGCAACATAGTTCTACTCTCTGTTAGTATTAGCTCATAGGCTATCGCTTGTTAAACCTAACAGCTCTTGTGACATAAGTACCCAGGCTGGTATCCCCTTCCGTGATACTACACAGACTCTAATATCTCCACCCAGTCTCGTGGCCCTTACCCGACGGGGGCATCCTGCGTGAGGAAGATAATGTTAGCGCGGCTAGCCATTACGGGCAGGTGTGGAAGATTACTAATGGTGCGGCCTCGCTTAGAATGGATGTAATCTTATCATGTTGACCTGTAACTTTTGCTGGCCTGCGGGCCAGTAAATATTAAGGGAGAAATTTGATCGATTTCTTTGTAGATTTTTCATGGTGTTGGGTGGCAATACAGATGTTAAAGTTAAGGTAGTCCGTATTGAGGCTGTGGCTCAAACCGTGTGTCTGTGAAGAGAGGGTCAGTTGCGTGAAATTGCTGTCACGTAGCCCCTCTACGTGGTATGAAGATTTGGTAAATGTTGGGCCAGGCCAGGGGTGCGTATGATTTTTGGTTAATTGGTCGCGTAAGAGGTCTTATCCAGGACTCTTGTTAAGGATCTTTAGGCAAAGAAAGCCGAGGACCGTCGCTTCACTTAATCAGGTGCGTTATTCATGTGTTGGGTTGGGCATTGTATGTCTAGGTATTCTATTAAATTTACGTTCGATTTTAATTTAAGTCTTTCGTCCATCTTGATTCATCGTTTTAGGTGTGTATTTGTGGTCTCCTAGATTTTTCGCAAGAGAAGATTCGGGTTTATTAACATTAGGTTGTTATCACTATGAAGAATTTTCTTAATTTTCTGCTGATAGGGATTATTAATGTTCAATGAACTTAGTTGCTCTTAGGACTGCCTTGATTGCATGCCCCATCAGGTTGAAGTTATTGCTGTTTTCCACCTTTTGTAGTTCAGATTCTAAGAAAATTTCCTCGATTTCCTCAGTCTTGTAGGTTTCCCCTAGTGATTTTCAAATGTTTTTTTGTTTGTCTTTTCGACCCGAACAGGGTCCCCTTGGGTAGCCCCAGCTGGACCCTGGAAAACTAAACTCATGATAGACCAGGCTGGGCTTCTTAACTGCATCAAAGAGTCTGCCTCTGCGTCTTGCCATCCCATTATAGTGCCTAGGATTGAAAGGTGAAGGCAGTGGCACGCAGCAGCCACCCCAGGCACCACTGACTCACAGATTTCATTCACAAAGTATGTTCTCAGTGTGTATATTCCCTCCAATTGTGCTTTGGTTTCTTAGGGTGACTTGTAACTGATGTCGTTATCATTTATGTCGCTTTGTAGGCTCAGATAATAACTTATAGGAGTGATATTTCAATATTAATACCCAATTAGTACTGCTTTGATGTTGTTTAATTATAATTGGAATTTCAATTTATTGGAGATTTCAAGAATAACAGCCGCCATAATTGAACCGGTATCCCGAATAGAACAGAAGGGCTGATTAGTCAACTATGGAGGCTCGAGTAGCATCCAGTTCAGAGACTCGACATCCCTACCCAGATGTCCAGAAAGAGAGGAGGCAGTACAGCACCTGGGGAATAGGTAAGCACAACACAAGGCGGGTTGCAAGATCCATGGCACTGTTGGCAATGGCCTGGCAGTCGATGATAGCAGATGGGGACTGGAATCACGCGCTAGGCAGAGCGTGAACACCCTCACAAAAGTTGCGCAGAGAGCACAGGCAGCAGCCAGACCCTCCCCACAGCCCTCTTGAACTCAGGAGGGATTATCCGCATGAGCACAAGCCTGCTAAGCACAACACCAGGCACTAAGCAGTAACTTCCACGACTTACTAGCGGAGAATCAACGCTGATTTTGTTACCTTTCTGGATCTTCTGTAGTAACCCTGCCTCTCAGGTTCAGCCAAGGGTTGGTAGGAACAGAGTAGATTGAACTTTAGTGTAATCTCCTGGTATACCCTCCCTCATATAATAACTAATCCTGGAATACCCCAGAGGTAGGAAAGACGTGCGGAGAGAGCCATGCCACAACAGCCCTGCCTGATAAACTTGAGCTAAGGAAGGAAGGAGCAAACAGAACCAAATATCTGTTTGTAAGGCAAACAGCAGACAAACTACAAGCGTTCATGCCAGGTTGCGGAAGAAGAAAGCACAGTTCCGGGAAAAACTGGTGCCCGCGCCTGCATCCACCCACGTTAATCAACAAACTAATAAACAACCAATGGCTATATGCCAGTGGGATCGAGAAACACAAAGAAAAAATAACACGGGAAAAGCATATTAAATAATATTTCCCACTAGAGATGCTAGCCGAGTATGTCTATAGAAGAGCGCCGGTACCAATGAGTATTCTTTGGCTGAAAGTAACCCAGGACACAGTTTTTTTTTTTTTTAAATTATTTTTGTTTTATGTGATGGCTCCCTTGTGCGAGTTCATACATTTTTTTTCCAACCCCTCAGTTCCAAGGTTATTATTCCACTTTAACCCTCCCCCCCCCACCCCCGAGCCCCAGCCACAGGATCATGCAGATTGCACTCCATAAACTGTCACTCGGGCAGTCTTGTTCTCTCAGTTTTTTTCTTGCAATTTTAGCTTATATACAGTCGGATTAGCTTCCTAACCTACTGAGAAGCCATTCGATCATCGTAATTATGAAGACAAGATAACCAACCTTTCCTGCTTAGAGCTTCATGTCATAAACCTTGATCGGGCAGCTGGTTGATCCCTAAACACCGGTACAGCCCCGGACTTCGGTGGGGTGGGGACGAGGGGGGTGGTTTCGTTCAATACCAAGAACAGTCCGACGTTGTCGGTGTTTCTCAGATTCAGTGCTAAGTAGTTTTGTCAGACACATTTCACCGCGCAATAGTCCAACGTGTATCAGTTAGGGGGGTCCGCTACCGATGCCCCCTCTTTCCGCAGTCGTGCTTAATCCCTACGGGGCTGGTTAGAAAAAGGGGGAGGGCCATCCAAGAGGGGTGAATGTATGAGATGGGAAGAACAGCCATCACACTCTGTCGTCGTTGGGAGGGCTGGGTGACTTGGACTCTGGTCTATATTCTGGACTGGGGTTTTCCTTTCATGGGGTGACAGTATGTCGTGTCCGGAGGAAGATCAAATTAAGGAGAATGCAAATAAAAGAGCCCACTGTGAGATACCACCTACTCCAATAAGACTGGG
>VZQC01006529.1:10285-27771 GCA_009823505.1 Rhizomys pruinosus
AAAAAAAAAAAAAAATTCCATGTTGAATCCTAAATGGAGAGGCCTCTGTGTAAAAGAAAGATGTTAATTTATTTTGAATAGAGTTCTTTCTCCAAAGTTACAGCTGTGTGTGGAACACCAGCAAGCCCCTCTCATATTGACTATGTGTCATCATCTGTCCTGTTAGTATTTTTAACATCACTTCACACTTGTAATTTGACAGTGCTCTGATCATCATTTAAATGAGGTGGTGAGAATATGTACAGTTTTAGAGATTCTGGTGGTTTTGTGCAAACTCTTTGAGATAACAACTAAATCATTCTCCCTTAGAATGCATTGATTTTCTGTCTTCTGGGAATTCTAATTACCATCTAGATAAAGACAGGCAGACCTACTTCTACACTGAACACACACCTCTTCCCAATTTAGGCTGCTTTCAAATGCCACTTTCTTAGCCTGATGTCTTCATTCTAACTTCAGAGAAGGTAAAGCAAACATTAAGCTCTTGTAAGTGGAACAAGTTAGCTCTTCAAGAGAACCACATTAGAAATTCGAGCAAGATAACTGACATGAAAGCAAGTGGTGGAAACACCCACAAAGGAAAGGGACTGAAATATGACTTGCTTTAAGATTTATTTTTACTTTTTTATTCTGTGTGCATGTGTGTGTTTGTGTGTGTGTGTGTGTGCACTCACATGCATGCACGTGTGTGCGCACTCACAAGCATGTGTGGATATGTACATGAATCCAGGGGGCCACAGAGGCCACAGAAAGCATCAGATCTCTTGAAGATGAAGTCACAAGTAGTTGCAAGCCACCTGATGGGTGCTGGAGACCAAACTTGTCCTCTCCAGAGCACAGAGAAGTACTCACTGATAACTGCTGAGCCATCTCTCCAGCTCCCAAATATGACTTATGTCATATTTATTTTGATATCATTTTTAATTGCCTTTCAGTGATACACACACAAAACTAATTCCATCTACCATTTTCTGACTTCATAAGCAACTCTTCCAACTCTTTTCATTGTAGGTTTTTAACTTCTGACTTCAACAATTGCTCTCCTCACTCCCATCATCAGGAACACTCACACACCGGAAGAGCTCTATGAAGTTCTGTCTTCTAGTCTTAATTTCTGTTCTTCATCCTCTCACCTAACTGTGGTTTCTGAACATGGCTTCACTACTGTTCACATTCTTCTTTCTCTGTGCAACCCATCAACCCCTTCTGCATTTATTCTCTTCCCTCTCTTTTCCATACCTCCTGCTGAAGTCTGCTGTGACAGTAAGTACCTTAAGAGCTCCTACTTCACACACCCTCACTCCCTGTCCATCTGTCTTGCAGCTGTACCTTAGAAACTCCAGCCTGTTCCTTGCCCACCTTTGGAACTGGGTGAGAAATATTCCACCTTGGTAGCATTTGTTTCTGTTATTAATTTGTCTCAAGCAAGCCCATGTCTGCCTGATACCATTTTTCAACTTCCATTAAAACATTGTAACATTTCCACCATGTCTTTCCAAATTATCCATTTGACCTGAAAACTTCTCTCTTTTCTTCATCTATTGCTCTGGTCATCAAAATTTACAAATATCCCTAAAGCGATTCAATGTGATTACCCCATGAAAACAGCATACTGAAGGCAGAGTGGGGTAGGCCCCAAGCTTTCAAACTTACCTTGCTTTTGAGCTTGTAATAATTTAGCATTTCTTACAGAGTACTGTGGAATGTTGATTATTTCTCTTGTTCCCACAATCATCTAAAGCTCTTATTTCAGCCATTGTTGTTGAAGATGCTTCCATATTATTATATTAGATTTTTTATGCAATCTGATTACTTTGCTTTCAGCAGGTGAGCTTAGTATCTCCTAGTTTATGAATTATTTTTGCTCTTTCATTTATATTTTTACCTAAACTATTTCTTTTATTGAAGTACTGGTTTTTCCAACATCCCTACTTTTCTTCAGATGTTATCTTTTCCAGAAGATTTTCTCTCACAATAAATTTCAATATTAACTCTTCTCATCACACAGTATTGGCTCTAGATACTCCAAAATTTTTCATCTTATAACTGTGATTTTGCAACCTTTGGCCAACATTTCCTGCATGTGCTCTCTGTATCTCCTTCTCTTCTGTGATTACATGAATTTCAGTGTTCAGATTCAGATGTGAGTGAAATCATGCAGTGATTGTCTTTTGCCTGATTCATTTTACTTTGTGTAATGTTTTCTAGAATTACTTATACTGCCCTACTTCTTTTAAATATTTAACGTATTCATAGAACTTGTAGGGTATGGACTTATATGTTCAACCTTACCATATAACCCCAAATGTTTTCTGAAGTGATTGCCATAACAGTATATTAGTTAGCCATTGGTAAATATAGTCTAGATTTTAAGACTTAAAATTTTATAAAAAGATGCTTATAGAATGAACACAACAGAGCCTTAACTTGCATGCTTTTAATCATTATTATGTGAAGGATAACCTTTTATTGTTGATAACATATGCTTATTCTTCCATGAAGTTCTTTTGCCTATTTTTGAGAGATTACTATGTACTAAATTTCTTTTTTTATTGATATTTTCAATTTTTATACACTGTGATTTAATGTTATTTAGATCTCCTCCACTATCTGCACCTACCCTCTTGTGCCCCTGCCCAGTTTAAGGTACTCTGTTATATCTATCTATCTATCTATCTATCTATCTATCTATCTAAAATCTTTATATATATATGTGTGTGTGTGTGTGTGTGTGTGTGTGTGTGTGTGTGTGTGTATGTCTGTGTGTGTGTTAAGGCCTATAAAGTCTAATTTGTGTCTCCAAATATCCTTTAGTATGGGTCCATTATGTAATTATTTTAAAATATTTTTTAGAATGCTAATGCTACTTGACATTTAAAAGTTTCTAATTTGCCAGGGCATGCTAGCAAACACCTGAAATCTCATGAATCAAAGAAGGCTGAGACAGGGGGACTGTGAGTTCAAGAACAACCTAGGCTTGATAATGAGACTATCTCAAAAAATCAACCTGCCTTCTTAATTTTTACGAAGTTAATTTATTATTTATTTTATGGTTGGCACCTTGCATTTGTTGAAGATATCATTCCTGCATGCAATCTGAGAAACACATTTATAGATATACTTCTTGAAGTACATGAATCCATATGCAGCTGGCTTTCATGCTGCTGTGAGGTAGGGATTTACTTTCTTATTCTTCTTTACACAGATGACCAGTAATTGAAGCTCATCTGTTGCCGCTCCCACTGTGCAGGAAATTTGCCTTGTTCCTCCTGCCATCTGCCATATTGTAGAACTGTTTGAGCTGCCTCTGCTGCAGATTCCAGTGAGTCTATTGCTGTGCCAACAGCACATTTTTTTTTTTTTTTTTTGGTCTTTTTTGAGACAGGGTCTCCCTTTAGTCCCAGCTGGCCTGGAGCTCACTTTGTAGACCAGGCGGGCCTTGAACTCACAGAGACCGACCTGCCTCTACCTCCCAAGTACTAGGATTAAAGGCGTGTGCCACCATGCCCGGCTAGCACATATTTTTAAGACATATTGCTTCATAGTAAGTCTCTATTTATTATAGGGCAAAGCCCTTCTTTCCCTACTCTTTCAGTTCTTGGCAAATTTTAGTATCTCAGTCTTTAATATAAATTTAAAAATCAACTTGTCAAATCCCCCAAATAAACCATGTTGAAGTTTAGATGAACACTTTCTCAACTCGGGAAAAGTGGCATCATAAAAGATAACTTCTCATCTCTAAATGAAAAAAATAATCATTTTTATCTAATGTCCTTCAGTGAAGATTTTCAGTCTAGCCTTTAGCAATGAATGGTTCTTCTTAATACAGGGTTTGCTAGTGTAAAACACCTGCTCCTTGGAAAATGCTTTGATCTTTGTGATCAAATTGCAAAAGGCCAGAGGGTAAAAAATAAAACCGTAGGGGAGCTTTAAGGTTTTACCTGCAGAACAAAAGCCTACTCCTTCAATGATATGTGGTTAGGAGTCCTGCAAATTTTACTTTTAAGGAGAGTCTGTTTAGGAAGCATAAATACAGATTGAAAAATAGCTTTCATTTACCCACTGTAATGTACCATAGCTGCAGCGTGGATAACTGAAATAGCTAGTTGTGTGCATGAACTCTTGAAGCCAAAAGCTCACATAAAGCTAGTTTTATATAGACATACAGCTCTGGAGTCCCCCAAATAGCCACAGATACTGTCTCTGCTCTCACTGGATATATCCTGCTACTTTACCTTCTCCACAGGAAGTTACAGAAGATCACTACTTCCTGCCGCCCTCGGCAGCAGAACATTTTTCAGAGTTAACGAACAGCAAAAATGACTAAACTAAAATTATCTTTCTGTTTTCCTTCTAATTTCCTTCATTTGGGAGAAATGAACAGTCCAAAAATAGCAAGAAGTAAATGGTTAGTTTGGGATTGGAACACCTCTAGATTAACTGTATAGGTTGAAGTGTTAAAACTGGTATAACTGAATCATCCAAGAAAATCTTTACTTTAGGATGTAGACTTCATAATTCTTTTATAAAATCATCTTTGCCACTTATCCAGAGACTGAAAAGTTTGCCATCAGATTCCTATTTTTTGTATGTTACTTCCACAAAATACATGCTCCTATATATCTTTGTAGCTACCAGCTTTCAAAGCCAAACTAAATGCATATTAAACCTCCCTCAACACACACACACACACACACACACACACACAAATGTAATTTCTTGATTGACCTGATGCTCAGTCTTTCATGGAATATTTCATTATCGCTGTCTTTACTTGTTAGTATTAAAATGTTTGTGCTGTTCTTTCCACATATCTACCCTACGTTAAGAGCAGCAACAACTGTCAATTGATGAAATGTAATATCCTAACAACAAACAGCTTGGCTAGTTATTTAAACAGTAGTTACGTTGGTTAGTTTTTTTTTTTTTTNTTTTTTATGTTCCCACAGGTCAAAATGTCACCAACTTAACGGCTGAGAAAGAAAAGATACAGCTGATTGCTTGAGTGGATGTACAAAAAGTGCCAATGGAAAGGTTGACCCGTCTGAACACTGAAAGGAAGAAAAGCCTCAGATGCCATTAAAAACATCGAACCCTTCTTTGGATCCTACATGTAACAACAATCTATAATGATCCTAATGAAATTACCTTATAGGTGCCCAAGGTTTTTATTGAGAGACTTTCTTCCCCCCCCCATAGAACAGGAGAAATATGACGATGATGATGTCATTTTCCAACTGTAAATTGGAGACAACTATTATAGAGGTAATCTCTTATAAACGGTAAAAATCCTCTTTAATTGACTATAGACATAAGATACGTGAAACGGATTATACTCTGTTCAGAACCAAATTATAATACTAAAGTTCCTTGGGCTTTGCACTTAGGCAAAGTATATTAATGCAGGCGCTCTGACATCAGCAATGGATTGTTCTACCAGGGGGATGGTGGCCAGGGGATACAGGCCCCACAAAAGGTAAGGTCCTTGCCCTAAGTTGGGATACCTGCAGGAGAGAGGCGATAAGACCCTGCTGCGAAGACCTGAGTTAACATGGGAGGGATGTATTGAGACCGCACATGCAAGGTAACAGATGGCCTCTGGAATGCCGAGATGTTCCGCAGGCCACTAAACCAATAAAGCAAATAGGGTCTCCTGAGTCAAGCACGACTCCACCATCACACCAGCTACACTTCACCTGCCTGGAAATACTGTGCAGCAGAGCAGCCATGTGCCTGTATATTCCCAAATCTAATTGGCTGTTGGCTCTCTCCTTGGAGGAATAACACATGTGATGCCACAAGCTACATCTCTAAGGTTAGGTGTTATAAGCCACAGTAAGACCTGTTATTTATACAGGGGTAAAAATATAATTCATGAATTAACATATCACCAAACAATGTGTCTATCCAAAGTAACCTACCATAACTATTAGTGCTGCTTAATACCTATATATCTCTAATTGCTTGTGCTTCATTAGTAGGATCGAAAGGTTACTCCTGAACAAACTGTCAGCCCATGAAAGGAACAGCCAGATTGACCAGATCCAAGTCAACAAGCTCCAGAGAGAGAGGGACGTTTTACTTCTCATCCACCTTGTGCCCTTTTCTAAGCCTGGGAACAATCTGCGGAAGAGGGGGCTGGGTAGAATGTAAAGGCTGCATTGTGATTGGGGTGAATGTGAAACTACAGCGATGTCGTCTGGACACTCATTGATCAACTTGATTGAACAACAACCTGTCAACCTCACTGAATGGTGGGGACTGTTGGGGTTTGGGCACAACATCCTATAGATTGGTTTTGCAGAAGGGGCTGTATTCCTGGATTATCACTTATAGCTAAAAATGAAAAAAAATAAACCTGAAAGATGCAGGACATTTATGGCAGAATACATGATCTGGGATGGGGGGGGTGGGGGGAAGGAAAGGGAAATATTGCCTGATGCTGAATTGGAAAAATGATGTATAGAAATGCACAAACCATCAATTAAAATAAAAAAAAAAAAAAAAAAACAGAGCCAGGCGTGGTGCCACACGCCTTTAATCCTAGCACTTGGGAGGCAGAGGCAGGCGGTCTTTGTGCAGTTCAAGCCCAGTCTGGTCTACAGAGTGGTTCCAGGGCAGCTGGGACTACAAGGACCCTGTCTCGAAAAGACCAAAAAATAAATAAATAAATAAATAAAAAAAAAATATATATAAAAAAAGAATAATTAAAAAAAATTAACCCCCCAAATGTTATCTTGATATAGGTCAAACATGTCCCATTTAAATTATATGTCTGTATAATATATATAATATATATCTATATAGAATTTTTTATGTGTATGAGGTATGCTGCATGTATGTATAAATTGCACATGTGTCATGCAGTTCCCAAGGAGGTGGAAGAGGTGTTGGATTCCCATGGAACTGGAGTTATGGATGGGTTTGTTAGCTCCACCTGGATTCTGGTAACCAAAACTGTGTTCCTTGAAGATCAGTTCTTAAGTGCTGAAGCCATGTCTCCAGTCCCAAACAAATCTTTCTATTTTGAAAATTCAAAACTAAAATGTACCATAATGCAAAACGTTTTGAAAAGTTCACATTGGACCTCAAAGGACAGGTCAGTCCAAACACAGTTGTAAATGCACAGTATTTATTTTGGGTTACCAAGGGGGAAAAGACACCTATGTGTATATTATGGGATATAAATTATTCTTTATGAGTGGTGCAGGAAATTGTAAAATAGTATATTTTACTAAATTAGAAAACCACTATACAAAAAAAAAAAAAAAAAAAAAAAAGACACATAGAAGCCCAGTATGTAAACTATTCAACAAAATGACCACAAAACAGAAGAAGCATAAGGGAGTTCTGATTGAGGAGAGTAGGAGAAGCGGTGAGGTCTGGAGTCCTTCTCCTGAGTAGCCGACCCCATAGTGGCAGCTCTGTGCACTGAAAGAGTTTCCAGGGCTCAGCAGAGGCACTTGCTGAAAACCCTGGCTTTGTTTGTGCTATTTCTTTTGTTTTAAAGGATTGCAAGATTTGTGCTGGCTGAGGCTTCAGAATACCATAAGGACATGTACACTGCCATCCTAAGTACTTGTAATGGTTGAGTCTTGCCTTCTTGTCCTCTATCAGTTTTATTCTCTTTTGTACCTGCTTTTGGGGTTGTTTTTGTATATTTGTGTGTTTTGAATTGTTAATGATTGAACCTCGGGCCTCCTGAATGCTAGGCATGTATTGTCTCGATTATTTTTTTAACAGGATTTTGATCATTTAAAACAGAATGTTTAGGATTACATGTCATTAGTTATCAATGAAGCACTTTAAAAAATTGAAAAAATTTTAATGATTAAGATCATATTTTATGTTATATCATGCGACCCCCCCAAAATTATGCTCTAAATTATGATAACAAGCAGGAGCAATTATAAAAGGATATGGGAGTGTTTAAGATATTATAAACAAAACATATGCAATGAAAGTAGAAGGGGGTGACTGGGAAGAGGAAGCAGACTTTTGGAGGGCAAGAGGGAGAGAATGGGTCAATAGTATCAAAGTACACATATTTCAACCAAATGGTGTAATAAAAGCATTCCAATGTCAATAAATATATCCTAATAAAAAGAAAAAGAAAAAAAGAAAAAAATAGGTTTGGCCTAGTCCAGTCTTATGTAAGTAGCCAGTTGCTATGTTCCAATTAATTTATGTGATTGATCTTTCAATAGGATTTTCATTTAAAAATGAATTAGAAGTAACAGTTTTAATGTAAAGTGACAATTTGGGGACCACTAATGGTATACATTATAATATTATAAAACGACAATTAAACTAAGCAGAGAAGTATTAAAACTATTTCTAGTGATAGGGATTGAACTCAGGGTGTTGTGCCTGCTAGCCAAGTATTCTGTCATTGAGCAAATCCCTAGCCAGAGGATGTAGATTTTCAAACACTCAAGTATCTTTGGTATTGTTTCCTAGAAAGTGAATTTCATCACATCCATGAGCTTTTCTTTCCTTCCTTGCTTTCTGCTGTTACTGAATCTTGCACTTAACAGTCATGCCTGTGCCTATTCTTGTACTTTCAATCAATGCATATCCAGCCAACACTGTGCTGTCCACGTTCCATGTGTACCCGAGTGAGTACTCAGCCAATGAGTTGACTGATGTCCTCTAACTAAGAGCAAGAAGGAACAGTGGTTTTTCATGGGGAACCAAGTTCCACACTGCCATTCATTTGCCTTTTATAAAACAGAGGTTTCTGTGCCCTTTCCTTATAATGAGTCTTAGTTGTATAGAACCTGGGAAGGAAGAGGAATGAATATATATTTTTTTAAATCTCCAGTTAATAGCTGGGAGCAGTGGTGCATGCCTTTAATCCTAGCAGCTAGGAGGCAGAGGCAGGTGGATCTTTGAATTCAAGATCAGCCTGATCTGCATAGTGAGTTCCAGGCTAGCTGGGGCTACAGGTAGACCCTGTCTCAAAAAGACAAAATAAAACTCCAATAAGTTAGGGTGTCAGCTGTTCACTCACTTAGTATGAAGGGTGGGAAAGATTGGATCCAAAGGACAGTAGCTTAGTGGCCAACAGATTCAACATTCCCCCCCTCACCCCAGGGTCTTGTTTCTTCTTCTGTCTTGAACATATGTACAATGCCTATGCCTCACTTGTCTACTTGTCATTTAATCTCTCAGTGTTCATTTGTTTCTTTATGTTACAAAGGATATTAAGAAAAAGTACCAGCCACTTAACAATGTATCCCTTCAACATTTATAAATGACACTGTTGCAGACAGTAATGAGGATGCTTCCATATGGACATATATTTTCATTTCAGCTGAATAAATTAATAGGAGCATGATTGCTGGATCATGTACAAAAGAGATGCTCGGCATTATAAAATTGCTGCACAACTATTTTCAAAGTGGCTGCATCACTTTGTATTCCTCTGGATAATCTATGGGTCTTTCCGTCGGTCCACCGCCTGGCCAGCGTTGCTCTGCTATTCTTCTGGATTGTAGTCATTCTAGTGGTATGTATGGCACATCACCAAAGCTCTAATGAACAAGACCTTAATGCCATATGATGCTGAGAATCATTTTACATATTTAGTCTCTATCTGTATACCTTTGCTGTGATTTATTTCAAGACCTAGTACACTCTTCTAAATTCAATTTGCTTAAAAAGTATTTAATTTTCAGAATTCAGATATCCATTTTGTAAGCATTTTCTCCCCCCTTGTGGCAGACTTTTCCTTATTCTCACAATGTCTTTTCAATATAAAGGTTTGTTTAACTTTAATGAACCTCAAATAATGTGTTTTGTTCTTTCTTGAACTGTGATTTTGGTTTGTATCTAAAATCTCTGCTCAGTCTAGGTCGTCCAGATTTCCTTCTGTATTATCTTTTATAAGTTTTGTAGTTTTTCTTTTTACATTTGGTTCTATAACTTGTGTTTAGTTTCTTTTGGTGTAAAATATAAGATCTGAGTCTAAGTTTGTGATTTTGAAGAGTCAATGCTCAGTTGTTCCAACACCTCTGTTAAAACAACAACAACAAAAACCTATTCTTTTCCACTGATTCATCTTTGTTTCTTTCTCAGAGATCAGCTGACCATATTTGTGTGGGTCTGGTTTTGGCTTTCTTTTTTGTTCCCTTGTCTGCCAAACATTTAAAGGATAAACTATTCCACACCTCTAGAATGTCTTCCAGAAATCCAGGGAATAAACACTTCTGTGGTAGCTTGAATGAGAGTATGTTTGTCCCATGGGCTCAAGTGTTCAAGCAGTTGGTCAGTAGGTGGCGCTGTTAGGAGAGACTGTGGAATCCTTAGGAGGTGCAGCTTTGTTGAAGGAAGCACATCACCGGTGGGTTGGGCTCTGAGAGTTCGCAGTCTTTTCCCACTTCCACCTTTGTCTTCTCTACTTCCTGTTTCCTTTTGCGCTCTCAGCTTCCTGCTTCTGCTGCATTTCCTGCTACTTGCTGCCGTGATGGACTCTTCCCCTCAGGAACCATAAGTCAAAATAAACTTTTTCTTCCATTAATTGCCTTCATCATGATATTTTATTGTGGCAGCAGAAAAAGAACTAATATAATTTCCTAACTCACTCTGAGACCACCATTATACTAATAGCTAAACAGTGATATTACAGGGCAGGAAAAATAAAGACAATTAACTTCAATGAAAGCAGAATCCAGCTTTCAGTTTCATTTTAACTTACATTTTAAGTGTTCCCGTAGCATCTTCTTTGATGGACATATTCTATTAGACATTGAATATCAAAGTAGTTGGGGTTTGGGGGAGCAGCTTTTTGTCAGACTTTTCTAGTTGACTTTCACTTGGAACTTTTCTCTTTGCTTCTTTCTCAAGAAAAGTAAATGGAATTTTGTGCTATGACTTACGTGGGCCAACACACCTGACTCGTTTCTTTGTTTCTCTTCTCCTTCTGGTAGAACAATTGTAGGTATAACTACTTGAATATTCTTTTTCATTCTTGTATTTCACTCTGGAAAGTGTCAAAGACATGTCTTCAGGACCTTAATTTTTCCATAGCCTTTTCAAGTCTTGGCTGAACCATCAGAGATGATCTTCATTTCTGATATAGTAGTTTTATGTTAGCCTTATCTTTTAATTGTTTCTAAAGAGTTTCTGTGTGTGTGTGTGTGTGTGTATGTGTGTTTCCCATTGCATGTTACTCATTTTTTCATATAGAGGTCTTAGCAACAAGAACAGCAAGCTGCTGAGGGTAAGGGCTGGATGTGGGAAGCTGGCTATCACTATGCAGACAGTTACAGGATTTTGTTTATTATGTCCACTTTTTTAAGCAACATTTTATAAGAAATGCAAAGAAACAA
The DNA here is from genome assembly GCA_009823505.1 of Rhizomys pruinosus. Lineage (NCBI taxonomy): Eukaryota > Metazoa > Chordata > Mammalia > Rodentia > Spalacidae > Rhizomys > Rhizomys pruinosus. The sequence continues at coordinate 21,619 of VZQC01006529.1, forward strand.
GAAAGCGTATTGGCATATAAGAAGAAAACAGAAACAAACAAACTGCATATGAAAGAGTCCAGCTGAAGATTTGAAAGGTTAAGATATTTAAGATATTTTCAAAAGAGATTTATTTCATTTATGTGTGTGTGTGTGTGTGTGTGTGTGTGTGTGTGTGTGTGTGAGTGTACATTCCTGGCCTGAGCATGTGCAGGGTCCAGAAGAAGCCATTGGATTCCTCACAGTTGGAGTTAGAGGTAATTTTTGGATGTTTGGTTGGTTATATGCTTCCTGGGATCTGAACTCAGGCTCTCATGACTATACAACAAGCATTCTTAACTGCTGAGCCATTTCTCCATCCCTAATATTAGGGCTTTTATGCAGCTGTTATAAAATGTTTAAATAACTCCAAAATTTCACTTTTCTCTTGCCTTACTTCTCCCTGACACCTCTGTCTAGAGTCCAGTCAAAGACTTCCTTTACTCCCCACACCTGGCTGTTATTCTACCAGACAGATGAGACACCATCAGGAGATACAGGAAGCAGATTTATTTAGGCTGCAGCCATCGCCTAGAGAGACACCGTCTCAAAGTTCTGAGCTCCAATCAAGGAGAGCATATATATTTTACAGGGTTCCATATTCATAAGTATTATACATATTCAAAAATGTTACAGTAAGATTTCATTTCTCAAAAAAAATTAAAGTTTCCAAAGAAGGGCAGGAAGTTGCAGGTGCTTTCCACAGCTGTCTGGAGCTTGTGGGGAGGGTGGTGTCCCTATCCTCAGGTAGGTGCCAAAAGTGTTGTTAGTTTTTTTCCTAAAACCATAATCCTAACTGTGCCAGCATCTTCATCACAAACTTGTTAACTAAACTCCACTGACAGAGACAGAGGGAGATGAGAAATAAAATCCACATTTTCCTTAAAGAGTCCATTTGGTTTTTTATCAGTTATAGAATGGGTTTATTAATCCATTTTGAGGTCCCCCTAGATAATTCCATTGGAGGGGCATCCCAATTGTCATGGCTAACAGCTCCACTCACCTGGAAGAAACTGAGGCCCCAATTCCCTAAATGGCAGTGAGGATTACATTTCAGAGGGGGAAACACTGAGAATAGGAAGGAAACTGGTTAGAATTAGGGAGGGGACCCTGAGAGCAGCAGTTCCAGGAGTGGCCTTGGTTCAGGCCTAAGAGCCAGAACAGAGCTCTGGGATTTTTGTTTGTTTTGTTGGTTGTTTTTTGTTTTTTTGATTTGTTTTGTTTTATGTTTTCCTCCTAAATGAGTACCCTGCCTGGAAATTACATGTGAGGTGGGATCTGAAATTCCAGTCTAGATTTAATCCCTTCTGGTGAAGAGCTTTGCAATTGGATCTCTAAATTTCATGGTGAAAATGGGTTATATCCATTCGCCCCATTTCAGCACATTCCTTAAATGATTTTAGGGTTCTTTCCTTAGAGAAGTTATGTGACAGTAGTATTAAAGGCCTACCGAGGCCTTTAATTTTCTTCTGGTCAAAAGTGTGGAATCTCTGGCCTGCATGGATGCCTGGCATTTCACATAGGCAGGTCAATCATCTGTCTATGGGGCCACCCCTCAGGAAGGCAGGCTCTCCTTAAGTTATGCCAAAGAGATACGATGAATAATTATCCCTTTAATAAGATAATGTAGTTTCCCTTGCCAGAATTCCATCCCCACCTGCAGTCACTCCAGAATGGTTCTGAGATTCTCTTCCGTCTACCATCTTTGAGTCTTGAATCAGGAAGGAATAACTTTCCTTTTCCTCTTGTATTTGTTTGTTTGTTTGTTTGTTTGTTTGTTTGTTTTGGATACTAGCCAGAACTAAGGCTGTAGACTCTGCTATTTTGGGCTTTTACACTCTTTCTCTAATACACTCTCTGTACCATGTGCATGTTTGTCAACAAATGGCTGACCTCCATTTTGGCTTAATTTAAAAAGCATGTCTTTTTCACTTTGTCTTCGTCATCTTCTTCCTCCAGATAGCTACCAAGATTTAAAGCTTGCCACCCTGTGTTTTTTTCTTTTAAAAATCTAATAAAATTGTCCTCAAGCTTCAAGCAAGTAAATAAAAAATAAAAAGAAATATAAAAACTATGATTTTGCACCTGTCCTGGGTGTGACCATTTAAGAGCACTGCTGCCTGCTCAGACTGCCTGCTTTCTGAGTCACTCAGAAAAGCCTAAATTTTCCTTTATCTACTTTAAATCTCCTGCAACCCCAGGTGTCCTTGTCCTGATACTCTGGGTTTTCTTACTCTTTCCTTGAAGCTACCACCCCCTTCTGCCATGTGGCCCTGTACAAGCAGCATGTTTCTCTTTGTTCCTCTTCTTCTGCCTCCTTTAGGTACCTACCAAGACTTACAGCTTGCCTGACATGCTGTTTTTCTTTCAAACTCTCCAAATGTCCTTGGGCTTCTTTTTGAATGTGTTTTAAAATTCTTTTATCAACAAGCCTAGGAACCCAGGAGATGGACTCCTCACTTTCCAGGTGACATGAGGTCCATTGTGGGACACTATAAAGCTTCTGGTATCATTGTCCAAAATATAAACAACCCAGAGTGTCGCTAAGAGATGAATTAAACCAAGACTAGCCTAGTAGAGTGAGAAGACTCCAACCATACCCAGAAAATGAAAGAAATTTATCATTTATTACATGCATATTTTCTGATCCAGAGAAACTGAGGCAGAGACAACAAATACATGCAGGTTTTTTATCAGACTTTTTACATTATCGCTTGGCAGTCACCATGTTGGTGAATTTGAAACTTCTAGCAAAGAAATATGTGTGCCCCTTGGGTTGTTATAGGAAACAATCATCATTTTACAAAAAGCAGCTATTTCTGGCAAGTGTGGCCAAAATTGTAACATTCCACATAACACGACATATCACTAATGCCAGTACAATCTTAGCTATTTTAACAAATAAGACACATTACAGCTGGTGCTTTCTCAAGACCACAGACTGTGTTTTGTGCAGTTGTCCGCATTTTCAAGTCTCAGCCTGAGACTAAGTGCAGAGTGGCCTTTATGATTTGAGTACTGGTAGAAACTTCCAAAGTCCTGTTACTTCTACACACATCAGTAGGCATGCTGACTAGATGCAAGCATAACCAGCCTACATGGTCAATGGCTGTAACTAACAATGGGAGTCAGCATTAAGAGAATACATGGGAAGCACTTCCTGTTAGCTGGTGTGGATGACATATAAGGAGTTTCACATACATAAACTAGGTATGTGCTGCACACACAGGGAAAGGATATAATAACCTCATGGTTTTTACATGTGTTTAATCATTAAGTTGAGTCTTCTTTGGCTAGGAAGTAACTTTATTTTAGATATTGAATCGTCTTTGTTAGCTAATGAAATTCAAGTATCATCCTGTCCTCGGAAAATTTACGAAGTTTTTTTTTTAATTTTATTTATTTTTGTATGTGTATGAGTGTACTGTCTGCATGTAGGTCTGTGCACCCGTGTCCTGCAATGCCGCGGAGGTCAGAAGAGGGTCTTGGATTCCCCTGGAACTGGAGTTCTCCTGGAATTGGAGTTACAGACAGTTCTTAGCCATGATGTGGGTTCTGGGGATCGAACCCAGGTCCTCTGCAAGAGCAGTCGGTGGCCACATCTGTGGAGTATTGTCTTGATGGTCGAGCAGTGTGGGAGGGCCCAGCCCACAATGAGTAGTGCCATCCTGGGCAGGTTGTTGTGTACTGTTTAAGAAGGCGGGCTAGGCATGAGCCAGGGAGCAAGCCAGTGGACAGCATTCCTCCATGGCCTGTACTTCAGCTCCTGCCTCAGGGTTCCTGCCCTGAGTTCCTGCCTTGTGCTCCCTGAGTGATGAACTGTGAACCAGGAGATGTAAGCTGAATAAACCCTTTCCCCCCCGCAAGTTAGTGTCGGTCAGAGTGTTTTGTCACAGCAATGGAAGACAAACCAGGACATCATCTTACTCCACTACGAATGGCTAGGATTCAAGAAAACAAATGAACCAAGTGCTAGAGAGGAAAGGTGGGGGGAAGAAAGGGTAACACTCCTCCACTGCTGGTGGGACTGTAAACTCGTAAGCCACTAGGAAAGCAGTGTGGAGGACACTTGGAAAGACTTGGAATGTGAACTTGCCACCCGACCCAGGCATACCACTTCATGTGCATGTACCCTCCAGACTCACCCCACCCAACAGGATCCACGGCCATGTTTATTGCAGCTCGCTTCACTATAGCAAGGGGAGTGGAAACCAACCTAAATGCCCCTCAACTGACGAGTGGATAGAGAAAATGTGGTACATCTACACAATGGAGTTCTATGCAGCAGTAAAGAAAGACGACATCACGAGCTTTGCAGGAAAATGGCTGGAGCTAGAGGACATCATGCTGAGTGAAGTAACACAGTCCCAGAAAAACAAACGATGAATGGTATCCCTCATCTGTGGATGCTAGTGCCAATTACCTACTTGTAAGTATTTCTTGTGTAGGGCCCCCTGAGCTTTTGTCCAAAGCAGTTGGGTGTAATGAATATTGGAAACAACAACAACAACAACAACAACAACAACAACAGAAAGGACTGCATCAAAGAACTGACTGAAACGGTGAAATTCTGCTCAACACAGTCAACTTCCTCATGGAGAATATTGAGATAGACTGAGAAAGAGATGAAAAGCATGTTTGGCAGAATGCATGAGCTCTGGTGGGGTGGGGGAATGGGCGGGAACACGGGTCTAGATTTGTTAAAAAAATAAAAATAAATTTATGTGAAAAAAAGAATTAAATGAACTAAACTTTTAAATAATACTGTTATCTAAATATCAGAAGATAGCCTCAGAATTTAAATATTGGATTTGTAAAATTCTAGCCAAAGTTTTTAGTCAATATTTGCAAACTTTACACAGATGAAATTTATTCTAAAAATGTTTAACTAAATTAAGTAGTGAATAGTAAAGGAATCATAGGACTATAGTATGTCAAGCAGTATTAATAATACTTAGTCTGATATTTATATTTCTCCTCTTTGAAATCCACCACACACACACACACAGTGTAGGATCAGGAGTCTCCTACTGTTTAAAGATGTTTCTCATTTGCATAGTTAGAATATCAATTAATACTATCAGTTTCATTAGCATATTTACTAATAGCTAAAGGAATTGCCACTGGCTCCTCTTTGCACATGCTGGTTGTTCTGCTTGGGACATTCAATTATCACCTCAGCTTCCCTCCTTCTACCCTTAATATTTTCCCACATTTTCATTCATTAATTATTCTTTAGAACCAAGGACTCTCCATGAAGCCTAGGCTGAGCTTAAACTCTCCATCTTCCTCCCTCAGCCTACCAGTGATGGAATTATAGGCATAGACCATCACCATCACGCTCATTTCAATTTTTCCTTCTTAATATATAACCTCCATTTAATTATCTTTTTAGCAAGGATTTAATTATTACTTTTAATTTTAATTACTCCTCCCACTTTTATTTTTAGAAAACCGCCTTTGATCTCCTCATACCATGTGCTATACCTTTAATCTGTTTATTGATTTTTCACACTTGCTTACTGCCTGTCTCTCTCATGAGATGCTGCCCAGGTCCTAGGAAAATCACTGTGTGTAGAAATATTTATTGAATAAATGAACTCAGAAGAGAAAACAACATGGGAACAGTCTATGAATGGTGCAACTGTAATTGTATCATTCTGTGCTTAATGGCTAAGCCTTCTTGGCTGTGCTGCTCTCAAGAAATAAATTATATTTATCAAGAAAGGTTTGATGCAAGAGACTAGATAAGGATGGTGTACTGGTCTACTCTTTGAAACTGATCTCTTGTGTGCTTCTTTTATTCTTTTGTTCTTTTGTGGTATTTCTGAGGCAGGGTCTTTTGGAAACCCTAGCTGGCCTAGTACTCACTATGTAGACCAGGATGGACTCAATCTCAAGGAGATTTGTTTGCTTCTGCCTCCCTAGTGATGGAACTAAAGACATGTACCCCCAAGCCTAGCTTCCTGTGCTCTTCTTGACCCAAGTGTCTTAGACTGGTCCCACATAGGTTCTGGAACCTCTGTCATAAAGTATTAATTCAATGGCCACCAATAGTCCTGAGCACAATTCTCTGCAAAAGGAACAGCACCATAAGTTTTTATAAGAGCTCACATTAAATTTCCATGTTGAGCC
>VZQC01006529.1:28033-86366 GCA_009823505.1 Rhizomys pruinosus
AAAAAAAAAAAAAAATTCCATGTTGAATCCTAAATGGAGAGGCCTCTGTGTAAAAGAAAGATGTTAATTTATTTTGAATAGAGTTCTTTCTCCAAAGTTACAGCTGTGTGTGGAACACCAGCAAGCCCCGCTCATATTGACTATGTGTCATCATCTGTCCTGTTAGTATTTTTAACATCACTTCACACTTGTAATTTGACAGTGCTCTGATCATCATTTAAATGAGGTGGTGAGAATACGTACAGTTTTAGAGATTCTGGTGGTTTTGTGCAAACTCTTTGAGATAACAACTAAATCATTCTCCCTTAGAATGCATTGATTTTCTGTCTTCTGGGAATTCTAATTACCATCTAGATAAAGACAGGCAGACCTACTTCTACACTGAACACACACCTCTTCCCAATTTAGGCTGCTTTCAAATGCCACTTTCTTAGCCTGATGTCTTCATTCTAACTCCAGAGAAGGTAAAGCAAACATTAAGCTCTTGTAAGTGGAACAAGTTAGCTCTTCAAGAGAACCACATTAGAAATTCGAGCAAGATAACTGACATGAAAGCAAGTGGTAGAAACACCCACAAAGGAAAGGGACTGAAATATGACTTGCTTTAAGATTTATTTTTACTTTTTTATTCTGTGTGCATGTGTGTGTTTGTGTGTGTGTGTGTGTGTGTGCACTCACACGCATGCACGTGTGTGCGCACTCACAAGCATGTGTGGATATGTACATGAATCCAGGGGGCCACAGAGGCCACAGAAGGCATCAGATCTCTTGAAGATGAAGTCACAAGTAGTTGCAAGCCACCTGATGGGTGCTGGAGACCAAACTTGTCCTCTCCAGAGCACAGAGAAGTACTCACTGATAACTGCTGAGCCATCTCTCCAGCTCCCAAATATGACTTATGTCATATTTATTTTGATATCATTTTTAATTGCCTTTCAGTGATACACACACAAAACTAATTCCATCTACCATTTTCTGACTTCATAAGCAACTCTTCCAACTCTTTTCATTGTAGGTTTTTAACTTCTGACTTCAACAATTGCTCTCCTCACTCCCATCATCAGGAACACTCACACACCGGAAGAGCTCTATGAAGTTCTGTCTTCTAGTCTTAATTTCTGTTCTTCATCCTCTCACCTAACTGTGGTTTCTGAACATGGTTTCACTACTGTTCACATTCTTCGTTCTCTGTGCAACCCATCAACCCCTTCTGCATTTATTCTCTTCCCTCTCTTTTCCATACCTCCTGCTGAAGTCCGCTGTGACAGTAAGTACCTTAAGAGCTCCTACTTCACACACCCTCACTCCCTGTCCATCTGTCTTGCAGCTGTACCTTAGAAACTCCAGCCTGTTCCTTGCCCACCTTTGGAACTGGGTGAGAAATATTCCACCTTGGTAGCATTTGTTTCTGTTATTAATTTGTCTCAAGCAAGCCCATGTCTGCCTGATACCATTTTTCAACTTCCATTAAAACATTGTAACATTTCCACCATGTCTTTCCAAATTATCCATTTGACCTGAAAACTTCTCTCTTTTCTTCATCTATTGCTCTGGTCATCAAAATTTACAAATATCCCTAAAGCGATTCAATGTGATTACCCCATGAAAACAGCATACTGAAGGCAGAGTGGGGTAGGCCCCAAGCTTTCAAACTTACCTTGCTTTTGAGCTTGTAATAATTTAGCATTTCTTACAGAGTACTGTGGAATGTTGATTATTTCTCTTGTTCCCACAATCATCTAAAGCTCTTATTTCAGCCATTGTTGTTGAAGATGCTTCCATATTATTATATTAGATTTTTTATGCAATCTGATTACTTTGCTTTCAGCAGGTGAGCTTAGTATCTCCTAGTTTATGAATTATTTTTGCTCTTTCATTTATATTTTTACCTAAACTATTTCTTTTATTGAAGTACTGGTTTTTCCAACATCCCTACTTTTCTTCAGATGTTATCTTTTCCAGAAGATTTTCTCTCACAATAAATTTCAATATTAACTCTTCTCATCACACAGTATTGGATCTAGATACTCCAAAATTTTTCATCTTATAACTGTGATTTTGCAACCTTTGGCCAACATTTCCTGCATGTGCTCTCTGTATCTCCTTCTCTTCTGTGATTACATGAATTTCAGTGTTCAGATTCACATGTGAGTGAAATCATGCAGTGATTGTCTTTTGCCTGATTCATTTTACTTTGTGTAATGTTTTCTAGAATTACTTATACTGCCCTACTTCTTTTAAATATTTAACGTATTCATAGAACTTGTAGGGTATGGACTTATATGTTCAACCTTACCATATAACCCCAAATGTTTTCTGAAGTGATTGCTATAACAGTATATTAGTTAGCCATTGGTAAATATAGTCTAGATTTTAAGACTTAAAATTTTATAAAAAGATGCTTATAGAATGAACACAACAGAGCCTTAACTTGCATGCTTTTAATCATTATTATGTGAAGGATAACCTTTTATTGTTGATAACATATGCTTATTCTTCCATGAAGTTCTTTTGCCTATTTTTGAGAGATTACTATGTACTAAATTTCTTTTTTTATTGATATTTTCAATTTTTATACACTGTGATTTAATGTTATTTAGATCTCCTCCACTATCTGCACTTACCCTCTTGTGCCCCTGCCCAGTTTAAGGTACTCTGTTATATCTATCTATCTATCTATCTATCTATCTATCTATCTATCTATCTATCTAAAATCTTTATATATATATGTGTGTGTGTGTGTGTGTGTGTGTGTGTGTGTGTGTGTGTGTGTATGTCTGTGTGTGTGTTAAGGCCTATAAAGTCTAATTTGTGTCTCCAAATATCCTTTAGTATGGGTCCATTATGTAATTATTTTAAAATATTTTTTAGAATGCTAATGCTACTTGACATTTAAAAGTTTCTAATTTGCCAGGGCATGCTAGCAAACACCTGAAATCTCATGAATCAAAGAAGGCTGAGACAGGGGGACTGTGAGTTCAAGAACAACCTAGGCTTGATAATGAGACTATCTCAAAAAATCAACCTGCCTTCTTAATTTTTATGAAGTTAATTTATTATTTATTTTATGGTTGGCACCTTGCATTTGTTGAAGATATCATTCCTGCATGCAATCTGAGAAACACATTTATAGATATACTTCTTGAAGTACATGAATCCATATGCAGCTGGCTTTCATGCTGCTGTGAGGTAGGGATTTACTTTCTTATTCTTCTTTACACAGATGACCAGTAATTGAAGCTCATCTGTTGCCGCTCCCACTGTTCAGGAAATTTGCCTTGTTCCTCCTGCCATCTGCCATATTGTAGAACTGTTTGAGCTGCCTCTGCTGCAGATTCCAGTGAGTCTATTGCTGTGCCAACAGCACATTTTTTTTTTTTTTTGGTCTTTTTGAGACAGGGTCTCCCTTTAGTCCCAGCTGGCCTGGAGCTCACTTTGTAGACCAGGCGGGCCTTGATCTCACAGAGACCCACCTGCCTCTACCTCCCAAGTACTAGGATTAAAGGCGTGTGCCACCATGCCCGGCTAGCACATATTTTTAAGACATATTGCTTCATAGTAAGTCTCTATTTATTATAGGGCAAAGCCCTTCTTTCCCTACACTTTCAGTTCTTGGCAAATTTTAGTATCTCAGTCTTTAATATAAATTTAAAAATCAACTTGTCAAATCCCCCAAATAAACCATGTTGAAGTTTAGATGAACACTTTCTCAACTCGGGAAAAGTGGCATCATAAAAGATAACTTCTCATCTCTAAATGAAAAAAATAATCATTTTTATCTAATGTCCTTCAGTGAAGATTTTCAGTCTAGCCTTTAGCAATGAATGGTTCTTCTTAATACAGGGTTTGCTAGTGTAAAACACCTGCTCCTTGGAAAATGCTTTGATCTTTGTGATCAAATTGCAAAAGGCCAGAGGGTAAAAAATAAAACCGTAGGGGAGCTTTAAGGTTTTACCTGCAGAACAAAAGCCTACTCCTTCAATGATATGTGGTTAGGAGTCCTGCAAATTTTACTTTTAAGGAGAGTCTGTTTAGGAAGCATAAATACAGATTGAAAAATAGCTTTCATTTACCCACTGTAATGTACCATAGCTGCAGCGTGGATAACTGAAATAGCTAGTTGTGTGCATGAACTCTTGAAGCCAAAAGCTCACATAAACCTAGTTTTATATAGACATACAGCCCTGGAGTCCCCCAAATAGCCACAGATACTGTCTCTGCTCTCACTGGATATATCCTGCTACTTTACCTTCTCCACAGGAAGTTACAGAAGATCACTACTTCCTGCCGCCCTCGGCAGCAGAACATTTTCCAGAGTTAACGAACAGCAAAAATGACTAAACTAAAATTATCTTTCTGTTTTCCTTCTAATTTCCTTCATTTGGGAGAAATGAACAGTCCAAAAATAGCAAGAAGTAAATGGTTAGTTTGGGATTGGAACACCTCTAGATTAACTGTATAGGTTGAAGTGTTAAAACTGGTATAACTGAATCATCCAAGAAAATCTTTACTTTAGGATGTAGACTTCATAATTCTTTTATAAAATCATCTTTGCCACTTATCCAGAGACTGAAAAGTTTGCCATCAGATTCCTATTTTTTGTATGTTACTTCCACAAAATACATGCTCCTATATATCTTTGTAGCTACCAGCTTTCAAAGCCAAACTAAATGCATATTAAACCTCCCTCAACACACACACACACACACACACACACACACACACACACACACACAAATGTAATTTCTTGATTGACCTGATGCTCAGTCTTTCATGGAATATTTCATTATCGCTGTCTTTACTTGTTAGTATTAAAATGTTTGTGCTGTTCTTTCCACATATCTACCCTACGTTAAGAGCAGCAACAACTGTCAATTGATGAAATGTAATATCCTAACAACAAACAGCTTGGCTAGTTATTTAAACAGTAGTTACGTTGGTTAGTTTTTTTTTTTTTTCCCAGCTTCGCAAAATCTAAAGTCACCTGGGAAGAAAGAATCCCAGTTCAGGAGTTTCCTCCATAGAATTGGCTTGTTGACATGGCTATGAGAGATTGTTTTATTGAAGTAAGAAGGCCAAGCTCACTGATGGCTGTGTTGTTCCTGGGCAGGGAGGTCTTATAAAAACACGGAACCGAGGGGTTGGAGAGATGGCCTAGCGTTTAAGAGCACCAACTGCTCTTACAGAGGACCCGGGTTCGATCCCCAGCACCCACATGGAGGCTGAAAACCGTCTTTAACTCCAGTTCCAGGGGAATCCGATGCCCTCTTCTGACCTCCGCGGCATTGCATGACACGGTTGCACAGACCTACATGCAGGCAGTACATTCATACAAATACGAGAATAAATTAAAAACAAAAACAAAAACATGGAACCAAGCAAGCCAGGAGAAGCAGCCAGTCAGCAGCCCTCTCATGAGGTCTCTGCTTCAGTTCCTGCCTCTTGTGTTCCTACTCTGTCTCCCTTCATTGATAGGTTCTGACCCGGGACTTATAAGATGAATTAAGTCCTGAATTTTATCCCTGGGTACACATGGTTGAAGGAGAGAACCAATTTCTACAAGTTGTCTTTTGATATCCACATGCAAGCTAAAACATAAATAAATAAATAAATGTAACTTTTTTTTGGTCTTTTTGAGACAGGGTCTCCCTTTAGTCCCAGCTGGCTTGGAGCTCATTGTATAGACCAAGCTGGCCTTGAACTCACAGAGGTGCACCTGCCTCTGCTTCTCATTTTTTTTTTAATTTTTTTTTAATTTTTTATTTATTTCTGTATGTGTATCAATGTACTGTCTGCATGCAGGTTTGTGCACCCGTGTCGTGCAATGCCGCGGAGGTCAGAAGAGGGTCTCGGATTCCCCTGGAGCTGGAGTTCTCCTGGCATTGGAGTTTCAGACGGCTCTCGGCCGCCATGTGGGTGCTGGGGATCGAACCCGGGTCCTCTGTAAGAGCGGTCGTCGCTCTTAACCGCTAGGCCATCTCTCCAGCCCTGCTTTTCATTTTTTAAGATTGGGTTACTGTGGTTTCGGATGCAGCACAGTTGATATAATACTTGCCTAGCAAGCAGGTATTCTGCATTCAGTTCCCAGCACAGCCAAACCAGGCACTCTTTGGCTGCTGTGTGAAGCCAAGGGCAGCATGAGATAAATGAGACTCTGCCTCAAAAATCCAAGCAAACAACATACAAGTCACTAGCATCTGAATTCTTGACACTACTGGAAAGTGGAAGTCAAGATCAGTGTCATGCGACCAAGGGCAAGTTGGACATGTGTGCGAACATGCTCAGTCTGTTCTTCCTGGCTTAGGCTACATACTTAGAAGAGCTGCAGGAAAGCCACTTTGATTTTCATTCCACAGTTAACAATGCTACAACTAAGTTGCAAAGTTTATAAATGTATAAAACTATCAATAGCATGATAGTATATGCAGATGTGGGGAAAGTCTCTGAAGGAACAGCAAATTGATAATTTATTATAAAAGTCAGGACCTGGTCGATTATATAAGTGAAATTTAAGCTTTAGTATTCATTATGGCCCTTGACTTAAAAAATACATAAAAAAAAGCTAGATGGTATATCCAAGATCAGAGAGAGGAGGTTAAGTTTGTGGTTTTTGTAAATCGACTTAAAAGTGCACATTAGCCATGGCAGCGTCTCTTACTCCTGTTACAGGTTATTCATAAGGTCTATTGTTACAAGCATCGCCAATCAACATTTTTAAACAAAATAGTTCCTTCAAATGTTATGAAAAGATGATTAAGGAAAATCCCCATTTATGAATCTAAAATCAGACTAAGAAAGAAAAGGAGCATTCTACCAATATAGCCTAAACCTGAGATTAAATAGAAAGTCTTCAGGCCTTTTATAAAAAATAGTTTTTTAGTTCTAGAAATTCATATGATGTATTTTGATCACATTTACCCCCTCCCAGTACCCTTCCTTTTACTTCAACTCCTCTATTATTATCTGTCCTGTACTTTCTGGGGTTTTTGTTGTTGTTGTTGTTGTTGTTTTGTTTGTTTGTTTTTGTCTTTTAGAGACAGGGTCTCCATGTAGCCCCAGCTGGCCTGGAACTCACTCTGTAGACCAGGCTGGCCTTGAACTCACAAAGATCCACCTGCTTCTGCCTCCCAAGTGCTAGGATTAAAGGCATGAGCCACCACGCCCGGCATCGGTTGTTTTTATTATTAAATTCCTTTTAACTATTTATTTATTTATTTATTTATTTATTTATTTATTTATTTATTGCTTTTGGCATCAGGAACTTTATTGTTGCTCTGGAGTGCCTAAGCCAGACCAAAAAAATACACACTGAATTTAAGAAATGAAAGGATGAATTGTTAATAATGTCCTATGAAGAACAAAGCACTTTACCTAGGCAACCCAAGGAAATATCTATAAATTTTATGATCAACAAAACTCTATAGTAGCCACTAACATGAATAAACACTTGTCTTCACTTTATGACCTATTCATTCAACAATGGGTTGTTTATCTTCAAGACCATAGACTTTATGCTTTGTTTCTCTCCTTCCTGCTACAGATCTCTATATCTGTTACATTGTGAGGCACTAATATACAAGAAATTACTTCAATTATCTTCTTTTTTAAGTCTTGTTCTGTGTCCTGTCACTATTTTAAAGAAAGTTCTGTAAACTGCTGAGAAGAATGTGAATGCTGCAGCATTGGGACTCATGCTAATAGGTATATTTGATAGGTGGTATAATTCCAATCAAATGTTTCCTATTTTCTTCTTTTTTTCCTTTTTTTCTATTTTTTCTTTTTTCTTTTTTTAATAAAATTTCCTCTTACTTTTTAATACATTTCAAATTTTTGCTGATATCAACTTTCCTTCCTACCTCAATATATCTCATCGCTAAACAGAAATGAGAGAAGGGTGAGAAAAATATTGTTTACAATTTCTCCCTTTCTCTACGAAGAAACCGAAACTTTGTTAAATACTTCTTTTTAAGTCAGAAGAGTAACAAGACTCCAAATTTTTCTTAAAAAATGCAAAAAAATACCCAACCCACCAAACCTGTGAATAAGTAACAAAAGTCACCATAGGTATTCAATACGTACTGACATATTCAAATGTCAGTAACCTGACAGTCCCATACAGATATAAAATAATTTCATATTAACAGGGAAGGGTTAGAACAGAAAAGAAACTTCTTGAGAGGCAAGTTATTACTATATAGAGATTACACAAAAAGCATAAACTTTCTTCTTTTTATGAACATGTAAGGCTAATGTATGCTGGCTTTCAGTATCATGTAATGGACTGTGAATCAGCCACCATATTAATCAACCATGTTTATTTAAAGTAATCTTAACATAAGACATTTTTAATAGGAATAAAAAAATTAGTAAACAATCAATTCACTTCTATTCTAGCCACATAAGCCAGCTCTAATGACACCAAATTCAGCTTTAAATTGTAAGTAAAATGTTCTAAAAACTGCCACCCACAAATAAAATTCCAAGATAGTATAAGCACAGTGTGGCTGTAATTTTCTTTCATACAAACCCAGATAACCCCAAATAAAATCATAAATACCTTATGAAAAAATTAAAACTCCATTAAAACTATTTAAAAATTTTAAATGCAGAAATCTCAATTTTCTATCAATCAGGCCAGAAACCATAGCAGACATTATGATCACAGTCACAAAGAGAACAGTGGAATGTATAAGTTTAGGCCAACTGACAAAAACCCCAGGTAACTTTCAATATAATCATTTACTTAAATATACTGTGAACAAGAATGGTAGCAACAGAAAGCAAAAGAAGGCAGGTAGAATTTCAGAAGCCCATGAAAACAATACCATCCTAGATTGCAGATGCAAAAGGAAATGCAGTTCTAATGGAGTTAAGAGTACTCTGGCCATCTTCAATCATTTGGTCGTCATGCAAGGTGTTAACAATTTTTGCTCCCCAGATCATAAAATTAGTCCACAGGAGGGGCTGGTGGATCCTGTCTACTGTGAGGACTGGTTGGCTTTCCAGGGAGGGTTGATCCTCTCAGATTAGGAGGTCTCAGTAAGAACAAGATCACTGCAATAGCCATCCAGGCCATTACGATCATGGTAATACTGATGTCATTGTCACCAGATGGTCCTGGCAATCTCCTGGGTCACAGTTCATCACTCAGGGAGCCCAAGGCAGGAACTCAGGGCAGGAGCCTGGAGGCAGGAGCTGAAGCACAGGCCATGGAGGAGTGCTGCTTACTGGCTTGCATGTTTCCTATTTTCTTCAAGATTCCTAGTCTGTATTCATTGCTTAAGGAATGGGGAGCATTAGATGATGCTTTATATGGAAAGGTGTGCATTCCTGCCATTTTGCCATTGATTCCATTTTTGTGTTTTCCAATTACTCACTTGTTCATAGACTATTATAGTACACTTTTCTTTCCTGTGTCCTCATGGGCGTGCTCCTATTTCTCTTTGGTGAGTAGATTCCACCATCTTCTGTAGTGTTGACACAGTGGTTGAGACTTTTAGTTTGTGTTTGTCATGCAAAGTTTTTCTCCTGCAATTTTCTCAGATAAATATGTTGAATATAGTAATCTGAGTTGGTGATTTAAACACGTGGAATTATTTAAACAGATGGATTTTTTCCAGCTGGGGCCACATGGAGACCCTGTCTCCAAAAAAAGGCCAAAAATAAATTAAAAAAAAATAAAGATAATAAATAAATAAATAAATAAAAACAGTTGATGAAGGAAAGGGGTTCCAGAAAAGAGTAAAGAAAGGGACAGCAGGAAAGAACCAGACCTGACCTCAAGAGATGGGGCTGTGGTATTTAGCACAACAAGGGACAGCAAGATTCCTAGGGGCTTTGAGGTTGTGGGAAGGAAAAGGATTCAGTCAGTTTTATACCAGCCTTCTCCATTGCCAGTCATCCACACAGATGTCAGTGTCTTCCACACAGATAAGAACAAAACCCCTTTAACTTGAATTTCTATCCCATTCTTTGCAGCATGGGACTCAAGTTAAATGCGACTAAAATGCAGCCCCTGACTCCTGGGCATTCCGTCCTCAGTCCTCAGGGAAGTTATCCCTACAGCAGAGTCCTCTCTTGACAGGATCACACACACAACCTCAGAACAGACAGGAATCTCTTGACTGTTTATTTTTTATTTTTATATTGTATGAAGGTTATGGTTGTATGTAGATGTACGTAAGTGCACCTGTGTTGTACTATGCCTCAAGAGGACAAAAGAAGGTGTCAGATCCTCTGGAACTGGAGTTACAGGTGGTTGTTAGCCATCATGTGGGTGCTGGGCATCTAACCCAGGTCGCCTGCAAGAGCAGACAGTGCTCTTAACCACTGAACATCTCTCCAAGTCTCTCATGTGCTTCTGGCTATAGGTCCATCCCCTGGAATCTGGTCAACCTGCCTGGTGTCACACGAGTAAGGAAAACTGACTTTCCCTCTCCCAGCATCTGTCACTTGCCAGTAGATCCTCAGCTAGGGCTAGGGCTTCTTGCCTAAGTCCTCCATCCATAGTGGACCCTGGTCTGAATTGGGTTTGCACAAACCTTGTGCATGCTGTCACAGGTACTGTGAACTCATAGGTGCAACTACCCTGAGGTGTCTTGGCAACATATTTTCCGTGCAGTCATCCACCACCTCTGGCTTACAGTCTTTCTACCCTCTTCTGCAATGATCTTGGTGTCCTGAGTGGAAAGGGGGCTGTATAGGTGTCCCACTTACAGCTGACTACTCTGCAATCTCTTGTTCTTTGCATGTTGAATATTGGTGGGTCTCTGTTTTAATCAGTATCTGCTACAAGAAGAACTTTCTGTGGTGATAGCTGAGAGATGCACTCACCAGGAGTGCTCGCACATGAGCATAGCAATAAGCCATTATGAGACAGTTTAAGAGTATGTGTATCTAGTAGAATGATAGTAGTAGGTCCCCCCCTATGGACTGTGACCTTTGCAACAGTTTCTCAAGATATTTCTTCCTTTTTAATTACAAAAGATACAGCTTAATAGTAACAATGAACTCTTCATATCTTTGCTCCATTTCTTTTTTATTTTTATTTTTACTTATTTTTTTGGTCTTTTTGAGACAGGTTCTACCTTTAGTCCCAGCTGGTCTGGAGCTCACTCTGTAGACCTGGCTGACCTTGAACTCACAGAGATCCTCCTGCCTCTGCCTCCCAAGTGCTAGAATTAAAGGCATGCACCACCATGCCTGGCAATTTTGCTCCATTTTTTTAATGATGAGCTTCTGAAATAAAAGGAAACAGAAGCCAATAAAGCTATGAGAATGTCATTTAAAATTTCATTTACTTTCTCAAGGTTACCTATAAGTTATCCCTTGAATAAGCACCAAACACAATCCACAAATTAACTGCATAATCTGTTAGATGGATGTTAGAAATGCAACCTTTTGGAAGGTATCGGATTGGAATGAAAAATGATGTATGAAATATACAAAATGTTAAAAAAAATTTAAAAAAAAGAAAAAAATTGCAACATTCTCTGCTAGTGCCTCAGGTAAACTAGTTAATCACTGCAGACAGAATTTAAAATTATAGTAAATATTTTAAAAAATTCTCCTAGAAACATAAATTACATTTGAGAAAAATTTAAAGATTACTGAAAATAAACACTTTCCAATCCAGGGAAACACTGTTTCCCAGCACATGGGAGTGAGCGTGCTAAGGTGTGACTTAATGGATAATACTGTTTCTGCATGATCTCTCTCCACAGAATGACACCATTGGAATGGGTACTTTCTTAAATTTGAGGCTACTGCCTATAGGGACATTGGGGGCTCATGTATAAACCCCTATTAGATTACATTTATTATAATTTGTTTATATCACGTCTGGGTTTATTTTTGTCTAATTTTTTTTTTTTGAAATTAGTCGGAAGGCTATTTCCTGAAGCTGTTGTGGCAATCTGAAATGTGGAAGATTATCTGTTTCTTTTCTTTTATTCAAATAAAAGTTAATGCTCTAGATTGCTTTCTGTTAGTGTGATAAATACTGTGACCAAATCGACTTGGGGAAGAACATGGTTTATGTGGCTTATACTTCTAGCTAGCAGTCTGCTGCTAAGGGAACTAAGAGCAAGGGCTCAAGGCAAGAACCTGGAGGCAGGAAGGAATGCTGCTTGCAAGCTATGTCTCTGCCTTATACCAGGTTCACTTTTTTTTGAGATTAACACCAGAATTATAAATAACAATAGAAATCAACATGCCAAAATCTCAACAAAAAGTAATACTATGATAAACATAAATAATATGTCCCCACCAAGTACCAAAATTTCTTTTTTTCTCCATTTTATTGTGATTTTATTTTTTTCCATTTTTTCCACAATGTTTATTGATAGATACAAGTACATAAAATCAGGGCATGAACATGATTTGATAGATTAATTAGACTTAATTTCAATACTATAATAAAGGAACAGTTCAAATTCTCACCATTTGTTTCACACCCCTAAAAACCACTTCAAGGGCATTAACGATCTTTCAAATCTGATCAGTTTTGTGCAAGTAAACCACGTTTCTTTTTAAAAAGACTGTGCACTTGCCCAAGCTCAAGGATATTGAAATCTAGCTCATAAAGCCCATTACTAGAGGTAGAAATACAGGCAATATACTATTACGGCAACAACCATCAATTACAGTTAAGGATTTTCTGTAACAACCAAATGGATAATCTAATATTGCAACAACTCAAGTATTACTGAGCAAAGTGCATTTCTACAATGTTCAGTGTTTCTACTCAGTTTTCTAACTTTAAACAGCCTATGATAACTGGCAGCAAAGAAGGTCCCTGCAATAGACTGCCTCTGCTTGAGAACTTATGATGTAATTATTGCATGCTGCTAATATACTATCTAAACATTAAAGATATTTCTAAAATATTTGTTGGTAGATTATGATTAAGACATTACATTACAAAAAAAACTTATCAGAAGGAAACCCTTACTGACGTGCTTCTGCTTTAAATGTTGTGCCCCCAAATGAAGTCCAGTAAGCACACATCCTGTCTTGATCCCCCTGCATTGGCTTCCATGATACTGCCAAGGTAATTCAACAATGTCAGTCCATCTTCTGAGGAGGCTGAATTTCCATTAGCTGCTTAGTTCACAAACTTGAGTATCTCAGCAGTCCTCAGTCCACATTGGAAGGCTAAAAAGTAAAAAAAAAAGGCTGTATCTCATGTCTTTGAGGAGTGCCTAAAATAGTGGCATCTACAGAGCATATGCATCTGCCTGTAAGAATTGTAGATAAGCCAAACAACAAATGTGTGCTCTCTTTTTTTCTCTTTTTGTCTTTTTACTAAGATCTCAAGTTTTGTGTCTGCATTATAGTTTCTCTGGTCTTATTATTTATTTCTGGTTGTACTTTCTTTCTGGATGCTTAAGGCCATACAGATAGCCCAGATTAACCAAGGTTTTGTTTTGTTGAGGTCAGTTGAGGATCTGATCCTCAGAGGTCTCTCAGGGGTGTTTTTTTGGGGGGAGGGGGGAGCCCCTTGCTTCTTTCAGCTTCTAATCCACCAGTTCCATCTACATGAGGACAAAATCAGGTCTTGCTAGACCAGGCTTCCTTTTCTGAAGGATGAGCAGACTTTCCTCTTTATAGACTGGATACTGGCTGAAGTCCAATTAGTCGCTCTCCAAGACCTCCCTGAACAGGAACGATGGTGACCCACCTCTGCAGGACTTTTCAAGAGATGCCCCCACATATAATCCCCTAAGACTTGGTTGACTTCTGAGGGCAAGGAACAAAGTTGTCCCCTAGGTCCCTCGGTCAAATTGGTAGGGACTTCAGATATGGTCGTTAAGCACCCAGAAAGGCTAAGTTGCACCAGCCTGTTACATTGCACCTATATTAACATTGTATCCTTTGGAAACAAATTGTATGCTATTTCCATAGCATATTTCTTGATACACTTCTTTCCATTTTAATCCCATATTATGCTAAAAGATGCACACATGTCCTCCATAATATGCTAAAAGTCTAAGGTCTGAGAATACATGTTAGGTCAGCTCTAGAACCTGTGTAGGGATTCCCAATACAAGAGCATAGTTGTCTTTACATCATGAGGAGTATAATATTAACATTGCTCATTTTGTCTTACACCTAGGTACTTGGTACTAGCATCCACAGATGAGGGATACCTCATGTTTTGTTTTTCTGGGACTGTGTTACTTCACTTAGCATAAAATCTTCTAGTTCCATCCATTTACCTGCAAATTTCATGATGTCATCTTTCTCTACTTCTGCATACTACTCCATTGTGTAGATGTACCACATTTTCTGTATCCACTCATCAGTTGTGGGGCATCTGGGTTGGTTCCAGCTCTTTGCTATTGTGAATAGAACAGCAACAAACACAGCTGTACATGTGTCTCTGCTGTAGGAAGAGTCTGATGGGTATATACCCAGAAGTGGTATGGCTGGGTCAAGCGGTAGGCTCATTTTGAGTCTTTTAAAGGTTCTCTGTACTGCTTTCCATAGTGGTTGTACAAATTTGCATTCCCACCAGCAGTGGATGAGTGTTCCCCTTTCCCCACACCCTCTCCAGAATTTGGTATCATTTGTTTTCTTGATCCTAGCCAGTCCTATCGGGGTGAGATGATATCTTAAAGTGATTTTCATTTGCATTTCCTTAATTCTTAGCCATGTTGAACACTTTTAAAGATATTTCTCAGTCACCACCATTTCCTTGCTTGTGAAGTCTCTGCTCAGCTCTTTACTCCATCTTTTGAGTGAGTCATTTGTTTTCTTGCTCCTTTGTTTTTTGAGTAGTTTATACACTTTGGATGTTAATGCTCTATCAGATGTATCAGCAGTGAATGTTTCCTCCCACTTTGTGGGGTTTCTCTTCACTTCCCTTATTGTTTCTTTTGCTGTACAAACACTTTTGAGTTTAATAAGGTCCCACTTGTCAATTGTTGACCTTATTTCCTGTGCAGCTGCTGTCTGATTTAGAAAGTCTCTTCCTACACCTATGTCTTGTAAACTTTCTTATACAACCCAGACCCACCTCCTAGAGACAGTGTCACCTACAGTGGGCTGGGCCTTCTTACATTAATTATCAATCAGAACAGTTTCTTACAGACTTGGCCAAAGGCCAGTCTAATTGAGTCCCTCATCCCAGGTGATGGTAGGGCATGACAAGTTGACCATAAATACTAATTAAGACAGTTAATTTATTTAAACTGTATTAACTTCCCAACAAGAGAAAGTTACTGAACTTTCTAGGAAGACATCTAGTCAGCTGTGATATTTCCCCCCTAAAATTGCCCTTTTTCATATGAAAAGGATTGTCAAAACAGCTATCTCTCGGAATTTTCATGCTTTTGTCCATGAACTCACCTCAAAGGAGGGTGGGGCAAATTAGTGGTGATATTTAATTTTGAATGAAAATGGCTTTTGTTTTAGAAACAACATCAGAGAAAAACGTGAAGACCCACAAACCAGGTAACATGGACCAAGAGATAAAATTCACATCCCGTGATGGAGAAAGCTTGGCATTTGGAGACAGATGGACCTCTGTGGCCTGCTACCTGCAGTCTAAGGAGCTGTAGGAATTTCATTCATCTAATTCAATTTGTATGAAAAAGTATTAGAAGGTAAGAGAAAATCTGAGGAGCTGACATGGAGGCAGGACTTAAGTGAATATACTGAGATTATAAAATTTTGAAAAAAAAAAAAAAAGAAAATGGAATTATGTGATCACTTCTGAAAGGAGGGCTGGGAACTCGGCTCAGGGGTAAGGTGCTTACCTAGCATGTAAAAGTCGGTCCCGAGGACCCGGGTTCGATCCCCAGCGCCCACATGGCGGCTAAGAACCGTCTGTAACTCCAATTCCAGGAGAACTCCAGTTCCAGGGGAATCCGAGACCCTCTTCTGACCTCCGCGGCATTGCACGACACGGGTGCACAGACCTGCATGCAGACAATACATTCATACACATACAAAAATAAATAATAAAAAAAAATTAAAAAAAAAAGTCCTTGTCTTCAACTCCAGTGTGAAAAAAGAAAAACTGAACAGAGTATGTGTGCAAAAGGAAATAAAAACAGGATTATTTCTTAAAAACCCTTGCTTCCTATCTTGAAGTAACTCAGACAAAATGACAGAGCTAGATAATCTTCCAAAATGAGACTTCTGTTCTTGAAGATCTGTATTCCAGGTAGTCCCCTCAATGAGTGTTTTCCCAGAAAATATCAGATTTCTTACCTGATACAAAGATTCCATCTTTACTGGTTGCTGCTCATTTCTGTTCTCCGTGATGAGTGGGTTGTATCTTCATGAAAGCAATTAGTGGCCAAACATTGAGTCTGGCCTGATGGAAGTACCGCCTCCTCTTTGAAGTGATTTTCTGAGGTGACTTCCAGAGAACCACACACCTGGTCCTCCCTTGACTTAAGTGGCTGCTTCAACCTCACGCATGCTTCTTCCTCCCAACATAAGAACACTGGATCATATATATATATATATATAAATGCAACATTTTGCTCCAAAGTCTCCTAATGTACTTAAGTTAATCTAAATCCTTACCATGACCTACAAAATCCTACATGAGAGGGTCTTGTGGCAACCTACCTGCCTGCCACGTGATTACTCCACCCAAACAAAACCAGTCTTCCCTCTGCTTCTCAAAGTCCTCAGTTTCAATCTCAGGGCCCTTTGACTTGATTCCATCCTGAAATAACCTTTCTCCAATTGGACACAGTCTATTTCCTCACTTTATTGAAAGAAACAAACATCTACAGCAAGCATACAGCATTTTTATAAAGAAAGTCTTATTCTGTTGATTATATTTAGACCAGTCCATCATTTCTGTCTTATTTAGTTCATATTTCTGCATATCACCGATGATACTAATATTGAGTTATATAGACATTTATTTCTTGTTATCTGATTATTCCATAAATATAAGCTTCCAAAAGACAATTTGGCTTATGCTCAAACTCAGTCTAGCAGACAGAATACTTGCAGGCATACAGCAGGAGCTTATTTGCTGGATGAATTATTAAAAAATGGATATGTGGTGACTTGAGGCTCCTGAAAAGTAGCATTAGAAGCTAGGAGACAGTTTTCAAGCCAGTGTGAAGTGAATGAGGTAATGAATAACTAGATCAGCAGAAAAGAGTGAAACATGAGAGCCAAAATCAGGCATAGAGTCTTGAGTCATACCTGGAGAAGCATCTTTGCAGCAAAAGTGTGTCTTAGCCAGTAACTATATTAGGGTATGTTTATCCATAGGAAAGTATTGTAAGTGCAGCCTGCAAGTCTCAAATATCTGAAACTATAATGTAAAACATTTCCTTCCTAAAATAACACCCTATTACACAGAATGACCAATTATAGACGGAGAGAAGCTGTTTATAACACTTCTGAGAAATATTAGTCATCTAGAGCATGGAGAACTATTTTCGTAATTACATAGTGAGAGAAAATGTGGGCAAAGACATATATCATAGCAGCAATTCATAGAAGAAGCCAGAGTTTCTAATTAATAAAAGATGCTAGCATTTTTTATTTAAGAACAAATGGAAGTAAAGGTGAGCTTCAATTTGCCATTTCTCTGAATGCCAACAGTCTTAAAGCTGACAATACAGCAGCTTACCAGGATGAAAGAGTCTGCAAGGATTACGTAGTAAAACCACATGGGAGGTCAATGTTGAAGAGTAGGGTAACATTCCCACAACCCAGAAAGTGTGCTTAAATGGAGAAAATGCAGGGAAAGCCTTGCACATACAAAAATGAAAGGTGCATGTAAGAATACATTTGAATTGCTTACATATTCATGGAATTTTCATCTAAAATAGCATCTTTCATGCAGTGGAATGCCTCCCAGCAGCTCCCTGCTAGAGCTACTTCTGTGGAATGGATGCTCTGTTTTGAATACGACTGAATGTGCCTCACAGGCTTCCCCTATTAAAATTTAACACCCATTGTGAAATGTAAAGGGGTTGAAGTTTCATCCCACTATGGTGTTTAATGGTGGAGACTGGAAGGTGATTAACATGGGACAAGCTCATTAAGATGGACCCCCCATGATTCAGAGCTTAAGGCTTTGTAAGAAGGTAAGCACTAGAGGTGACAAATGTGTGATCCCTGTCTCTTGTCATGTGATGCTCACATCTCCTCAGGACTTGAACAAGAGGAAGACCATCACCAGAAGCAGCTGCTCAACCTGTGTCTTTAAAACTTTGAACCCCAATACATATCTATTCTTTCTAATTTACCCGGTCTGAGGTGTTTTCTTATGCAACAAAACGTGGACTAAAACAGTGGGTGTATGTCTTAAAGTGTAACATCTAGGGGGCTGGAGAGATGGCTCAGTGGTTAAGAGCACTGGCTGCACTGGCCACACTGGTAGAAGACCTAGCACCCACATGGAAGCTAACAACTGTCCACCTTAGCCCACACTGGATTCCTGAGAGGGAGTCAATTAAACTGGATGCCAGAGTCTGTCTCTGGTGTGTATTGTCTTTTATTATATGAATATAATTATTTTATATGAATATGCAACAAGTAAATTTCAAGAAAGCATTAAAAATTAATTATGTAATTGAGCTCAGGAGAATGTGAGGAAGGACAAGGGAAAGAATAGAAGCTCAAAGCACACTGATGATACTTTTTTCTTTTGCTGGGTGTGGGTACAAAGTTGCCGAGTTTCTTATTGATCATACCTTTAAAAAAATCTTACATACATTAAAATGCAATTTTAAGAAGTTAGTTTAAAGACTGTCAAGAAAATCTAGAATATTATCATGTCAACAATTCTATTCAGCTCCTTTCTTCTCCCTTTCCTTTCTCTCCTCTTTCATCTTCTCTTCTTTGCCATCATAGCTATTCTTGGTGAGCTAATTAAGCCAATCCAAGGCACCCGATCATTAGTAGACATGGAAATCTCTTCCTGATTTTTTTTTGTTGTTTATAAAATTTAATGTCTTGGGAATTCACATTTTCCTCCTTTAATTTTATATTACTCTAAAATATGAATACATACTTTCCATTCATATAAAGTAATTACAGAGTGAAAATAAGTGGTGGGACAAAAGATTCTAGAGCCCTTTGAGAGGTTGAGAGATTTACATTATAACAACATAGTTGCTTTCAGATAAACAGAAATATAACAATAATGCTGTTCAGCTTGTCTTTCAACTGAGGATTTGGTGTTAGTATCCACAAATGAGGGAAACCGTTCATCATTTGTTTTCCTGGGACTGTGTTACTTCACTTAGCATAATGGCTTCAAGTTCCATCCATTTACCTGCAAAGTTCATGATGTCATCTTTCTTTACCACTGAATAGTACTCTATTGTGTAGATGTACCACATTTTTTCATCCACTCATCTGTTGAGGGGAATTTGGTTTGGTTCCATCTGTGAATTCCTAAACATAAAAAATACTGAGAGAGAGATGCAGGACAGTTATGGCAGAATGCATGATCTGGGGTGGGGGCGGGGGAAGGGAAAGGGGAATATGCCTAAATTGAACTGAAGAATGATGTCTGAAATACAGAAAACATAAATAAAAGCATTATAAAAAATTTAATGTCTTGATGACAAATGAAAATAAAACATTAAAAATGAACTTATAAAAGAAGGTATTGTTTCTGAAACACAATATGCTAACATAAATAGACCTAAAAGCTATGTTTTGTGTACAATGAAATTCATATATTTCAATATATCTCAATGGTATAGAAAGGATTGCATTGAATCTGTATATTAATTTGGGTAGAGTGGACATTTTTACTATATTAATTTTTCCAATCCTGAGCTGGGAGATCCTTCCATCTTCTGATGTTTTCTTCAATCTCCTTCTTCAGGGTTTTAAAATGTTTGTTGTAGAGATCTTTGGTGTCTTTGGCTAAGTATATTCCTAGGTATTTTTATTTTATTTTATTTTATTTTATTTTATTTTATTTTATTTTATTTTATTTTATTGAGGCTATTGTGAGTGGGAAGGTCTCCTTATATTCTTTCTCCAGTTGCTTGCTTTTGGTGTAAAGAAAGACTACTGATTTTTCTAGGTTAATTTTGTATTCCTCCACTTTACTGAAACTCTTTCTGGCTGAGTTTTTAGCATCCTTTAGGTAACCTATCATATCATCTGTGTGATGGTTAATCCTGGGTGTCAACTTGACTGGACTAAGGATGAACGAATAAGAGAAAAAGTATCTTCAGATTGGACTACCTCAAGCCGGATGACCCACCCCAAATGTGGGTCTTACCTTCTGCTGGCAGGCAGTATAAAAGGCCATGGCAGAGGGAACTGGTTCCTTTTTTCCTGGGGCTTACCTCTCTCTCACTGGTGAGTTTGTCTTGCTGCTGTGATCAACCCTTCAGATCCCAGTATGAACTGAGACCAGCAGATCTCTTGGAATCCATTGGGCCTTCAGCACCAGATTGGGACTACTGAGACATTCAGCCTTGTGGACTGAGCAGTTCCCTGGATTCTCAGCCTCTCCAGTGTGGCACAGCTATTGTTGGACTCCTTGAGCTCTGTCATGTGAGCAAATCAATAAATTTGTATATAGCTATATATTCATTCTATTGATTCTGTTTCTTTAGAGAACCCTGACTAATACAATCTGCAAAAAGGGATAGTTTTACTTCCTCTTTTCCAATTAGTACTTCTTTAATTTCCCTTTCTTGCCTTATTGCCTTAGCAAGTGTTTCAAGCACTATATTGAACAGGAGTGGTGATAGGGGGCAGCTTTGCTGGGTTCCCTCCTTTAAGGGGAATGCTTCTACTTTTTCTCCATTTAGGATGATGTTGGCTGTGGGTTTGTTGTATATGGCTTTCATTATGTTGAGGAATGTTCCTTCCAGTCCAATTCTCTCTAGAACTTTAAAAATGAAGGTATGCTGGATCTTGTCAAAGGCTTTTTCTGCATCAATTAAGATGATCATGTTGTTTTCGTCTTTCAGTTCATCTATGTCTTTTTATGATATTTATTGATTTGCACATGTTGAACCCTTCCTGCATCTCTGGTATGAATTCAACTTGGTCATGAAGGATGATCTTTTTGATGTGGGTCTGTATGCGATTTGCAAGTGTTTTGTTGAGAATTTTTGCATCTAGTTTCCCTACTGAAATGGGTCTATAGTTTTCTTTTTTGGTTGTATCTTTGCCTGGTTTGGGTATTAGAGTGATGCTGGCTTCATAGTAGGAATTTGGAAGAATTCCCTCTGTTTGTATCCTTCTGAACAGCTTGAGAAATAATGGCTGTAGGACCTCTTTAAATGTTTTATAGAATTCTGCTGTGAAACCATCTGGGCCTGGGCTTTTATTAGTTGGGAGATTTTTTATTACATTTTCAATTTCCTCAAATATTATGTGTCTGTTTAAGCTGTCAATCTCTTCTTGGTTAAGCTTTGTTGATTTCCAGGATTTCAGATATTCGTCCATTTCTCTTAGGTTTTCAAATTTGGTAGAGTATAGGTTTTTGAAGTATTCTCAGATGATTGTCTGGATCTTTCCTTTGTTTGTTGTGCTGTTTCCCTTTTCATCAGGAATACTGTTGGTTTGGAGTTGCTCTTTCTTTCTTTTGGTTAACTGGGATAGAGGTCTGTCTATCTTGTTTATCTTTTCAAAGAACCACCTTCTGGATTCATTGATTTTTTGTATTGTTTTCTTTGTTTCTATTTCATTGATTTCTGCTCTGATTTTTATTTCCTCCTGCCTTTGTTCTTAAATGAAAAATGCCAGGATTTTTAATTAATTAGAAACTCTGGTTTCTTCTATGAATTACTGGTATGATATATGTCTTTGCCCAAATTTTCTCTCACTATGTAATTACAAAAATAATTCATCATGTTCTAGATGTCTAATATTTGCCTGAAGCTTCTCTCAGTCCATGTTTTGAGTGGGTCATTTGTTTTCTTCCTCCCCTGTTTTTTGAGTAACTATTTAGGGTCTTTTGTTTTTCCATATGAATTTAAGGATTTTTTTTCCCCCAAGTCTATGAAGAAACTCATGGGAATTTTAATTGGCTTCTTTGTGATTCCATGTGAATTTTAGTATGTTATTTTCTAGCTCTCTGAGGTAGGTCATGGGGATGTTAATTTGCATTTCATTGAATCTATAAATGGAATCACCTTCACTTTACACAGTATTTATTGTATTAATCCATGAGCATTGTAGGTCCTTCCATCTTCTGGTGTCTTCCTCAGTCTCTTTCTTTAAAGATTTGTTTTTTTTATTGTACAGATCTTTAATGTCTTTGGTTAAGATTATTCCTAGATATGTTTGAGGCTATTATGAATGGGTGGGTTTCCATGTACTCTTTCTCTGATTGCCCATTAATAGTATATAGAAAGGCTACTGGCTTTTGTAATTTGATTTCATAACCTGACACAATGCTGGTTAAGTTTTGGTGAATTCCATGATTTCAGATATTCATCCATTTCTCGTAGGTTTTCAAATTTAGTAGAGTATAGGTTTTGAAGGATTCCTGTATGACTATCTAAATATTTTTGCTATCTACTTTGATGTTTCCCTTTTCATCTCTATTTTTTTTAATTTGGAGCTGTTCTTTCCTTCTTTGTTCAAAAGCTGGGTATAAATAACAAAAGGAAATGACTTAGCATCTGCCCATATCAATTTAAAATAAGAAATTCTTCTGCTCTTAAAAATGGGTCAAAACAAAAATCACAAAATTAAAGGCTCACCATGAAATAATGGCAATTTCCAACATAATACATGGTATGTTTCACTTAGAAATGTAAGCATTGCCCTATGTCCATGCAAAAGAAAAATGCAAACTACTGTGTAGAAAATGAGTAGAAATATGTGACATAGAAATATCTTCTTAAAAAAAAGAAATATCTTCTTGAACTAACAATAGATTATATAATTAAAGGAAGAAACAAAAACAGAAATAAAAAATTCACTTGGGAAGTGGTGAGCAAAAAGTCATTAAGTAAACCAACACAGACAAATTTGCTTCAGTGAAGATAAGATTAGGTAAGACAGCAGTACAATATACAATAAACATTGAAAGACCAAATGCAGAAAATTCACACTAAGAAAGGAGTGTAAAATCAAACACTGACAAACATTAAAATAAGTAAAAGAGGGTATTTTGCTTAAACTTAAACACAACTTGATTTGTCTTTATCTAGGAAAATATGAACTGGGTAAAATGACTCTACAGTAGATCAAATAAAGCAATACAATTTTATGTTAGACATTATAGAAATTCCCATCCATAGTGAGATTTTGTATGTTTGGGCTCTTACAAGTCTTGTGCATGCTGTCACGAGCACTGTGGGCATTTCTGTGCAATTACTGGTGATGTGGTGATGTCCACACAACAGTTTCCTTGTGTTCATTTACCACCTCTGACTATTACAGTCTTTCAGCCTCATCTTCTGAAATCATCCTCCAGCCTTGGGAAGAGAGAGTACCATACAGGTGTCCCATCTATGTCTGAGAACTTTGCAGTGTCTTATTCTCTGCATATTGCACAGTTGTGAGTCACTGTGCTTATCTCTCTCTTCTAGAAGAAGAACCTTTTCTGGTGAGAATTGAGAGATATACTAATATATGAATATAACAAAAAGTAATTGGAAGCCCCATAGCTTCCAGCAAAGGGAGAGTGACAGGCAGGGCTTCTCAGCCAGTAGGTTCCAGGACCATCCAAGCCCTATCGGTTGTGGGCCAAATCCCCATGATTTATAGTTGAAGAAGAAAAAAATATCTTTCATGACATAAACAAAATAAAAGAATACATATCATTAAAAAATACATGTCAAAAAACCCCAACATTTAAGAAAATACTCAAAGCAATTCAAAGAACAGAGGAAAGGAGCATCTATCTGCAAGCAACTAAAGGCAGAGATTAATAAAATCATAACAGTGGAAATACAAACCTAGAATGCAAACAAAAAATAAGGTGACAGGAAGCAACACACATATCTCAAAAATAATCTTAAATAGTAATAGTCTAAACTCCCCAATCAAATTACATAGACTGAGAGAATGGATTAGGAAGCAGAATCCATCTATATGCTGTCTACAGAAAACATATCTCACCATCAAGGATTGGCACCAATTTAAAGTGAAAGGACGGAAAAAGTTATTCCAAGCAAATGGTACCAAAAACAAGCAGGAGTTGCTTTTCCTGTATCAGATAAAATAGACTTCAAAGTAAAACTAATCAGAAGCAACAAAGAGGGCCATTGCATCCTTATCAAAGGAACAATTTGCCATGAAGATTTCACAATCATAAATATATATATGCCAAACTCTGGTACATATATATTTATATTCACTGAACTTTATAAACACAATCCTGCAGGACCATGAAAACCAGGTTGGGTATGAATTCTATCTTATGAAACAGGCCTTAAAACCAATCAGAAAATCCTTGGTTACTTCCATATCATTCCTGCCACTATTGCCCCAAGAGAGCATATTTTGTCAAACAAGTTGTTCTTGCAGCTGTCAGGGTTCACATCTGGCTAAGGCTGAGGATTACCTTTCTCTGTATGGTTGATGATGAGGGAAAGAGAGCTGGTTTTCTTTACTGGTGTAATCCCTGGTAGGTTGAGCAGACTCCATGGGATAGACTCCTCCTCCAAGAACATTTTAGAAACACAAATTAGGCTTGATAGGCTTTTAAGAAGATAAATAATAGAGGACATGATGTAGGGGTGGGGGTGGAATGAGTCTGATTAAAATCCAAATATATAGATGAAATTCTCAAATCAATAAAAATATATTTTAAAATTAGGGAACTTGTCCAGGGCTTCTCTCTCTCTCTCTCTCTCTCTCTCTCTCTCTCTCTCTCTCTCTCTCTCTCTCTCCATCTATAAATAGATGTAGAGAGTACTAGGACTTTTTAGGGTGGAGTGTTGAATTTTACAAAGTGTTCAAAACTATAAAATTCTCTTTTTTAGTTAAGTATACAATAATATTTTTATTGATATTTTGTGTGTTTCATGCATCATTTTTCAGGCCAATTTGGATACCTTCCCCTCTCCCTGCCCCTCCTCTCATCCCAGTTTATGCCTTCTGCCATACATGCCTTACATCTTTCTATCAGTCTTTCCAAGGATATTTTCTGCAGAGGCTTGTTGTTTGGGGCAGAATTTAACTGTATCAGTCAGTTCTTTGACCCAGTCCTTATGTTATTGTTGTTTCCTCCCCTTTGTGTTACTCCAAAATATGCCTATATAAACAACATATATGTTTCAAAATTATGACCTCTGGGAATAAACTGTATGTTAATTCCAAAATATTCTTTGGGGTTCACATTCTTTCCTTTAGTTTTATATTACTCTAAAATATGAATGCATATCTTCCACCTATATATGTTAATTACAATGTCTGAATATAAGTGGTAGGTCAATTCTAGATCCCATTAAGTGATTTACATTATAACAGCACAGTTGTTTCCAGATACAAAGAAATATAACAATAAAGTTGCTTAGCTTTATAAAATTCTATTATCAGTACTTGTATTATTAACACCAGTTAAAACTTAGAAATCCCCTGGAGAAGAACTCTGATTCTCCAGCAATCTCCCAGGTATTGCTGCTGTTGTTGGTTAACAAGTAATACATCTAGTTCAGATATTTAAACTGTATCCAGAGAAAGGAAGCCTTGCAGGCTGTGAACAGAGGGTACTGTAAAACCAATATCAAAACACTGCAGATATATTTTCTCAAAAAACAACTACAGATCAACAGTTTTGGCTTGCTGTTTGGGGATTTCAATCCACAGTCCATTGGCCTGCTGCTTTGGGGTCTGTACGCAAACACATTATCCTAAGCATATTCAGTGAAGCCATGCCTGTTCACATTATGCTGACTGGGATACAAGAAAAGAGACAAAGTTAAGGGGCCAAGACCCTAATGTAAGGACCAGGCTCCTGATGACCAAACTTTCTTCAACTAGGTCCCACTTTCTAAAGATTCCTCAGTCTGTAGCTGACCTTGAATTTTTTTTTATTTTTCTGCCTCCCTCACGCTGGGATTATAGCTGTGTGCCACCACATTCACCTACATTTCTGTTCTTAAATGCAGGGTTCTCTGAACCCATAGACTATCAGGATAAGAAGCAGTTCAATTACACCTCAATGCTGTTGACTAGGAATGTGGAGTGCTTCTCTCTGGAATTTTAAAAGATCATGACTCTTTACACACAAATTTTGGTGAAAATGTCTTAGTTCTACAGAATTACTCAGGAATATCTGCTCATTCATTTAAGATGTTTCTCCATAAGGATAATACAAGACAAATACTCTATCTGTTAGATTATCCCAAACATCATTGTGATTGGGTGGAGCAAAAGTTTTATGATTGATCTTTGATAAAGGTGGCAAAAACAGAAAGACATGTCTTTTCTAACAAAAATAATTAGTAATTGAAACTTTCCTTTCATGGAAGGTTCTTTCATTCCTTACATCAAGGTGAAAGCTATTTTATAGTTTACCTTCTGTGCTCATCTGCAACCTCAACTTTGATGAGAAACTAGATAAAATATGTAACACTCAATATTAGAGCCAGGAGGTAGAGTATCAGTCTATCATTCTAACTTGCTCTCTGTTTTACATTGCCTAAGAGACAACATGAAACCTTTGTCTGGACAAACTTAAGGTGACATTGTGCTATATTTTTATGTTTTCATATTTAATCTCAAGATTAGATGTTGACTCCAGTGCAAACTGAAAAAAAAATATATGTATAATGTATAAAAGCTGAAAAGGTCAACAGAATTGTATGGCAGTTTGTTGCACTAATATTATCTCTATCCAGGTGTACAAAACACTGACAATAGAAATGAAACTTTTCTTATAAAATCCTTACTTATTTACTTGTTATAATCGTGAAGAAGAACTCTTACATTTGAAACTTTCTATAGTATTGTATACTAGCTGTAGATTTACACCATGTTCTTTGATTAATTTTTAAATGTATTTTCTGACAGAGTGTAGGTTGCTATTGATGACCCACTTTCAGTAATAGACAGCTGACACCTAAATTCCATGAAAGAACAGCAGCAAAATATTCAACGCACAAATTTTTTCAATGTAAGATGTTTGCTATGGAAACTGATGTAAATTATTATTCTGAGATATATCTAAAGATTTCTCTCAGGAAATAGAGACATAAATTTCTTAATATGAATTGAATCACTGGTAGTGTGTTTATACTGTGGCATTATTAAGGCATGAGTGACAGAATATTGCATTCACTGAGGAAGATGTTATAGTCCAATTTATATAACAAATACTGATGTATAATAGCCTGGCATGAATGAGACCACCAGGGAGCAAATACTTCTTTTAAGAGAAGCTGATATGGAAAGAAACAAAGCAATATACGTTGACAATTCCTCATAATGAAATTTAACGGGATAAAAGAATTGGTATTCTTCCATCTTCAGAAATGCCCACACAAAGTAAAAATTGTGAAAGCAAAATAATCACTGCAGTAAGCTGAACAAAATGCTTGAAATTCAAAAATGTTATGCACTCCAAATAACTCAAGATTAAAAATGAAATAGTACTCAGAATACACATATTTACACTTATCTCTTATGGAGCATATGATTCCTTTGAAGCTATGTAAGGATTTACCATTTGCCATATTTTCACATATTAAATATTACTAAATGCTCCAAGGCACAGTTCATAGCTACTTTGAAGATTAAAACTAACACAAAAAGTTTATTTAAATACATCTTCATTAGATGATAACTTTTAGTAACCTTTAACTTTAGTGACTCCTCACAGGAGGAAAACCTATGCTATTCCCCTATAATTCAATAGTTCAACCTGTTGAGTAATAATGTGATTAGTAGCTAATATCTAATTTTTAACTCTATAAAACTAAATTTCTTACAGTTTACAGCTGGGAGGGATATCCAAGTCGAGGACACTATTCTTTAGCTCTCCTTTATTCAAGTATGTGTTTTTAAAATTTATTTCTTCCTTTCAAAAGCCCTTATGAAAAGCAACAATGCTGGGATTGTTTTGTTGTTGTGTTTATTGTTTTGGTTTTGTTTTGAGACATGGTTTCCCTGTAGTTCCAGTGTGCCTGGGACTTGCTTATTTAAATATAGAAACTGGAAAAATGGTTCATAAGAGTGCTTGCTGTGCATGCATGAGGACCTGAGTGTCAGCCTAGCACCCATGTAAAAGCCAGGCATGATGATCCCATCATGGATGGGGTCATGAATCTCCACCCATAACTGAGGAGTTATGGACAGTTAATGGCTTCTAGGGGAGAAGCAGCTTTCTTTAAGCTTGTGACTACTGATAGGTCAACAATGTCCAAACGATAGCCCTCATCCAGGAATATATAGGGAACACAAATTTGACTCAAGGGATTATAAAAAAAAATAAAAGGGGACAGAGTAAAGGTTAAGAATAAGAAGGTGAGCCGGGCATGGTAGCGCACGCTTTTAATCCTAGCACTTGGGAGGCAGAGGCAGGCGGATCTTTGTGAGTTCAAGGCCAGCCTGGTCTACAGAGTGAATTCCAGGACAGCTGAGGCTACAGGGAGACCCTGTTTTGAAAAGACCAAAAAATAAATAAATAAATAAATAAATAAATAAATAAATAAATAAACAAATAAATAAATAAGAATAAGAAGGTGAGTCTTCAGGGACACTGAGGCAACAGCCAGTGGCACCTCAGCTTCTACCACAGGCCAGGCCAGATAGGAACAGGCTCATGCCACTGGGAACTCGAGTTTCCAGGGACAGTGAGGCAGCAGCCAGCTGCACTGGGGCTTCAGCCACACCCCCATAAGAAGGAACCCACCCCGTTGGGTGCTTGGGTCCTCAGGGGTACTGAGGCAGCAGACAGCTGCACCGCTGCTTCTGCTGCAAGCCCAGTAAAAAGGGGTCCAACCTGCTGGGAACTCGGTTCCTCAGGGATACTGAGGAGGTAGTCAGCTCCCTGCTTCCACGGCAGGCCAGTTAAGAGCAGGCCCATGCCACTGGGAGCTCCAATCTTCAGGGAAACTGAAGCAACAGCCGGGTTGCTGTCACAGGGGCCAAATCACCCCCCCAACACATCAAACTAAAGGAACAGGCCTGCCACAAGGAAGAAACACCTGAATTTCACATCAGATTACAAGCAAAAAAAATCAACTCATATGCCAAAAGCACAAAGAAAAATCAACAACATGGGAAAAGCAAATAAGAAATCACCAAACTCTATCAGTCTTATAGAGGACTCCAACAATGAGCTCTCCCTGGAAGTAACTGAGGACACAGATCTCAGATATACTCAAAGAAATCAATGACCTAAAGGGAGAGAATAATCAACTCCAGAAGGAAATGGAAATGCTGAAAAAAAATCTCAGGCTGAAATGAAAAAGGAAACCAAAAACTAAAAGGGGAGAATGGTCAACTCTGAAAGGAAATGGAAATACTAAAGGAATCTCAGGCTGAAATAAAAACAGAAATCAAACACTCATCCAGTCAACAGGAAAGGGGAAGAGAAAACCTCAGTAACAGAATGAATGAAGCAGAAAATAGAATATCAACCCTAGAAGATAATGTGGAAGAACTGAAGAGCTCAAGCAGACTATGAAAAATTTAAACAAAAGAACAGGAGTGGAATAATCAGGAAATGTGGGACACCATGAAGTAACCAAACTTGCACATCATAGGTATAGAGGAAGGAGAAAAATCCCAGGACAATGGTATGGACCAGATTTTCAACAGAATTATAGAAGAAAATTTCCACAAATTGAAAAAAAAGGACACACCCATACAAATACAAGAATCACACAGAACACCAAATAGACAAGATCAGAAAAGAAACTCCCTATACCATATCATAATCAAAACTCTAGATGCTCAAAACAAAGAGAGAATACTGAAACCCACAGAGATAAACACATTACATATAAAGGAAAACCCATCAGAATTACAGCTGACTTTTCAATGCAAATGATGAAAGCCGGAAAGCTTGGACCAAAATATTTCCAGTACTAAACAACTACAGATGCCAATCCAGGGTACTCTACCCAGCAAAAATGCCAAATATAATTGAAGGAGAAAGGAAAATATTCCATGACATAAACAAGATGAAAGAATACATGTCTAGAAATTCAACCCTCTAGATAATACTCAAAGCAGTTCAGAGGACAGAGGAAAGGAACAGCTATCCCCAAGCAGCAAGAGAGAGTAATTGATGAAGGTATGAACCCTGAAATACAAACAGTCCAAAAAATGCAAACAGAAAATAAACTGAAGGGAAACAATATACATCTCACAATATTAACCCTAAATATTAATGATCTAAACTCCCCAATCAAGAGATACAGACTTGGAGAATGGATTAAGAAACTGAATCCATCTTTCTGCTATCTACAAGAAACACTCCTCACCTTCAAGGACAGACACCATCTTAAGGTAAAAGGATGGAAAAAATATTTCAAGCAAATGGTACCAAAAAACAAACAGGAGTTGCTATTTTAATATCAGACAAAAGAGATTTCAAAGTAAAACTAATCAGAAGAAATGGAGAGGGTCACTACATCCTTATCAAAGGATCAATCAACTATGAAGATCTCACAATCATAAATATATATGCACCAAACACTGGAGCACCAAAATTCATAAACACAATCCTGAAAGACTTCAAAACATAGATCAATCCCAGCACATTAACAGTGGGAGATTTTAATACCCCACTGAGACCATTGGACAGGTCAGCTGGACAAAGAATAAACAGAGAGACATCTGAACTGAACAATATGATAAACCAAATGCACCTAATACACATATATCAAATATTCCACCCAAATACCAAAGAATATACCTTCTATTCAGCACCCCATGGAAGATTCTCCAAAATTGACCATATACTGGGACACAGAGCAAACCTAGCAAATTCAAAAAAAAATGAAATAATTTCATGCATCTTATCTGATCACAGTGCAATAAAGCTTAATATCAACACCAGAAAGAACCCTACTATTTACAAATACACATGGAGACTAAACAACACACTACTGAATAATGAAGGGGTCAAAGGAGAAATACAAAAGAAATAAAAGCATTCCTGGCACTAAATATAAAGGATGCTATAACACAGCAAAACCTATGGGACACCTTAAAAGCAATCCTGAGAAGGAAATTTCTAGCCCTAAGTGCCTACATTAAGGAAACAGCAAGAGCACAAATAAATGACTTAACACTGCAACTGAAAATGTTCAAGAGGCAGCAACAAATGAATCCTAAACCTGGTAGACAGAAAGAAATAACCAAAGTCAGAGCAGAAATCAATGAAATAGAAACTAAGAGAACAATACAAAAAAATCAACAAATCCAAGAGCTGGATCTTTGAAAGGATAAATAAGATAGATAGCCCTCTAGCCCAATTGACTAGAAGAAGGAAAGGGCAACACCAAATCAACCAAATTAGAGATGAAAAGGGAAACATCAAAACAGATATTGAAAATATTCAAACAATCTTATGGGAATACCTCAAAAACTTATACTCTACTAAATTTGAAAACCTAAGAGAAATGGGCGAATACCTGACATCATGGAATCCACCAAGACTTAACCTGGAAGAGATCGACAGCTTAAATAGACCCATAATAAAGGAGGAAATTGAAACTGTAATAAAAAAAAAACTCCCAACTAATAAAAGCCCAGGTCCAGATGGATTCATGGCAGAATTCTAGAAGATATTTAAAGAAGACCTAAAACCACTACTAGTCAAATTATTCAAGAGGATAGATACAAAAGGAAATATCCCAAATTCCTTCTATGAAGCCAACATTACTCTAATACTAAAACCTCACAAAGATACAACGAAAAAAGAAAACTATAGACCCATTTCACTAATAAACAAAATACTTGCAAACTGCACACAGGCACATATCAAAAAGATTATCCACCACGAGCAAGCTGGACTCATACCAGAGATTCAGGGATGGTTCAATATATGTAAATCAATAAATGTCATAAAGCACATAAATTGACTGAAAGACAAAAACCACAAGGTCATGTCAATCCGTGTGGAAAAGTTCTTCAACAAAGTTCAGCATGCCTTGATGTTTAAAGTCCTGGAGGGATCATTCCTCAACACAATTACAGCCATATACAATAAACCCACAGCCAGCATTATCCTAAATGGGGAAAATCTAGAAGTTTCCCTCCCTAAAGTCAGGAACCCAGTAAGGCTGCTCCTATCTCAACTCCTCCTCAATATAGTGCTTGAAATGCTTACAAGAGCAATAAGACAAGAAAACAAAATCAGGAGAGTACTAATTGGAAAAGAGGAAGTCAAACTATCCCTTTTTTCAGATGACATGATAATTTACCTAAGGGATGCCAAAAACACCACCAGAAAGCTTCTGGAAACCATCAACAGCTTCAGTAAAGTGGTTGGACACAAAATTAACAGAAAAATCTTTCTTTATGCCAATAACAAGAAATTGGAGAAGGAATATAAGGAGACTTTCCCACTCACAACAGCCTACCAAAAATAAATTATCTAAGAACAAACCTGACCAAACACACCAAAAATCTCTACAAAGAAAATTTTAAATTCCTCAAGAAGGATATTGAGGAAGATACTAGAAGATGGAAAAACCACCCATACTCATGGATTGGAAGAATCAAGATAGTAAAAATGGCCATTCTACCCAAAGTAATATACAGATTCAATGGAATCACAATTAGAATCCCCATGAGCTTCTTCACAGATCTAGAAAAAAATATTTTAAAGTTCATATGGAGAAACAAAAGAGCCCAGATAGACAAAGCAACCTTGAGCAAAAAGAGCAATACAAGGGGGGATTACCATACTAGACTTCAAACTATATTATAGGGCTATAGTAATAAAAACAGCCTGGTATTCACACAAAAACAGGCCAGTAGATCAATGGAACAAAATTGAGGATCCAAACCTGAGTGCATTCAATTTCAGCCACCTCATATTCTACCAAGAGGCCAAGAAGACTCAATGGAGGAAAGACAGCATCTTCAGCAAATGGTATTGGCATAACTGGATGACAACATGTAGAAGAATAAAACTAAACCCCTATCTCTCACCATGTACAAAAACCAACTCCAAATGGGTCAAAGACCTCAATGTGAAACCCAAAACTCTGAAAATGATAGGAAAAAATACTGGTAGTAACATATAAGACACAAGCATAGGAAAAGACTTTCTAAATCAGACAGCAGCTGTGCAAAAAATAAGGTCAAAAATTGACAAATGGGACCTTATTAAACTCAAGAGCTTCTGTATAGCAAAAGGAACAATCAAAGAAATGAAGAGAAAACCCACAGAGTGGGAGGCAACCCTCAGTAGTGATGCATCTGGTAGAGCATTAACATCCAAAGTGTATAAACTACTCAAAAAAGAAAGGATGAAGAAAACAAATGACCTACTCAAAAGTTGGAGTAAAGAGTTGAACAGAGACTTCACAAATGAAGAAGTAAAAATGGTTGGGAAACATCTTAAAAAGTGCTCAACATTGCTAATAATTAAGGAAATGCAAATTAAAACCACCTTAAGATTTTATCTTACTCCAGTAAGATTAGCTATTATCCAGAAAACAAAGGATACCAAATGCTGGAGAGGTTGTGGGGAAAGGGGAACACTCATCCACTGCTGGTGGGAATGCAAACTTATGCAACCCCTATGGAAAGCATTGTGGAAAACTCTCAAGAAACTGAAAATGAGCCTACCACCTGACCCAGTCACACCACTCCTGTGTATATACCCACAAGACTCATCCTACTGCAAAGATACATGCACATCTATGTTTATTGCAGCTCTCTTCACAATAGCAAAGAGCTGGAAACAACCCAAGTGTCCCTCAACTGACAAGTAGATAGGGAAAATGTGGTACATCTACACAATGGAATTCTATGCAGCAGTAAAGAAAGATAGCATCATGAACTTTGCAGATAAATGGATAGAACTTGAAGCCATTATGCTAAGTGAAATAACACAGTCCCAGAAAAACAAGCGAAGAATGGTATTACTCATTTGTGGATCCTAGCACCAAATCCATAGTTGAAAGGCAAGCTGAGAAAAGTTAATGTTATATTTCTTTTTATCTGGAGGCAACTATGTTGTTATAATGTGAATTTCTTAACAGGCTTTAGAATTAACTGGCCACTTATTTTCAGACTTTGTAATTGTGGTATATGTATGAAAGGTATGTATTAATATATTAAAGTAATATAAAATTAAAGGGAAAAATGTGAACTCCTAAACATATTTTGGAATTAGCATACAGTTTATTTTCAAAGGTCATAATTTTGGTATATATGTGACATATGTATAGGCATACTGTGGAGCAATACAAATGGGAGGGAACAACAATGACCAAAAAGACTGGATCAAAGACTGAAACAGTTAACTTCTGTCCAAACAATAAACCTCTGCAGAGAAAAACTTTTAAAAGACAGAGAAAGATGCAAGACATGTATGGCAGAATGCATGAACTAGGGTGGGGTGGGGGCATGGAAAAGGGAAATTAGACTGAGAAATGATGTATGAAACACAAAAATGCTAATAAAAATATTTTCTTAAAAAATAAAAGAGTAAGAAGGTAGGTGTGGATCCTTGAGAAGTCAGGGAGAAGAATGAGGGGGATTTTGACCAAAATACTTTGAAATGTTCAAGGAGTTAATAAAATATTTTATTTAAAAATTTTATATGTGGAAAAATATTTTATTATTTTTTATGTATATGAGTATTTTACCTGATTGTACTTAAGTACACCCAAGCCTGTGGAGGCCAGAAGGAGCGGTCAGATCCCCTCAAACTGGAGTTACCTGTGGTTGTTAGCCACCACGTGGGTGCAAGGACCTGAACCTGGTTTCTCTGAGAAGAAGCCCATCCTCTTAACCACTAAGCCTGCTCTCCAGCCACAATAATCTATTTTTAAAACAGCCAGTTTGCAGCCCTATAATGTCTGTGAGCTCAGTATTGGAGGGCAGAGGCATGGGGCTCCCACAGGCTTGCTGTCCAGCCTGCCTGGCCAAAC
Organism: Rhizomys pruinosus; assembly: GCA_009823505.1. NCBI lineage: Eukaryota > Metazoa > Chordata > Mammalia > Rodentia > Spalacidae > Rhizomys > Rhizomys pruinosus. The sequence continues at coordinate 63,022 of VZQC01006529.1, forward strand.
TGACAAGCTGCAGGCTCAGTGAGAGACTTTGTCTCAAAGAAATAAGTTGGAGAGTGATAAAGAAAATGCCTCACGTCCTTCTCTGGCTTCCACATCTGCACATGGGGACACACACCAATACAGTCACAGGCACTTACATACATGTACCCCACCACCACACACATGAGAGACAGTAGCACTATACTCCTGAAGTGGCCTCCGGGAGTTCCCTCCCTGCCCACTCCTTCACAGTCGACCTCTTCTCAAATGTGTTGTGGTTTTGCTCTGGCTTCCACCCTCTGCGTCCTCAGAGCTTGACCCATCCCTGGATTCTTTTTCTACAGCACATATTTAAAATGCTGAGTACATTACTCTCCTGCTTCAGCCACAGGTAGGAAAACACTCCAGGTCTGAGCAGCTGGTTGCATCTGACACAATCTTTATCAATGTCTTTAATTTTCACATTTTGGAATGAGGTCATTCTGGCTTAAGATTTCTTTTGAGAGGATTGTTTAAGCATAGTTTAGTAAACAGCCACAGCACTCCAGTGTGCCTGCTCTCCTCTACCCACCCAGTATCTGTATATGCTCTGGATATGAACATCCTGCTAGAATCTGTCTTTATTGATTGGTTTTAAAATACAGAGTTTATTCCTCTGGAGGAAAAATAAAAGGAAACAATGAATTCTTTTGCTGAACTGTATGTCTCCCCTGGAAAGAAACCCATTGGATTAAGTATTATCAGTATACTGACCACTAAAATTCAACTTTTTTTTTTTCTGGTTCAGTTTAGGACATTGAGAAATATAAAGCTGTCTAACAGAAAATTGTAACCTTGTAACATTTTATTTAATCACAAAATGATTTCCTTGTTATTGATTCGTTGAGAATTTTATACAATGTATTTTGATCATGTTCCTGGACCCAGCCCGCCTTACTTACCCAACTTACTGACCTCGTTTTTATATGCTCATAGAGACTCATTTGTACTTCCCATATAGTCTTGAGTATGAAGCAATTCACTGGAGTGTGGTCCGTGATTGCCTTTGTAATTTATTGTAAACTTCTTTTTGCATGTTCCATTAAGACATGATGGGAACCAGAAGGTGCCGAACCTTATTTATGAGACTTGCTTTTGCCTACCAAGTTCATCTGGACATGGAATGAACAGAGCAGGTAAGCTGCTTTTAAGTAAATGCTAGTGGAATTTTTATAATTAGCTGCAACATTAACTGAGTCAGCCAATAAAATAAAAAATACATGATGGTCTTATGTTAGTATTCCTGTGTATTTACTCATATATGTGAAGTTACTTATTGTCAATCGATTTTATTGAATATGACTAACAATTTTCTAAATACTTTTAATTGAGCTTTTGTACAGTCCTTAATTAACTTTAGATCCCTTCCCCTACCACATCCACACAGCCTCGTGCACACTGCCATACATGTTAATTCCTATTCAGTCCAGCATTTTACCCAGATATCCTTTCATGCAAGTTCATTCACTGCCGTCTATTCAGCCTACCTGAAGATCTTAAAAACAGTCTACTCTCCCTCACCCAGCTGTAATCATTTTCCAACAGTTCTCAGACTAGAGTTGACCTGTCACGTATTTCCCTCCCACCACTCTAGGGCCTTGTCTGATTGAGTTGGTATGGATCCTGTGTTTGATGTCACCATTGCTACAAGTTCACCTGAGCAAGCTTCCATCAGCACCCTAAAGCCTCTGTCTCCATATGTCCATGGATAAATCTGGCTGTTACAATCTTCCTGCTCTGCCTATTCCAAAATGGTGCCTGAGCCATGGGTGGGTGAGGTTTAATATAGGAGTTGCATTCAAGGACACAGGTTCTGCAGTGTCTTATCATTTAAAACTTGGCCAATGTGGTCTTCTCTGTGTTGCCCTCTGTTGCATAAGGAAGTTTCACTGGTGAGAACTGAGGGGAACACTAGCATTCTTTACACACACACACACACACACACACACACACACACATACACACCATTCCAATATGTTCCATGAGCTTAGGTGTAGAGGTTCCACTGTAGAGATGTCATCTAGGGCTAGACATCTTTCAGACCTATATTCTCTCTGTGTGACCAGTTGTGGAACTCTACAGTAGCCTCCATCTGTTGCAAAAAGAAGCTACTTTGATGAATGATGTGCTTTATACTTGTTTATAAATATACGGATCCAGATCCATGTTTAAGATATGTAAGAAATTTCATTTGTCTACACATGACACAGATATGGATTTCTGTAAGATCTAAGACCTCTCCACCCACGTATATTTGGCTATGGTTACAATGCCACTCACCACTTCACTCCCATTGAAAGGGCTTTAAGTCCAGATAACAATGCTACTACTGCACCAATAGAGGTATTTGGCTGTGCCAGTCATTATGGCTATTCAACTTTAGGACTGGACAATTGATTTTCTCCCTTAAGATCTAGTCTTCCAAAAAGGATTCCTAGGTCTGTTCCTGCTCCTTTGCTTCAAGTCCTTTGTCTGAATAATGTTCTGTTTTCAGCAATAGGGTCTTGAAGATAACCAAGGGCTCTGGCAACAGCCTATGCTATTTTGGGGATCTCTTGGACTACTCTGGTCAACCACTCAGAGGGAGATCTCCTCTGTACTGCTTGCCATACAGCCCCCTGATACTCACATACACCAATGTTCAGATAGCATATGTGTATTTCTCAGGGGGTTCCCAAGCCAAAACATTTCTTTCTGTCTTCTGAAGCTACTCATTTTCCATTCATCTCTTCATCTCTTCTCCCCATCTACCAGTCCAACTTCTCTCTTCCCTCTCCAGTCCAAGTGTGCCCATTATCCCCAATCCACATAACACCCTCCTCTTGGATTTCTCCTCTCCCTAGCTTCCTCCTCCCTAACTCCCATGGTCCCCTGCATACACCTCCTTCCCCCCTCCCAGCTGAACACTCCCACTTTCCCAGGGCTTCCTCCCTGGTAACATCTGTTTCCTACTATCTCCCTCTTTGGGACATTTTCTTTCTCTTTACCACCTCCTTTCCATTTTCCTGGCTCTTGCTGTTACATCAGGATATAATCTCACATATATGGGATTGGTTTTATGTTTTTATTTTATTTTATGTGTATGAGTGTACTGTCTGCATGTAAGTATGCACACCCCGCACCGGTGTCGTGCAATGATATGGGAGATCAGAAGAGGGTGTCGGATTCCCCCAGAACTAGAGTTAAGAAGGTTCTTAGCGGAGCCGAACGTGATGGTGCACGCCTTTAATCCTAGCACTTGGGAGGCAGAGGCGGGCGGATCTTTGTGAGTTCAAGGCCAGCCTGGTCTACAGAGTGAGTTCCAGGACAGCTGCTGGGGCTACAGGGAGACCCTGTCTCAAAAAGACTAAATAAATAAATAAATAAATAAATAAATAAATAAATAAATAAATAAATAAAGGCTCTTAGCCACCATGTGGGTTCTGGGAATTTAACCCCGGTCCTCTGTGAGAGCAGTTGGTGCTCTTAACTGCTGAACCATCTCTCCAGCTCCTTGGGGATTGGTTTTATGATCTGCAAATAAGGGAGAACATACAGAGTGTGTTTTCCTGGGTTCATGTTACTTCAGTTAGTATAAGGGTCTCTAGTTCCATCCACTTACTAGGGAAGAAAGCTGGTCTTGGGAATCAGTAACAGTTTTTTAAAGCAAACTAGAATAAGCTCAGGGACTCAGTGCTATTCAAGAGCCATTAATTTTTTTCTCAGGATAAAATTTGGAATTTCACCAAGCATGGTGGTGCATGTTTTTAATCTCAAAACTTGGAATGCAGAGGCAGGCAGATCTCTGTGAGTTCACTGCCAGTCTGGACTACAGACAGAGTCCCAGGCCATCTGGGGCTAGAGGAAGACCCTGTCTCAAAAAGACAAAAAAAGAAAACTTGGAATTTCAAAATATCCATTCATGAGAATTTTATGTCTTTTTGAAACCCACATTTCTGGAGGGCAGATATAGATTTTTGATTCATTATTTGTCTTCCAGAAGTATTGATAGTATCTAAATAGCAAATATATATTCCTGTCACAGGAAGTATACATTCTAGCATAGGACTTTCCTGAAACCTTGAATTGATGTTTCTTATTGTGTACTTTGGAAACTGGATGGCAAATGTGTCATTTCCTACTCTTGCTTTATCTTATGGCTTCTAACATGAGTGCACCAATGTGGGGAAGCTGTGGGGAGGTTTCTGCCAACATGTTTCAAGATATCAGGCGGGGCAGAATTTATTAAAGTATGAAAAACATCTCAATGAATTGCTTTAGTTTATCCTCATTCTTTTGGTAGAAATGAGCTGATTAAAGAATGAAATATATAGTTTACCTAATGTACCTCCTTCTGGTATCAAGGTATTTATATTTATTTAAGTATATATGATGAATAAGCTATGATTCTGTGAACTGATTTGAGTGTCAGGTAACTTTTTTATAAATAAGTAAATTTATAGCTTTATGTGTTTGCATACAGAAAACTGCACGGGGGGGGGTGGAGAGATGGCTTGGTGATTAAGAGCACCAACTGCTCTTGCAGAGGACCCGGGTTTGATTCCCAGCACCCACATGGCAGCTAAGAACCATCTTTGACTCCAGTTACAGGGGAATCTGACATGCTCTTCTGATGTCCACAGCATTGCACGACATGGGTACACCAACCTACATACAGACAGTACATTCACACACATAAAAAATAATAAATTAAAAAATTTAAAAAGAAAACTGCACAAGGAAACAACTATATACAAAACATCTGTGTGACTGACCATCATCTTAAAAATGATCCATCTGTCTAGAAATAATAGTTACTTCCAGTTTAATACATTTTAGACATTTGTAATGACTTTTGAGTTTTTGAAAATTTCATTTTATGTATATATATATATATATATATATATATATATATATATATATATTTGGTCTTTTTGAGACAGGGTCTCCCTCTTGCTTCGAATGTCCTGGAGCTTGCTATGTAGACCAGGCTGGCCTTGAACTCACAGAGATTCACCTGCCTCTGCCTCCCAAGTGCTGGGATTAAAGGCATTCTCCAGCATGGCTGGCACTATATGTACAATATATTTTTATTACATTTAGACCCTCTATATCTGCACTCTTCTTGTATCATCCCCAAAACAAACAGTTTCATGTATTCTGTCATATATGTTAAGGCCTACTGAGTAAGCCAAGTTTGTGTCCCTATATGTCCTTCAACGTTAGTCCATCCACTGGAGCCTATTTAACCTATCTGTCATCACCATTCATTTATCAAAACCCAGCTCTCCCTTTCCCAGTAGTTATCAGTTGACAATAGTTCATCAGCTAATGTGGGGACCTCTTACCCATTTCCTAACTTCTATTCTGGGTTTTGTCTGCATTGAGCTTAATGTGAGTTCATATGATTAACTTTCCAGCTGTCTGGAAAACTCCATTTTCTTATACTAGCCTACTACCTCTAGTTCTCAAAGTCTTTCCATGCCCTCTTCTGCAATGATCCCTTTGTCTTAGGCAGCAGAGATTTGATAAGTGTGTCCTATTAAGGGATAACCATCCAGTAGTCTCCTTCTCTATACACTTTGGTTAGTGTGACTTTCTGGGTTATCATCTATCTTATGAGGAAGCTTCACTGGTGAGAATTGAATGATTCTCAATTTATATTCTTTCTTCCCTTTGTTCTGGTATGTTCTCTGAGCCTTAGGTATAGGGGTGGCATTATAGATGTGCCACTTAGGGCTAGGCATCTCATAGACAGTTATTCTCAGTGTTTGTGTTGTCAGGTAATTTCTAAGCTGCTGTAAGTCTGATGGACTGAGAAAGCATTTGAACAACCTACAAGTTGCTATATTTTCCCAAGGTTTTGAGAAAAGGCCTTCTCTCTATGCTAAGAGGTTTGATAATTTTGGTTTCCTTAATAAAATGATAAATACAATTTCTGAAAATAAAGATTTGTTTGGTTATACTTTGTTTTGTACCTCTGTAGTGAAAGACCCCCTGCAGTCCTCAATTCCCGCTCCAACACAGATTTATTTTTCTTGTTCCCTCTTCTGCGAACTAACTTTCTATACCTTTTGTGGGGAAGAACCTCTTCACTTTCTTTTTTTTTAATTTTTTAATTTTTTTTAATTTAATTTTTATTGATGCTTTGTGCATTTCATACATCATTTTCCAATTCAGATCAGGCATATTTCCCTTTCCCTTCTCCCCCACCCCCACCCCATCCCAGATCATGCATTCTGCCATAACTGTCCTGCATCTTTCTCTCTGTTTTTTTTTTTCTTTTCATTTTTTAGCTATAAGTGATAATCCATGAGTATAAGCATCCTTCGTGCAAAACCAATCTGCAGGCTGTTGTGCCCAAACCCCCACAGCCCCACCATCCAGTGGGGGGTGACAGGTTGTTTGTTCAATCAAGTTTATCAAATGAGTGTCCAGACTACATCGCTGTAGTTTCACCATTCACCCCAATCGCAGCCTTTACATTCTACCATGCCCCCTCTTCCGCAGATTGTTCCCTAGGCTTAGAAAAGGGGCACAGGTGGATGAGAAGTAAAACAGTCCACTCTCTCTGGAGCTGTTGACTTGGACTCTGGTCAATTCTGGCTGTTTCCTTTCATGGGCTGACAGTTTGTCCAGGAGTAACCTTTCGATCCTACTAATGAAGCACAAGCAATTAGATATATAGGTATTTAAGCAGCACTAATAGTTATGGTAGGTTACTTTGGCATAGACACATATGTTTGGATGATATGTTAATCCATGAATTACAATTTTCCCCCCTGTTAAATATGACAGGGTCTTACTGTGGCTTATAACATCTCCTAACCTGTAGAGGATGTAAGCTTGTGGCATCAGCCATGGGTTATTCCTCCAAGGAGAGAGCCAATAGCCAGTTAGATTTGGGATATACAGGCACATGGCTGCCTCTGCTGCACAGTATTTCCAGGCAGGTGAGGTGTAGCTGGTGCTGACGGTGGAGTCTTGTTTGACTCAGGGAGACCCATATTTGCTTTATTGGTTTAGCGGCCTTTGGTAACACTCTCTGGCATTCCAGAGGCCATCTGTACACTTGCATGTGCAGTCTCAATACATCACTCCCACCTCTTCACTTTCTTCAGAGAAGTTTAGCTCATTTGGGTTACAATGTTGGGGAGTTTGGGCTTTGGTTGTTTTCTCTGAAGGAACACATTCCATTAATTTGCTGGGAACTGCTTTAATAAACTCACCTCTTTTTATTCCCTTTTCACTTCAGCAATTCACTTAACACATTATTGGACATGATCAACCGTAATAGCATTAGGGAGCAAGAAGTCATGACGTTTGTCACCAAAATGCCTAGACTGTAAATGTTCTCCACCATTATAACTTCAATGACCTTGAGTTAATACAAAATAATAAAGCTTGGCTTGTTTTCCTCTTTTTTTTTTATGTTTAGGAGTTCGCATTTTTCCCTTTAATTTTATATTACTCTAATATATGAATACATACCCTCCATACATATACCACAATTACAAAGTCTGAAAATAAGTGGTCAGTTAATTCTAGAACCCGTTAAGGGATTCACATTATAACAGCATACCTGCCTTCAGATAAAAAGAAATATAACATTAACTTGGCTCAGCTTGCTTTTCAACTAGGCATTTGGTATTTGCATCCACAAATGAGGGATACCATTCATCCTTTGTTTTTCTGGGACTGTGTTACTTCACTTAACACAAAATCTTCTAGTTCCATCCATTTACCTGCAAATTCCATGATGTCATCTTTCTTTACTACTGCATAGAACTCCATAGTGTAGATGTATCACATTTTCCCTATCTACTTGTCAGTTGAGGGACATTTGGGTTGTTTCCAGCTCTTTGCTATTGTGAAGAGAGCTGCAATAAACATAGATGTGCATGTATCTTTGCAGTAGGATGAGTCTTGTGGGTATATACACAGGAGTGGTGTGACTGGGTCAGGTGGTAGGCTCATTTTCAGTTTCTTGAGAGTTCTCCACAATGCTTTCCATAGGGGTTGCATAAGTTTGCATTCCCACCAGCAGTGGATGAGTGTTCCCCTTTCCCCACAACCTCTCCAGCATTTGGTATCCTTTGTTTTCTGGATAATAGCTAATCTTACTGGAGTAAGATAAAATCTTAAGGTGGTTTTAATTTGCATTTCCTTAATTATTAGCAATGTTGAGCACTTTTTAAGATGTTTCTCAGCCATCTTTACTTCTTCATTTGTGAAGTCTCTGATCAACTCTATACTCCATCTTTTGAGTAGGTCATTTGTTTTCTTCCTCCTTTCTTTTTTGAGTAGTTTATACACTTTGGATGTTAATGCTCTATCAGATGTATCACTGGGAGGGTTCCCTCCCACTCTGTGGGTTTTCTCTTTACTTCTTTGATTCATCTGTGGATGCTGCTGTCTGATTTAGAAAGTCTTTTCCTGTGCCTATGTCTTGTAGTTTGTTGACAACTTTTTCTTTTATCACCTTCAGTGTTTCAGGCTTCACGTTGAGATCTTTGATTTACCTGGACTTGATTTTTGTACAGTGTGAGAGGTAGGGGTTTAATTTTGTTCTTCTACAGATGATGATCCAATTTTGCCAGGAGCATTTGCTGAAGATGCTATCCTTCCTCCATTGAGGTTTTTTTTGACCCTTTGTCAAATATGAGGTGGCTTAAACTGTATGAGCTCAAGTTTGGATCTTCAATTTTGTTCCATTGGTCAACTGATCTGTTTTTGTGCCAATACCAGGCTGTCTTTATGACTATGGCCCTGTAATATAGTTTGAAGTCTGGTAGGGCAATCCCCCCGGTATTACATTTTTCACTCAGGGTTGCTTTAGCTATTCAGGGTCTTTTGTTTTTCCATATGAATTTAACTTTTTTTCAAAGTCTGTGAAGAAACTCATAGGGATTTTGATTGGGATTATATTGAACCTGTATATCAGTTTGAGTAAAATCGACATTTTTACTATATTAATTTTCCCAATGCATGAGCATGGAGGTCTTTCCATCGTTTATGTCATTTTCAATCTCCTTCTTCAGGGGTTTAAAAATTTTGTTGTAGAGGTCCTTGGTATCTTTGGTTAGGTTTGTTCCGAGGTACCTTATTATTTCTGATGCTATTGTCAGTGGGAAAGCCTTCTTATATTCCTTCTCCACTTGTTTATTGTTGGTGTAAAGAAAGGCTACTGATTTTTCTAGGTTAATTTTGTGGCCCAACACTTTACTAAAGCTCTTAATCGCTTCTAGAAGTTTTCTGGTGGAGTTTTTAGCATCCCTTAGGTAAACTATCATATCATCTGCAAAAAGGGATAGCTTAACTTCTTTTCCAATTAATACTCCTTTAATTTCCTTCTTGTCTTATTGCCCTAGCAAATGTTTCAAGCACTATGTTCAAGAGGAGTGGCAATAAGGGGTAGCCTTGCCGGGTTCCCACCTTTAAGAGAAATGGTTCCAATTTTTCTACATTTAGGATGATGTTGGCAGTGGGTTTGCTATATATGGCTTTGATCATATTGAGGAATGTTCCTTACAGTCCTATTCCCTCTAGGACTTTAAACATGAAGGGATGCTCCATCTTGTCAAAGTCTTTTTCTGCATCAATTGAGATGATCATGTGGTTTTTGTCTTTCAGTCCATTTATGTGTTTTATGATATTTTTTTATTTACATATGTTGAACCATCCCTGCATCTCTGGTATGAATCCAACTTGATCATGATAGATGCTCTTTTTGATGTGGTTCTGTATGTGATTTGCAAGTATTTTGTTGAGAATTTTTGCATCTATGTTCATTAGTGAGATAGGTCTATAGCTTTCTTTTTTGCTTGCATCTTTGCCTGGCTTTGATACTAGAGTGAGGCTGGCTTCATAGAAGGAGTTTGGGAGAATTCCCTCTGTTTGTATCCTTTTAAACAGTTTGAGTAGCAATGGTTTTAGGACCTCTTTAAATGTTTTATAGAATTCTGCCGGGAAACCTTCTGGACCAGGCCTTTTTTTAGTTGGGATGTTTTTAATTACATCTTTAATTTCCTCAAATATTATGGGCCTGTTTAAACTATCAATCTCTTCTTGGTTAAGCTTTGTTGGTTCCCAGGATTTCAGATATTCATCCATTTGTCTTAGGTTTTCAAATTTAGCATAGATTTTTGAAGTATTCCTGAATGATTGTCTGGATCTTTTCTTTGTCTGCTTTGATTTTTCCCCTTTCGTCAAGAATACTATTGACTGGGAGTTTCTCTCTCTCTCTCTCTCTCTCTCTCTCTCTCTCTCTCTCTCTCTCTCTCTCTCTCTCCCCTCTCTCTCTCTCTCTTGACTGGGATAGAGGTCTGTTTATTTTACCTATTTTTTCAAAGAATCAGCTTTTGATTCATTGATTTTATGTGTTGCTTTCTTTGTTTCTATTTCATGATTTCTGCTCTGATTTTTGTTATTACATCCTGTCTGTTGGGTTTAGGATTTATTGTTGTCTCTCAAGTGTTTTTAGCTGCAGTGTTAGGTTGTTTATTTGTTCACTTTCTGTTTTTTTGATGTGGGCACTAAGGGCTATAAATTTCCCTCTTAAGACTGCCTTTAAAGTATACCACAGGTTTTGTTGTGTTGTATTATCTTTTTCATTCAGTTCCATGAATACTTTTATTTCACTCTTTATTTCTTCCTTGACCCATTCATTGTTCAAGATTGTGTTGTTTAGTCTCCATGTGTTCTTGTAGCTAGTTGGACTTATTCTAGGGTTCATATTGGGCTTTATTGCACTGTGGTCTGATAGAATGCATGGAATAATATCTATCCTTTTGTATTTATTGAGGTTCCTTTTGTACCCCAGTATGTGGTCAGTTTTGTAAAATGTTCCATGAAGTGCTGAGTAGAAAGTATATTCTCTGGTATTTGGGTGGAATATTCTGTAGATGTCTGTGAGGCCCATTTGATGTATTGTATTGTTCAATTTTGATGTCTCTCTGCTTATTTTTTGTCCTGTTGATCTACCCAAGGGGCTCAGTGGGGTGTTGAAATCTCCCACTATTAGTATGTTAGGTCCTAAAGTTAGGTGCACCAGAGTTTGGTGCATAGACATTTAGGATTGTGAAGTTTTCATGGTTCACTGTTCCTTTGATAAGGATGTAATGGCCTTCTTTGTCTCTTCTGATTAATTTTACTTTGAGATCTATTTTGTCTGATACTAGAATAGTCACTCCAGCTTGTTTCTTGGTACAATTTGCTTGGAATATTTTTTTTCCATTCTTTCACTCTAAAGTGGTGTCTGTCCTTGAGGGTGAGATGGGTTTCTTGTAGAAAGCATATAGAAGGGTTCACTTTCCTAATCCATTTTCCCAGTCTATGCCTTTTGATTGGGGATTTTAGACCATTAGTATTTAAGGTCATTATTGAGAGATGTGTGCTGCTTCTTTTTACCTTATTTTTGGTTTGCATTCTTGGTCTAGATTTATATTTACTGTGTTATGATTTTATTGCTTGCTCTCTTTAATTGCTTAGGAATATTTGCTTCTTTCCTCTGTTCTTTGGATTGCTTTGAAGATTTTCTGAAGTGTTGGTTTCTTAGACATGTATTCTTTCATCTTGTTCATGTCATGAAAGATTCTTCTTTCTCCTTCAACTATGATTGACATTTTTGGTGGGTATAGTAGTCTGTGTTGGCATCTAAAGTCATTTAGTACTGGGAATACTTTGGTCCACATTCTTCTTGCTTTCATAGTTTGCACTGAGAAGTCAGCTGTGATTCTGATGGGTTTCCCCTTATATGTAACTTGTTGTTTTTCTCTTGTGGCTTTCAGTATTTTGTCTTTGTTTTGAGTATCTAGTGTTTTAACAATTATATGGCATGGGGAATTTCTTTCTGGTCTTGTCTGTTTGGTGTTCTATGTGCTTCTTGTATTTGTATGGGTTTATCTTTTTTCAGTTTGGGGACATTTTCTTCTATTATCCTATCGAAGATGTGGTCAATAGTGTTGTCTTGGGATTCTTCTCCTTCCTCTATCCCAATGATGTGGAGGTTTGGTTTTTCATAATGTCCCACATTTACTGGTTGTTCCACTCTTGTGCTTTTTTTTTTAATTAATTTTTCATAATCTTTACTTGAGCATTCTAGTTGGACCATGTTATCCTGCAGGTCTGATATTCTTTTTTTTGCTTCTTCTACTCTGCTTCTATTTTTTTTTATTTATTTATGTATGTGTATGAATGTACCGTCTGCATGCAAGTTTGTGCACCCATGTCGTGCAATGCCGCGGAGGTCAGAAGAGGCTGTCGGATTCCCCTGGAACTGGAGTTCTCCTGGAATTGGAGTTTCAGATGGTTCTCGGCCGCCATGTGGGTGCTGGGGATCGAACCCAGGTCCTCTGTAAGAGCGGTTGGCGGTCTTAACCGCTAGGCCATATCTCCAGCCCCTATTCTGCTTCTTAGGCTTTTTCCCATCCTTTCCTGTTGATAGGATGAATGTTCACTTTCCTTTTTCATTTCATCCTGTGATTTCTTTAGTGTTTCCACTTCCTTCAGGAGCCTGTCATTCTCATCTTGTAGGTCCTTGGTTCGTTGGTCATTTTCTTTTTTCCTTTCAGCCTGGGATCTTTTCAGCATGTCCACTTCCTTCTGGAGTTGGTCGTTTTCTCCCTTTAGTTCTTTCCAACATTTGTCTTTATCTCCCTCTAGGTCCTTCTTGAGTTTTTCAATCTCTCCCCTTAGTTCTTTCCAATGATTGTCATTATCACCCTCTTAGTACTTCTTGAGTTTTTCATTCTCTTCCCTTAGTTCTCTAATTTCTTTGAATATGTCCACAATTGTTTTTCTAAAGTTCATGTCTTGGTTTTTTTCCAGGGAGATCTCATTGTAGGAGTCTTCTGTAGGTTTGGTAGAGTTTGGTGTGGATTTATTAAGAGCTTTTCCCATATTTTTTTTTTTGTGTGTGTGTGTGTGTCTTTGGCATGTGGATTTGTTTGTTTATTTGTTTCTTTGGGTTCTGGTGCTTCAACGTTGGCTGCTGTGCATGCTGGTCTTGTCATGTGTTAGCTCCTGAGCAAAAAGATTGCTATGATAGAGTGGGCTTGGCCTTCACCAGAGTGCTGCTTCCTGCCTCATAGAGGAACCTGTTTTCATTGTATCCCCTGTTTTCCTTTTTACTTCTTTGCCAGGTTGTGACATGGCCAGTGGAGACATCTTCAGGTGTCATTTTCTCTTTTCTTTCCACGCATCAGAACTATGAACTCAATAAACCTATGACACTATGGTTTGACTTTTACTTCCTTTTCTCTCTCTCTCTTTACCATACTCCCCCCTGAAGTTTATTATTGCTTCCATTTTACCAGTGTCTTAAGATAATATTAATATTCTTAAAAGATTGCTTTTGTATGCTGTCTGTGCAAGGTGAGCTTGTGTGGCAGTTTCCAAGGACAAATATCAGGAAGTCCGAGTCACAGTGGTAAAAACAAGAAAGTCGTTGTCAAAGGGACATCAAAATTTTGTGACATGATATTTGTAGAGTAACAATGGAAAGGAGTCTTTTTGCTAAGTTGTGAAGCAAAATGGATTTGACGAAAAACAGTAATTGCTATCATAATATGTTAGGATAAAACCATGGAATGAACAAGTAATTACTAAGATGCTTTTAATAACTGTTTATTAAATATCTACTAAATACCATATATTTCTCCAGGCATTAACAATTAGTGAGATTTGAGTCCTTCTTCTATGAAATTTATCTTCTGATAGTGAAAAATGCAGGTATTATATAAAAAACAATGCAAGCAGTAATGTTTGCTCTGAGAGGAGTAGACATAGTAGAACAAGATCCTGTGATAGGAAAACTGACTTCTCAGAGAAGCAGGTCCCACTAACCCTGGAAGATGAACAAAAATAAATGCAATAAAGAGCTAGAACACAACAGGGAGATTAACAACTCATGAGGAGGCTTCCAGATTCTGCATATTGGAAAGCCACTGAAACATTTAAGAGATGCCCAGTAGATTTTATTACATGCACAATAAAATGCATAATGCTGGGAGATAATCAGTAACGTCTTTCAAATGTCAACAAAATAGTTTACTGTAGTGTTAATGGAATACTGCAAAGAGGAGGATGCAAGGCTGGGTGTAATCTTGAGAAACCCAGCTTTAATTGAATGGAAATGTAAAATCAAGAAGCTTGCAATGTAGCTGCAATTAAGAAGAAAACCCAGAAGAATGCTGTGTCCACTAAATTAAAAGGAAAGTGTTTTTTTATTTTTTTTAATTTTATTTATTTCTTTATGTGTATGAATGTACTGTCTGCATGCAGATTTGTGCACCAGTGTCGTGCAATGCCGCGGAGGTCAGAAGAGGGTGTCGGATTCCCCTGGAACTAGAGTTCCCCTGGAATTGGAGTTTCAGAGGGTTCTCGGCCACCATGTGGGTGCTGAAGCTCGAACACGGGTCTTTTGTAACAGCGGTTGGCGCTTTTAACCACTAGGCCATCTCTCCAGCCCAGGAAAGTGTTTTAAGAAAGGAGTAGTTACTACTATGAAGATGAAACCTTTAGACTGCTGATGGTATACAAAGACACTAGATGAACTGGAGTAAAGAAAGGAAACCAGCAGGATCAGCCAGAGAAGTATGTGATGAGGGAGGAGCTGCAGACACTCGTGTGTGTGTGTGTGTGTGTGTGTGTGTGTTGCTAAATATTGAATCTAGGGCTTCATGCATGTGAAGTAGGTGCCCTGCCACTGAGCTAAGGTCCCCAACTCTATTTTTTTATTTCTAGACAAGATCTCACGAATTTTCCCAGGCTCACCTTGAACTAGCTCTATAGACAAAGCAGGTCTTGAACTGAGGAATCCTCCTGCCTGTACCTCCTGAGCAATTGGCATTACAGACTTGTGCCAGCATACTTGGTTTCTGAAAACTTTATTTTCAAGAGAATAGTTGTGTGCCAGAGCCGTCAGGTGATGAGCTGTGAAACTTTTTATTTAGTTGTTCTTCTGTTACTATAAAAATCAAGCATTTTAAGGAAAGTAAATACAATACATTGAGAGAAAAAGTTTAATAATAAGACAGGATAAGTTTTCATTATGTATGATTTATAAAGTTGAAATGGGATAATGTCCAAAGTAGATGGCCACGTCAGCCAGAGTCCCTAGTTAACACTATACAAGAAAAAACACAAGTGCAGATGTGGGTCGGTTTTATGTGAAGGAAAGGAGCTTTCCAGCTCGTGGATTTAATTTTCTTGAAAATAGAAGTCAAGATCATTTGCTCAGAGAAACCAGGTTAAGATCTGTCAAATACTTGAAAATTTAATAGAAAATTTGAAAACCTGGAATAATTGTGGACAATGCAAACATAAGTTAGAGAATCAGTGTGGAGCAGCTCTGAGCATGAATTTGACGTGGTTGCTTCTCTAAGTACAATGTAATTAATACATAATCTAATGAAACATTTACAGTGATTGTAGGACTATCATTGGAGGCTTAGAGAACACAGATGGCTAGCTTCATCTAGAATATGGGTTCAGGGAGATGTGTTCAATTGAAAATGAAGGTGAAAGACTTCAGTTTTGCAAGCAAATTGTTGAAGTGATAAATCATGAACTCTAAATAGGACGGGTCCAGGAATTTTTAAAAAAGGCACATGCATGGTCCCTATTTTGAGAGCATAATGTAAATAACCAAGTAGGGAAGAGATAGAGGAGTAGTGATTCTAGGTTTTATAATATAGTTGTAACATGTGCTGAAATGAGTCAAAGTGTGA
This sequence comes from Rhizomys pruinosus, assembly GCA_009823505.1. Classification (NCBI taxonomy): domain Eukaryota; kingdom Metazoa; phylum Chordata; class Mammalia; order Rodentia; family Spalacidae; genus Rhizomys; species Rhizomys pruinosus. The sequence continues at coordinate 78,750 of VZQC01006529.1, forward strand.
TTCTGAAAGTAGCTAGAACAGAAGAGACAGTCATTGAGAGTGAGCAATTAGAATCCCTGAGAAGCCATTGGAAGGAAAAATAACATTCATGAGGATAATTGATTTACCTGAGGAATAATAATTTTTCAGAGGTATCCTAAATATTCCAGGCAAGGTATCCTCTATGAAATGAGGGGAAATGAACAGACTTGCAAATGAAAACAATAGTTGAGGGGAAACAAAGTTGAAAGGAAAGAGGATGTTTTGGCTGAATACCATAAACCTCAGAGGAGCTTACTTTCTTTAAAACAGAAATGAAATTATTCGGTAGAGGCACTTGTTCTAGGAAGATGGGCAAAGATGTTTATCTCATCCCCGAGTTTACCGAGGATTGAGCATCACCAGCTTGAGACTTCAGGGGAGGGACCCAGCTTTCCCTAAGTCAGAATTGATGGGGTCTTCTGAGACTACCCACATTTTGAGGGTCTTGTTTCAGTACTCATGCCACACCACTAAAGTACTGGACTCTAAAATTAATGGTGCAGTAAAAGGTTAATGGGGAAAGGGCCTGTGGGCAAGACTATGAAGTGGTAGAGCATGGAGGAGCTGAAAGCTCGGAGTCTAGACTTTAGCTAATGAAAACAAGACAGTGGCTAGGACAGTCTGGACTCAACACTTGTTTTTAAATAAACACGGTGATTAAACCAGCTCTGCAAACATTTATCACTTCTGCCAATAAATAACCTTGAACTGGGAGGATTAAATAAGATCATTTGTGCAACATGCTGTTTAAAATAGAGATTAACATACAGATGTCCATAATAACTGAAATATCTGAATCAAATTTAATGAAACAATTATTAAACTATCAAAATCCCATTCCTTACTCTTCTAAAGTCCTAATAATTACTCTCATGGCCACTCCAATTAGTGAATTCACTAAAGAAGAGAATACAATGGCATAATATACCTAAGGTATAAATTAATCAAATTCATTATATGATTAAAGTATATGAAGAAATTCTGATGGTCGCTTTTAATGTTAACCTGCCAGAATTAGAATCACCTGAGTAAGAAGCCTCAATTGAGGAACTGTCTTAATTGACATGGGAAGGTCCACCTCAACTGTGGGTTTGAAGGGGTGTGGCAGAAGGAAGATTATTCACCTTATGCTTTCTTGGCCTTCCCTCACTGCACTGTTTATTTATTCTGGTATTGCTGCTGCTGAGCCCTTTACTAATAGCAGAACCAGCATTTCTAAGCCTTCATTCTTCATTAAGGTGAAATTCTTCAGTTTTGGCTCCAGATTGGGACTGCTGGGGGCCCAGTCTCAGGGACTGAGCAGGTACTGGGTTCTCTGTGACTCTCTAATGTGAGACAGTGGGACTATTCCAAGTGCAGAGCCATTTGGCCTCAAGAATGAGCAACTGCATATTCTCAGGTGTGAATTGCTATTTTAGTAATTCAGCTGTTGTTACTATTTTAAAATAATCTGGTTTAATAAATGATATATATATATATATTTATATATATATATATATTATATGCACATTCTATCAGTTCTCATTTGGTTCCTCTGGAGAACACTGACAAATGCAGAAGTTGATTACTATATTTCATTCCAAATTATCTTAAACTCATTGCTTGGTATTCCTGTTTATAATACCACTTGGTGTTCTTATCCAGAGTAGGGAAAATAATAAACCATGTGATAATGGTACACTTTTAAACATTGAATTGGCCATGTATCTACAACCATGATAATCTGAAAATATATAATTTGAAGACTTCCTTCAGGTACTTATCTTTTATTCATCATATAGCTATCATTTATAATCTGTTAGACATTTCCTGTGTGCTGGATATTTTGCATATATTATTTCTAATTTTCATAGCAAGCGGTAAAAGCAGGCTTCATGAGTTTCATTTAATCAATGTACCACTGAGGGTTAGGGAGCCGTGACTGTAGTTTCCATGATGATCTGATTGAATTTAAACCTGAGTCTGGTTGATTCAATACAGTTGTCTTTAAGGTCATGTTTCCTCTACTCAATCTAATCTCATTTTCTAACAGGTTATGGTGTAAAGGAAAAGCTTAAGATCCATAAACACTCCCTACAGCTTAGTGCTGCTTGGCATGTCCACCAACACAGGCTCAACCATGTGGGCCGCCACTTTAAATTTATCATAAAATAGCTTCCAGAAAGTTGATTATTTAGACTGTAGTATCTCACACTTAAATATCAACTAGTTCTTCAAATATTTCTTTATAAAAACAGTGTTCAGAGATCATGTTTCATATTTAAAAATGAGTTTTGAAGAACTACATCCTTCCTAAGTTGGACGGATCTTGGTGATGTGTGTCAGCCTCATTTTTTTGGCTGTGGCAAATGGCTACAAAAACATTTACTGTGGCTCAGTGGTGTCAGAGGACTTAGGACAAGCTTGGCTGGATCCATTCTTTGGAGTCTGAGATAAAACAGCATATTTTGGCATCTGGAGCATGAGTCAGAGATTAACAAATGGCAGGAAGGAGGGCTGGAAAGTAGGAAGGAGCCAAGAACAACATACAATCCCTCTCAAACACAGCTCCAGTTTAACCCAATTCCTCCAGCCAAATCTCCAATATGTTTCCAGAACCTCCCCAAACAATAACAATTGTTGACCAACTGCTCCACACATGAACCTATATGGAGATGTTTCACATCCACAATGGGACAGAGGGATGTCACAGTGAAGAAAGAGTACTGCTGTGTATATTTCTTTGTGAATTATAGACACTGACTTAGTTTGCTTCTCTGATTTTGTGATAGAACACTGACCAATGCCAACTTGGAGGAATAAAAGGCTTCGCTTGGCTAGCATGTGTTACTGAGGGAAGACATGGTGGGAACTCAAAGCAAGAGCTTGAAGCAGGAACTAAAGCAAAGACCATGGGAAATGCTACTCATGGTCTTGCTTCCTAAGGCTTGCTCAGCTTCCTTTCACCTCTAGCCTAGGTCTACTTGGCTAAGAATGCCAACATCAACAGTGGACTGGGCCCTCCTACATAAGCTAACAATCAGAAAATGCCCCCCCCCCGCCACACACACATGCCCACAAGTTAATCTGAGGAAGAAAATTCCTCAGTGAAGCTTCCCTCCTTTCAGGTATGTCAAGTTGACAACCAAGATGAGCCATCACAAACATAAATATGTTCATCTGTGCTGCAGGCACAACACCAGGTCTTTATACATGCGAGCCATGTGCACCACTGTTGGACTGAACTCCGGGTCTAAACAGGTAACTTTTAATATTGGGCATTAATATCAAAGCAAAATGGCTTTGATTTCTGTACTAGCAGAAAAAACTCCATTTAGCACGGGGCAAGTCTCGACTCTATGCTGTGCCTGCTTTGGCATTCTGCCTACTGATAGCCTCCCCTAACCACACATTCGGGGCTTTTCACGACCAGGAGTGTGGCCTAGAAGTACAACCAAAACAACTGCTAAATTCTTTTTTTTTTTTTTAAATAGAATACTTTAATTGACATTTTGTGTATTTCATACTCATTTTTCAATCCAATTTAGACACATTCCTTTTTCCATGCCCCCCACACCACTCCAGTGCATGCATTTTGCCATAAATGTCTTAGATCTTTTTCTCAGTCTTTTTAAAGTTTTTCTCTGCAGAGGTTTATTGTTTTGGGCAGAACTTAACGGTTTCAGTCAGTTCTTTGACCCAGTCCTTATGTTGTTGTTATTCCCTCTCTCTTGCATTGCTCCAAAATATGCCTATATAAATTTCCCATATATACAAAAATTATGACCTCAGAAAATAAGCTCTATGTTAATTCCAAAATATGTTTAGGCATTCACATTTTCCCTTTAATATTATATTACTTTAATATATGAATACATACCCTCTACCCATATACCACAATTACAAACTCTGAAAATAAGTGGTAAGTTAATTCTAAAGCCTGTTAAGTGGTTCATATAACAGCACAGTCGCCTTCAGATAAAAAGAAATATAACATTAACGTTGCTCAGCTTGCCTTTCAAAGAAGGATTTGGTGCTAGCATCCACAAATGAGAGATACCATTCATCGTTTGTTTTTCTGGGACTATGTTACTTCACTTAGCATAATGTCTTCTAGTTCCATCCATTTACCTGCAAAGTTCATGATGTCATCTTTCTTTACCACTGCATAGAAGTCCATTGTGTAGATGTACCACATTGTTGTTATCCACTTATCTGTTGAGGGGCATTTGGGTTGGTTCCAGGTCTTTGCTATTACAAAGAGAGCTGCAATAAACATAGATGTGCATGTGTCTTTGCAGTAGGTTGAGTCTTGTGGGCATATACCCAGGAGTGGTATGACTGGGTCAGGTAGTAGGCTCATTTTGAATCTTTTAAGGGTTCTCCACACTGCTTTCCATAGTGGTTGTATGAGTTTACATTGTGACCAGCAGTGGATGAGTGTTCCACTTCCCCACTACCTCTCCAGCATTTGCTATCTTTTGTTTTCTTGATCTTAGCCAGTCTTATTGGAGTAAGATGATATCTTAGAGTGATTTTAATTTGCATTTCCTTAATTATTAGTGATGTTGAACACTTTTTAAGATGTTTCTCAGCCATCTTTATCTCCTCACTGGTGAAGTCTCTGTTCAGCTCTTTACTCCATCTTTTGAGTTGGTCATTTTTTTTCTTACTTCTTTGGTTTTTGAATAGTTTATATATTCTGGATGATAATACTCTGTCAGATGTATCACTGGTAAAGGTTTCCTCCCTCACTGTGGGTTTTTTCTTCACTTCATTGATTGTTTCTTTCACTGTACAGAAGCTTTTGAGTTTAATGGGATCCCACTTGTCAATTGTCAACCTTATTCCCTGCATAGCTGCTGTCTGATTTAGAAAGGGTTTTCCTATGCCTATGTCCTGTATGTTGCTGCCAATATTTTCTTCTATCACCTTCAGAATTTCAGGTTTCACATTGAGGTCTTTGATCCACTTGGATTTGATTTTTGTACAGGGTGAAAGGTAAGGGTTTAATTTTAATTTTGTTCTTCTACAAATGATGATCCAGTTTTGCCAGCACCATTTTTTGAAGATTCTATCTTTCCTCCATTGCGCTTTTTTGGCTCCTTTGTCAAATATGAGGTGGCTGAAATTGTATGAGCTCAAGTTTGGATCTTCAATTTTGTTCCATTTGTCAACGAGTCTTTTTTTGTGCTAGTACCAAGCTGTCTTTATGAGTATAGTTTGAAGTCTGGTAAAGTGATCCCCCCTGTATTGCACTTTTCATTCAGGGTTGCTTTAGCTATTCGGGGTCTTTTGTTTTTCCATATGAATTTGAGGATTTTTTTCCCCAAGTCTGTGAAGAAACTCATGGGGATTTTAATTAGGATTGCATTGAATCTGTATATTAATTTGGGTAGAATGGACATTTTTACTATATTGATTTTTCCAATGCATGAGCATGGGAGATCTGTCCATCTTTTCAATCTCGTTCTTCAGGGGTTTAAATTTTTTGTTGTAGAGATCTTTGGTGTCTTTGGTTAAGTTTCTTCTCAGGTATTTTTGAGGCTATTGTGAGTGGGAAGTTTTTCTTATACTCCTCAAGTTGCTAAGGCTACCAATTTTTCTAGTTTAATTTTGTAGACTGCCACTTTACTGAAACTTTTAATCATTTCTAGGAGTTTCCTAGTGGAGTTTTTAGCATCCCTTAGGTAAACTATCATATCACCTACAAAAAAAAGGATAGTTTTACTTCCTCTTTTCCAATTAGTACTTGTTTAATTTCCCTTTGCTAAATTCTAATCAAAATAACTACTGTAAAAAGGTCTCTCTGACCTCCATCTGTGCCAAACTCTTATTAAGATTTTTTTGTAGGTTTTTCCCTTTATGACTTCTGTACCCCTGAGCTTTGGTGATAAGAGAATTTCAAAGGCACTAGCCACTCTCACTTGAGTGTTTATCAGTTATCAATAAAGGATTCCTTTCCCTTTTAATGTAGTGATCTGTAATCCTCTCACCTGAGTATAACAATTTTGTTTTATAATTCCTTGTTAACCTTAACCCTTTGGACCTGAGGCAATTACATATATATATATATATATATATATTTGAAAAGTGCATGCTTTCAGGGCCCAAATAGATTGTATTCATTTGTGAATAAAAGTGAAATGGAATTTTTTTCACAATTATCCTTTACATTGAGTTAGATGGCATTATTAATTATTAGTTTGTTATAATCATGACCCTGATAACTTGTAAAAATTATCCTAATAAAGTATAAATATCTCTAAAAGAAACCTCTATGCGTAAGTGTGTCTGTATATGTGAGTATATACATAAATCATATTACAAAAGAGGCTATAATCTCTTTTATTATCTGTTTTGTTTGTCCCGGTACAGAGGTATTACATTATATTTTTTCTGCTGCATATAACATGATAATTCTATAGCCACTTTTACTAAAGAATACCTTATATTTGGAACCACTGTAACTAATTTAGGTGAAAAATACAGTGATAGCTGAATCTACAGTAATTGTAATAGAGCTATTGATACTGTTAGAAGAGAAGGGAGAGCCTCACTGAGGACTCCACTCAATACTTTTTCCTATAGTCATCTTAACTTTTATTTTTCTATTGCTGTGATAAAGCACCATGACCAAGGTAATCTATGGAAAGAAGAATTTATGTGACTTACAGTTCCAGAGGGTAAGAGTCCATCATGGCAGGAAGACTTGGTTTTAGAGGTGGGCAGAGCAGAAAGTGAAGAGCTCACATCTTCAAGCAAGCACAAGAAGCAGAGAGAAACCGGAAATCCTGCAAGCTAAAGATCTTTCAAAGCCCACCCCCGAGGACATGCTTCATTCAGCATGGCCACACAGTGCCGTGAACTGGGGAACAAGTGTCCAAATACTTGGAGCCTATGGGGGATATTTTCATTCAAATCACCACAGTCTCCCAGATGCATAAAATCTTGAGATGTGCCAGTGTATACACAAAGAGAAAGGTTAACTGGAATTGGGACTCCATGGGGCATCCATAACAGGGTAAAAATTTGTGCTGATTCCACTCTTTGGGGGTCATCTATGCTTCTGTAAGTAACCTATTGCCAATACCCTTGTAAGTAAGCCCAGCCCCCAAACTTATTGTTTGCCATGTGGGACTTTGGTGCAATAGTTACTTCAGTATCTCTTATTTTGGGTCAGTAGACATTTGTACATGTCTTCCCAGGAAAGGTTAATACAACATGGGCATTTAACCTAGACTCTGTACATGGTAAGCATTCATGGTCTACCAATGAAAAACACTCTTAGACCCTGCCTTCATTTGTTTATCATTGAGAGAAATCATCCTTCTGTCATTATCTCAGAACTACCTCACTAAAATCTGACATTTGTGTTACATACATGTCATGAGTATGTTATATCAGAAACAAAGATAAATGCATTTATGCGCCATGTCAGAATTTATTTATTTATTTTTTTAATTTAATTTTTATTGATGCTTTGTGCATTTCGTACATCATTTTCCAATTCAGATCAGGCATATTTCCCTTTCCCTTCCCCCCCACCCCCACCCCATCCCAGATCATGTATTCTGCCATAACTGTCCTGCATCTTTCAGGTTTTTTTTTTTTTTT
>VZQC01006529.1:94840-119385 GCA_009823505.1 Rhizomys pruinosus
AGGCCCCAGCTCCCAAGCTACTTGCCCAGGTGGCTTCTGGGTATCCTGCCCAAAGGCGCAGCCGCCCTGGCTGCCGGACTCTCCGGACCCTCTGGCCCAGCGCCCGGGTCCCGCCCTCAAGGCCCCAGCTCCCAAGCTACTTGCCCAGGTGGCTTCTGGGTATCCTGCCCAAAGGCGCAGCCACACTGCCATGTCAGAATTTACTGAACAGAATCCATTCACAAGGTAAGGTGGTTTCAATAGCAGCTATTTGCTAAATATTTTCACCTTCTTTGTGTAAGTTTTGCCAAGGCAAACACAACTTATTCTATGTCAATCTTAATTACTAATGTTGACTCAGATCACAGATCATATGCTATGTATCACACAATATATGTATTATACATAGAAACGTATATTATGCATCACACAGTAAATACGTTTCTGTATTTATCTATCTACCTATATCTATCTATCTATATTTATATCTATCTTTATTTATATCTATCTATCTATCTATATTTATATCTATCTATCTATCTATCTATCTATCTATCATCATCATCTATCATCTTTCTATCATAACAGTGTTAAAAAGGCAAGGAGTTCCAAAAAGGCCTAAGAATCCAAAGCTAGGAGAGATGCAGGAATCTCTGTATTGCCAGGTAGTCATCCAAACTGAGCTGCAGGGATGCTGCTGCTGTTGTGAATCAGGTGGATGTGGGTCACGTGCTGAAGAGCAAAGCTGCAGAGATGTATACAGCTGCAGGGGCAAAAGGATAGGGCCAAGTCCAGACAGAAGAATGGGCAAGAAGATTGACAGCAGGTCCAGATGAACAGGAAGAACAGATGGCAGTTGAATAGGCCACATCAGCAGCCGAGATTGAGCTAAGCTGAAGCCCCTGGGACAATTGGGTGTTTTCTACATGTCGATGTATTGTGGCCCTTGACTTACATACTGGGTGGTTATATGACACATTCATGGGGGGCATTGCCACTGCACTGCTGGACATCTATCTCTTTATGGGATCCAAGTAAGGGAGTTAGACATTTTCCTCAGTCTGGTATATGTGTGTGTAATAAGTTTTTGAGTCTGCTTATCTGGTATAGTTTTAATATGCCACGTCAATTTACCCCTGATAAACATAGAATGGTACTCTTTCAACTCCTAAGAATGTCAGTGCTGTTTGGAAAGTGCTGAACAGGTGGTGTTTTTCATGTGTTCCTCCACTTAGGTGCAGTCATCCTCCATCCTCGAAATGGAGTCAATATCTGCTTATAAAGTGGAATCTCTCAGGGAAAGGGGAATTGAAAAAATAAATCACAAGTTTTTTTTTAATGAAAGATATATATTTAATATATAAAAATGCTAAATCTGACATTATATCCTTAAAAACATTCCATTTATTTACAGATGTATAAAAAGGTGAATTATTGTTCTAATTCTAGGACTCATTAAGAGATTCACACTATAACATCAGTGTTGCTTTCAGCTAGAAACAAATATAACAATAATGTTGCTCAGCTTGCCTCTCAATTGGGGAATTTCGAACTAGCATCCACAAATAAGGGAAACCATTCACTGTTTGTTTTTGTGGAACTGTGTTACTTCACTTAGCATAATGGCTTCAAGTTCTGTTTTACACAATATGTGGTGCACAGCCCAATCTTAGTAAAACCTTAAATCTTTTGTAAGTGAATCTTGAATTTCTTGATGATAACAAATGTTGAAAATTCAAGGTCCTATTTTTAATAGCTGGCATCTTGTGAAGTAAGATCTATTTTAGATTAATATTTAATGAAGAAATTAAGAATCACAGATTCTCAACACTAACAGAATACATTATACACTTAAAGCTTGATTCTTCTTTCATTCCTCCAATTAACATGCAAAGTAAACGTACCATTTTCTAATTTGTAGAAAATAAAATTTAGAGCCTACTTGAAGCCACATAGTTATTGTATGATAGAATACAAATACCAAAAAAAAAAAAATTAGCTGGGCGTGGTGGTGCATGCCTTTAATCCTAGCACTCAGGAGGCAGAGGCAGGTGGATCTTTGTGAGTTCAAGGCCAGCCTGGTCTACAGAGTGAGTTCTGGGACAGCTGGAGCTACAGGGAGACACTGTCTTGAAAAAGACCAAAAAAAAAAAAAAAAGAATACAGATAATTTCCACTTCACAGTATTCTGTTTTATACTCCTAAATTGTCAATGCTTAGATTCTTGTTTATTTATTATAATTCATAATGACATCTGACTTATAAACGAAATTTGTTTCTTGAAGTGTAGATCATTAACAATATCTCGTTTTGAAAATAAAGGTTTTCAGAGTATAACAAATGTGCTTTTTTTTTTTCAGTATGTTGGTAAAGCAGTATTTCAGGTGCTTTGGGTTCCAAGTTTAATTTTGCAAGTAAGTTGCTTTGATTGTGACACTGGGAACAAGTTTCCTTCTGCCAGGGTACTCACTTGAAAAGCAGGAAAATAGTATTGACCTCATGGAGATCTCAGCCCGAAAAGTCAATGAAAGCAGCAGCTCCCTGCAATTGTGATGGCAAGAAAAGCTTTTGATCTAAAGTGTTTAAGATCAGAACATCAGGGTCATGATCTGGATGATGTGTTAATGCCAAACAACTGTGGGAGATAACTGAAGACTTTTTTCAACTGAATAGAGACAAAATTCTTCTATCTACTATGGGAGCTGTGATCTGTTAAACAATCTGTGCAGATAGAAGAAATAAAGAGGATTAGTAGGATACGGGAATTAGAGCAAGCTTTGACCACACCTTTGATTTAGAGCAATTGAACTAGTACCTACTGTGATCCATTCTGCCCTTTTTCATTATAATATAGAAGGAATAGAATATAATTTGATACTCTTCAGGCCAAGATTATAATTGATTTATAGTGTATTACTAATATCAGTTAATTTTCAGAGGTATGGAAACAAAAATAATAATAAAAGAATTAATTTATTACTTAATAAATTATTGTGGCAATCACTGTTGGTTAAATTCATAATCATTTAATAAAGATTTTCTACCATCATTATAACATCAATATTTCAAAGAGAGTTGAAGGCAGTAATATACATTTATAAAGGATAATCATATTTATGTTCATCATAAGTAAAAATAGAAATGATTAAATGAAATAACTGTAAATAAATGGTCCTAAGTCCCCTCCACTTTCCTAGTTTATAATACCTTGTCAGCTCAGAGGTTGTGTTGCCCTCATTGTATGTCTGTAAGCCTTGCATTAGATAATTTATCATCTAGCATATCATGTGGTAAATTTGATAACTGAAGTTGTATTCTGTGATACTTTGTAAGATACAGGTGATGTGTTTGACCCATGGTTAAGAGCAGAATAAACGACAGAATTTTTAGAGACTACAAGTATTTTCCTTATCCTGGGAAACAAATGGCTTTGAAGAAAAACAGAGAAGAGGTATACAGAGAATACAGTGTATGCAAGCATGTCTGACATATATGGCTATCGTTCTCAACCTTGGGTTCTGTTCTGGAATTTACTACTTCCATTTATCTTAGCACTTTGCTTCAGCTCATATTTCCCTTTCTTTTTCTTGATGATTTCCTCCATTCAAACTCCAGCTCCACTCATGCTGCTGTCCCTGAGCAGCACAAATATCATGACAATGACTTTTACTTCTCAAGCCCCTGCAGCCACTAAAAGGCCTAACATGTGGATTAAACACCTACTACATCACTGTGGATTAGAAACCTTGCTTGAGCTTAGTCTCAATTATTCCAGCTTTGTGGATCTTGACAACAACTTCACTTCAGAGTTGTGGCAAGTTAGCAGTAATATCTGTCTATACTTGCTCTGCAAAACCTCTTATTCATTACTGGTATATACATACACATTTGTGAAAATGTACACAGGTTTAAGTCAATAAAATAAAGTATTCAATACTGTATTCTACTGAGCAGTAGCTTTGAAAGAACATTAATGGAATCTCCTCCTCTTATGAGGACTACTCTGACCAAATTGTTTTAGAAATGTAATGCTATAATCCTTCTTAGATATTCACATGAATTTATATAAAATGCCTAAGAACAAACCTAACCAAAGACACCAAAGATCTCTACAACAAAAAATATAAACCCCTGAAGAAGGAGATTGAAGACATCAGAAGATCGACTCAGCACCCCAAGGAACATTCTTCAAAATCGACCACATACTGAGACACAGAAGAAACCTCCACAAATACAAAAGGATTGAAATAATTTCACAGATTCTATCAGACCACAGTGCAATAAAGCTCAATATCAACACGAGGATAAGCCCTACTGCCTACAAGAACACATGGAGACTAAACAATACACTCTTGAATAATGAATGGGTCAAGGAAGAGATAAAGAAAGAAATAAAAGCATTCCTGGCACTGAATGACAATGACAATACAACACAACAAAACTTATGGGATACCTTAAAAGCAGTCCTAAGAGGGAAATTTATAGCCCTGGGTGCCTACATTAGAAAAACAGAAAGAGCACAAGTGAATGATCTAACACTACAGCTAAAAGCACTTGAGAGGCAACAACAGATGAACCCTAAACGCAACAGACAGGAAGAAATAACAAAAATCAGAGCAGAAATCAATGAAATAGAAACAAAGAAAACAATACAAAAAATCAATGAAGCCAAAAGTTGGTTCTTTGAAAGAATAAACAAGATAGACAGACCTCTAGCCCAGTTAACAAAAAGAAAGAAGGAACAACTCCAAATCAATACAATCTGTGATGAAAAGGGAAATATCACAACGGACAAGGAAAAGATCAAGAAAATTATATGGGAATATTACAAGAACCTATATTCTACCAAGTTTGAAAATCTAGAAGAAATGGATGAATATCTGAAATCTTGGGAATCACCAAAGCTTGGCCAAGAGGAGACCAGCAGCTTAAACAGACCCATAACATATGAAGAAATAGAGGATGTAGTAAGAAGCCTCCCAACTAAAAAAAGCCCAGGCCCAGACGGTTTCACAGCAGAATTCTATAAAACATTTCAAAAAGACCTACAACCATTATTTCTGAAACTGTTTAGAAGTATACAATCAGAGGGAATTCTCCCAAATTCCTTCTATGAAGCCAACATCACTCTATTACCAAAACCAGGCAAAGATCCAACTAAAAAGGAGAATTATAGACCCATCTCCCTCATGAACACAGATGCCAAAATTCTAAACAGAATACTGGCAAATCGCATACAGACCCACATCAAGAAGATCATCCATCATGACCAAGTTGGATTCATACCAGAGATGCAGGGATGGTTCAACATACGAAAATCAATAAACATCATCAAACACATAAACGGAATCAAAGACAAAAACCACACCATCATCTCAATTGATGCTGAAAAAGCCTTTGACAAAATCCAGCATCCCTTCATGCTTAAAGTCCTAGAAGGAATTGGATTGGAGGGATCATTCCTCAATGTAATCAAAGCCATATACAGGAAACCCACAGCCAATATCATCCTAAATGGGGAAATGACGGAAACATTCCCTTTAAAGGTAGGAACTCGGCAAGGCTGCCCCCTATCACCACTCCTCTTCAATATAGTGCTTGAAACACTTGCTAGAGCAATAAGGCAAGAAAAGGATATTAAAGGAGTACTAATTGGAAAAGAGGAAGTCAAACTATCCCTATTTGCTGATGATATGATTGTTTACTTAAGAGATGCAAAAAACTCCACCAGAAAACTCCTAGAAACGATTAACAGCTTCAGCAAAGTGGCAGGATACAAAATTAACCTTAGAAAATCAATGGCCTTTCTTTACACCAAGAACAAGCAACTGGAGAAAGAATTCAAAGAGACCTTCCCACTCACAATAGCCTCAAAAACAATAAGATACCTAGGAACAAACCTAACCAAAGACACCAAAGACCTCTACAACAAAAATTTTAAACCCTTAAAGAAAGAAATTGAAGAAGACCTCAGAAGATGGAAAAACCTCCCATGCTCATGGATTGGGAAAATTAACATTGTAAAAATGTCCATTTTACCAAAACTCTTGTATAGATTTAATGCAATCCCAATCAAAATCCCCAAGAGTTTCTTCACAGGCTTGGAAACAAAAGTTCTTAAATTCATTTGGAGAAACAAAAGACCCCGAATAGCCAAATCAATCCTGAGTGAAAAGAGCTACACAGGAGGGATCTCTATACCAGATTTTAAACTATACTACAGGGCTATAGTCATAAAAACAGCCTGGTACTGGCACAAAAACAGACCTGTTGACCAATGGAACAAAACCGAAGATCCAAATCTGAGCACATACAATTTCAGCCATCTCATATTTGACAAGGGGGCCAAGAAACCACAATGGAGAAAAGACAGCATCTTCAGCAAGTGGTGTTGGCAAAACTGGATCACCACTTGTAGAAGAATGAAATTAAACCCCTACCTCTCACCCTGTACAAAAGTCAACTCCAGATGGATTAAAGACCTCAACGTGAAACCCCAAACTCTGAAGGTGATAGAAGAAAAAGTTGGCAGCAGACTACAAGACATAGGCGTAGGAAAAGACTTCCTAAATCAGACAGCAGCTGCACAAGAATTAAGGTCGACAATTGACAAATGGGACCTCATCAAACTCAAAAGCTTCTGTACATCAAAAGAAACAATCAAGGAAGTGAAGAGAAATCCCACAGAGTGGGAGGAAACCTTCACTGCAGATACATCTGACAAAGCATTGATTTCCAGAATATATAAACTACTCAAAAAACAAAGAAAAAAGAAAACAAATGACCCGCTCAATAGATGGAGCAAAGAACTGAACAGAGACTTCACAAGCGAGGAATTAGAGATGTCTGAGAAACACCTCAAGAACTGTTCAACATCACTAATCATTAAGGAAATGCAAATGAAAACCACTTTAAGATATCATCTTACTCCAATAAGACTGGCTAGGATCAAGAAAACAAATGATACCAAGTGCTGGAGAGGTTGTGGGGAAAGGGGAACACTCATCCACTGCTGGTGGGAATGTAAACTCGTACAGCCACTATGGAAAGCAGTGTGGAGAACCCTTGGAAGACTTGGAATGAACTTGCCACCCGACCCAGCCATACCACTCCTGGGCATGTACCCTCAAGACTTACGCCACCACAGAGATACATGCACGGCCATGTTTATTGCAGCTCTCTTCACAATAGCAAGGAGCTGGAACCAACCTAAATGCCCCTCAACTGACGAGTGGATAGAGAAAATGTGGTACATCTACACAATGGAGTTCTATGCAGCAGTAAAGAAAGACGACATCACGAGCTTTGCAGGAAAATGGCTGGAGCTAGAGGACATCATGCTGAGTGAAGTAACACAGTCCCAGAAAAACAAACGACGAATGGTATCCCTCATCTGTGGATGCTAGTGCCAATTACCTAGTTGTAAGTATTTCTTGTGTAGGGCCCCCTGAGCTTTTGTCCAAAGCAGTTGGGCGTAATGCATATTGGAAACAACAACAACAACAACAACAACAACAACAACAGAAAGGACTGCATCAAAGAACTGACTGAAACAGTGAACTTCTGCTCAAAACAGTCAACTTCCACATGGAGAGTATCGAGAAAGCCTGAGAAAGAGATGAAAAGCATGTTTGGCAGAATACATGAGTTCTGGTGGGATGGGAGGATAGGGTGGGGGACATGGGTGTAGATTTGATAATCTTGTACAAAATATATATTAAAAAAGATTTAATTAAAAAAAAAGATCAAAAGTCTTCCCATGCTCATGGATTGGAAAAGTCAATATAGTAAAAATGTCCATTCTACCCAAATTAATATACAGATTCAATGCAATCCCAATTAAAATCCCCAAGACATTCTTCATAGGCTTGGAAAAAATTCTTAAATTCATATGGAACAACAAAAGACCCCGAATAGCCAAAGCAACCCTGAGTGAAAAGAGCGATGCAAGGGGGATCTCTATACCAGACTTCAAACAATACTACAGGGCTATAGTCATAAAAACAGCCTGGTACTGGCACAAAAACAGACCTGTAGTCCAAGGAACAAAACTGAAGATCCAAACATACAATTTTTGCCACCTCATACTTGATAAGGGGGCCAAAGAGACTCAATGGAGGAAAGACAGCATGTTCAGCAAATGGTGTTGGCAAGACTGGATCACTGCTTGTAGAAGAATAAAATTAAACCCCTACCTCTCACCCTGTACAAAAATCAACTCCAAATGGATCAAAGACCTCAATGTGAAACCCAAAATTCTGAAAGTGATAGAAGAAAAAGTTGGCAGCAACTTACAAGGCATAGATGTAGGAAAAGACTTTCTAAATCAGACAGCAGCTGCACAGGAAATAAGTTTTACAATTGATAAGTAGGACCTTATTAAACTCAAAAATTTCTGTACAGCAAAGGAAACAATCAGGGAAGTGAAGTTAAAACCCACAGAATGGGAGGAAACCTTCACTGCTGATACATCTGATAGCATTAACTTCCAGAATATGTAAACTAGTTAAAAAACAAAGAAGAAAACAAATGACTCACTCAAAAGATGGAGTCAAAAGCTGAACAGAGACTTCTCAAGTGAGGAAATAGAGATGGCTGAGAAACATCTTAAAAAGTGTTCAACATCGCTAATAATTAAGGAAATACAAATTAAAACCACTTTAAGATATCATCTCACTCTGATAAGGCAGGCTAGGATCAAGGAAACAAATGATACCAAATTCTGGAGAGGTTGTGGGGAAAAAGGGAACACTCATCCACTGCTGGTGGGAATGCAAACTTGTACAACCACTATGGAAAGCCGTATGGAGAACAACTAAAAGACTCAAAATGAGCCTACCACTTGACCCAGCCATACCACTTCTGGGTATATATCCACAAGATTCATCCTACCACAGAGATACATGTACAGCCATATTTATTGCATCTCTGTTCACAATAGCAAAGAGCTGGAACCAACCCAAGTGCTCCTCAACAGATGAATGTATAGAGAAAATGTGGTACATCTACACAATGGAGTTCTATGCTGTGGTAAAGAAAGATGACATCATGAAATTTGCAGGTAAATGGATGGAACTAGAATATTTTATGTTAAGTGAAGTAACACAGTCCCAGAAAAACAAAAGATGAATGGTATCCCTCATCTGTGGATGCTAGTACCAAGTACCTAATTATAAGGCAAACTGAGCAACATTAATGTTATATTCCTTGTACTCTTGTATTGTGAATCCCGAGACAAGTTCTAGAACTAACCTACCATTTATTTTCAGCTTTGGATTTTTGCTATATGAGGGTGGTATGTATGCATCTTTTAAAGTAATATAAAATTAAAATGGAAAATGCTAATCACGAAATATGATATGGAAATAACATACATTTTGTTTTCAGAAGATACAATTTTACCATAGGTGTGATGTATCAGGCTGGTGTAACTTAGCCTTTCTGGGTGCTTAATGACCATACTTAATGTCTATACCAATTTGGCCAAGGGACCTAAGGGATAAATTTAAATTTATTCCTTGCCCTCAGAGGCCAACTATGTCTTAGGGGACTATGCATGGGGGCATCTCTTGAAATGTCCTACAAGACTGTCACCAGTCTTCCTGTTCAGGGAGGTCTTGGAGATCCACTAATGGGACTTCAGCCAGTGTCTAGTCTATAAAGACGAAAATCTGCTCATACTTCAGAAAAGGAAGCCTGGTCTAGCAAGACCTGATTCTGTCCTTGAGTGGATGGGACTGGTAAATGAAAAACTGAAAGGAGCCAGGGGCTCCCACCCTCCCCTCCAAAATAAAAAAAAAAAAAACACCCGAGTGACCCTTGAGGACCAGATCCTCAAATGACCTTAAGAAAATAAAAACCTTGGTTAATCTGGGCTAACTGTGTGGACTTAAGCATCAAAAAGGAAAGTAAAATCAGAAATAAATAATCAGTAAGGCCTGAGAAACTGTACTTCAGATATAAAACTTGAGATCTTAGTAAAAAGACAAAAAGAAAAAAAAGAAAACACTGTTGTTCTGCCTGTCTTCAATTCTTACTGGCAAGTGCATCTACTCTGTGTCTGCCACTGCTTTTGTCATTCTTCAAAGACATGAGACACAGCTTTTTAACCCTCCAATATGGACTGAAGACTCATGTCTCTCCAAGAATCCTGCAAACCTTCAATGCCAGTTAGGGACTGCTGAGATATCCAGCTTGTGGACTGAACACCTACTGGGATTTCAACCTCTTCAGAATATAGAATGCCATTGTTGGGCTACACAGGGTGTATCATGGAGGCCAGTACAGAAAGATCAAGACAGGACATGGTGCTTACTGGACCTCATTTGGGTGACCATGGGAAGGAAAGACCCCAGTGTGGAGCACAAGGGCAAGATTGTTGGTTGTTTGGGCTTGACAAGGAGGAGCCTTCAAACACTTCCTTAAGGAAAACATGATATCTTTTAGTCAGAAAAAAAAAGAAGAAGTGAAAGATAAAAAGAAAGAAAGAAAGAAGAAAGAAAGAAAGAAAGAGAAAGAGAAATCCCCCAGTTCAGGTGATAGTTGTATGTATGTATATATTATGTATATATAATTTTATATATATATATATATAATAATATATATATATATATATATAATATAATATATTGAAGCAATACAAGTTGGAGAGAACAACAACAACAAAAGAACTGGAAAGCAAAAATGAACAAACAAAAAACTCTGGAAAGCCTCAGAAAAAGATGCAAGCGACATGTATGGCAGAGTGCAGGATCTCAGGTGGGGTGGGGGCAT
Source organism: Rhizomys pruinosus (assembly GCA_009823505.1). Lineage (NCBI taxonomy): Eukaryota > Metazoa > Chordata > Mammalia > Rodentia > Spalacidae > Rhizomys > Rhizomys pruinosus. The sequence continues at coordinate 105,593 of VZQC01006529.1, forward strand.
GGAAAGGAAAGTGACTTTAAATTCGATTGAGAAATGATTTATGACCTATGGAAAAAGTTTAATAACAATACAAAAATAAATAAAAAAAGAAATATCAAGAAAGTCCTGTAGAAAGGGCACTGCTTAGCTATGATTAATAGAAGCCTATGGCTGAAGGATACAACGTTCATAGTACTCTCTTATAACTCTGTATTAAAATATTTTCACACATATTCTCCATTGTCATATCCCCATAATGCTAACAAATTAAGCTGGGTTTCCTACTTTTTCTAACATTATGCATATGAATATAATTAATTTGTATGCTGATTTTGCTAAGCTTTTTGTAATTATCCCAGGTCACAGTCTTAAATGGCCTCTTGGTAAATGGGTTTTCAAGTAGCATGCATAGTAGAAAGCCAAAAGAAGCATTCTAGATGAGACTATTTTGGAGGGTTGCTTAATGCTACTATCAACTGGAAATCAGAAATCATCATGCCAGAGATGTAAGCAGGACCTACAAATACAAGAATCATGTTTTCTCTGACATGTGGAATCTAGTGGGGGAAAAAAAGACATGAAACCCAAAGGGAGATTACTAGGGATACACAAGGAGAAAAGACAGGGAAGGGGGAAAGAGAGGAGAGATAAGAAGGGAAATAGGCCGTATGATCAATGTTCACTATGTCCATGCATGAAAATGCCATAATTAAATCCATTGCTTTGCACAATTAATTCATGCTAATAAAATGGATCTGCTGACTTTGCTCAACCTCTTATCTATTAAATTTGATCCTTTTGGGTCAGGTCAAATAATCTACATTTCAAATCAACAATGTAATAGGTAAAACACTGAACTCCATTAAGAAGTATAGCATGCTCTATCACAAAGAAGAAATTATGCTGTAGAGCATCATGCCATGAACATAGAAGTCACTGTTTTTATCAAAGAAACCGTGCATACTTGTAAGAGACCTTCAATATGAGCCGGCAGAATGTTTATAATAAGGGGTGGAGAGGGTCATTGGACCCTCCCCTGAGTTTCCAACTGCTTCTTCTTGAACCTTCCAACCCACTCACAGAATTATTTCCTAACTGCTTGTGCCCTTGTGGACTGTGGAAGGTTAATGTGTGGAAATTCTACTTATGCAGTCACGTGGAAGTCATCATCCAGTTGGGAGTGAGACTGTTTGGTGGTGCAACTGCTTTGGGGTACTGCCTCACCTTTGATCTATAGGCAACTCCAACAAACAAATTGGTTCCCTAAGTTGGATTTTGGTGGAATTGTACTTTGAATTGTCATTGGTAGCAAATAAGGAGAGGGGCACACATTTGTTTCTATCTCCCAAGGGAAAACTTTCCAGCAAAAAGTTTCAACAAAGAATAACTGTTTCACAAAACGATATGACTTAGAAGGAAAGCATATCCCCCAAAAAAGAACCTTTGACTGGATGGCAAATACACCTCTGGTATACATACAACTTCTCAGTAAGACTCATAGCTTGAGCACACTTCCTTATGAATTATCTACTGGCTGCATGTGATGCTGGCCTAATTCGTTCTTCCCTATCTGTTGCTCCCCACTGAATCTTTGATTAGCACCTTCTTTTCTTTTGTGTACTATGCCCAAACTCTGTCTTTTCTTTGTTTCTGTACCTTTTTCTTAAGGAAGCCCTGCCCAGCTCCTCAGCACTCCAAGAGTGGTTAATTTATTTTGAACCACACACTTAAATAAAACATGGCCATACTTGGCAAGAAAATTCCAGTGTCATTCCTAGTATACACAACTTTGGGTCAAATTCTGACATTCCTAATTCTACCCAAAATATAGGAACTCTTTCACAACATTACTCTTAGTTTATCACACTTTGCTTTTAATGGGGTTAGAGAGAATACTAATGTATCTCTCAACTCTTACTAGCAGAGCTTCCTCTTGCAACAGATACAAGGCACACAGAAGGCCACAACTGCCCAAAGTGTAGAGAATGAGAGACTGAGAATGAGAGAATGAGTTGGAACTCCTATATTAAACCCCACCAACCCATGGTTCAGGGACCACTGCAGAAGAAGGAGTGGAAAGATTGTAAGAGCCAGGGTTGGTGCATGACCATAAGGAAACAGAGTCTTCCAGGTCTCTGGGAACTTGCTCATATGAACTTAGAGCAATTGTGTCAACATCCACAAGACTCATGCTGAGTCAATCAGACAAAAGTCATCATAGAACTGGAGAAATAAGCAGCAGACCCCAACTTTAGCCTAAGAACTACTGGTAGCTGATTACTGCAGGGTGAGGAAGAGTTGATTTTCTTTAAGAGAGAAATTCTAGATAGGTTGATTAGACTCAGTGGATGAGCTTGCACTGAGGAACTTCTGGGTATGTAAACTTGACTCAATAGTCCTTAACATATATGACAGAATTAACGAACTCTGCATGCAGGGAGACTATGGAGAGGTACAGATGGAGAAAGGGGCCTACATATGATTGAGGAATTTTGTATGAAATGCATAAACATTCAATAAAAATATGCATTGAAAAAAATCTAGTAACTATTCAGAAATAAAGCTGTTTACTGGTGCCATCTTCCCTGTTGTCTTGTTCATGGTTAGGAAATCCAAACAGTGCCTTGGCCTTTTCATTTGTATGCTCATCAGCTTCCTGTTTGGCCAAGAAAATAATGAGCTTGAGAAATATGCAGAAATTGTGAAAGTTGTTTGCATTCCACTGAAATATTGCTTTAGCTGAAGGGGATCAAATCAATAAAATATGATGAAACCATATGCTCATTATTTCAAAGGAAAGCAGCTGCTGCAGGGAATATTGGGAGATTTATTAATTCCACCAGTACCTCTCATTAAGGCTAGATATCTCCAAACATGATTTCCTACATAAAATGCAACTTGGAAGGAAAAGTACACTTGTAGACTTTGTGCTGATAGTCTATTTTATATTTCCATAATTACTTTTATGGTAGAGGAATCTTTGTGCAGTTTAAAATGACTAAGCAAACAGATAAAGTGCATCCATGGAGAAGGTTTATAGTACAGCTTCAATTTGGGAAATGGCATAGGGGGAGGAGGCTTGGCAATATGAACAATTGTTGATATGGGTTGTACGTGTGTTGCACTGAGCTTGTGACTTTCCTGGCAAGACCTCATGTGAGCATTCTACTGTCTGGTATGAGAGGTAATGGGTCTGTCTTCTTTCTCTCAACAATTTCATGTGTTTTATGCAAGGGTTACAATAGCAAGCAAGAAAGTAGATCAAGTAAAATGATAAATGTGTTTACATTTTTACTTACTTAGATTTAGTTTTATATCCACATATCCAGCAGTGTTTAAAGCACTAAAAAATTACTTGCCCAAATGATTTACCTCATTCATAAAATTTAAAATATCTATAGGATGGAGGCATTTAATCTAACCACTAGTCTCTTGTTCCTTAAAACAAAAGGCAGAAAACAAACAAACAAATGAACAACAAGCAAACCGAAACACTAGAAAGCCAATGCCCCATGGAAGAAATTTGAGAATCTCAATGGAATTTAATAGGTGCATATTTTATTTTATTTTTATAGGTGCAAATTTTAATATACTATTTTTGTATAATAAAATGTCAGATGGATGTCTAAAAACATTTGTTAAGATAATTAAAAAAATATGTTTATTGAAATAAAATCTATATACATTAAACTGCACATATTCAAAGAATGTGTTGAAAATTTTGGAAATGAACACAGTCAAGATAGTAGACATATGTACCAACCTACAGAGGTTCCCTTGTAGGCATCAGGTGCTCCCTTCCTACCTGCCTCATCCCCAGGCAACCACTGCTCTGCCTGTAGGTTATGTTCCCTATAGACTTATTACAAATCAATTCCTAGAACAGGGTGTCATTTGTCTCCATTCCTTCACTCCCTACCTATTCCCTCTCTCCTCTCTACTACCCCCACTTCTCTCTCAATATTACTATGTTGTTTTGGTTTTTTTTTTGTCTTTTTGAGACAGAGTCTCCTTGTTGCCCCAGCTGTCCTAGAACTCACCCTGTGGACCAGGCTAGCCTTCAACTCGCAAAGATCTCCCTGCCTCTGCCTCCCAAGTGTTAGGATTAAAAGCATGTGCCACCATGCCAGGCTTAATATTACTATGTTTTAACAGTGTCAACAGTTCATTTTTTTCTGGTTAAACAATAGCTTGTTATCTATGTCATGCATTCACCTATTGGAAATTTTTGTTATTTATAATTCTAATCATTACAAATAAAATTGCTAGGAAAATCTGTATGCAAGCTTTTTCTTTCTTTCTTTCTCCTTATTTTTCTTTGTTTTTCTGCAGGGGCAATTCTTCCTCATGGCTGTGTTATTTCATTTTTCCCAGTAGTGTGTGTTGGAGTTTCCAATCACTGGAAGCCTCACCAGATTTGGGTTTGGGCTTTTTTTATTTTTAGAAATCTGTTGGTTGTTAAATTAATGAGAGACCGCAGAGTACATGGCTCTGTTTGGAACTCCTATATTAAACCCCACCCACCATGGTTCAGGGACCATTGCAGAAGAAGGGGCAGAAAGATTTTAAGAGTCAGGGTTGGTGCATGACCATAAGGAAATACAGTCTTCCAGGTCTCTGGGAACTTGCTGATATGAACTTAGAGCAATTGTATCAACATCCGCAAGACTCATGCTAAGTCAGTCAGACAAAAATCATCATAGAACTGGGGAAATAGGCAGCAGACACAAACTTTAGCCTAAGAACTACTGGTAGCTGATTACTGCAGGATGAGGAAAAGCTGATTTCTTTAAGAGAGAAACTCTAGTTAGGCTGACTAGACTCCAGTGGATGAACTTGCACTGAGGAATATCTGGGCACATAAACTTGACTCAGTAGCTCTCAAAATATATGACAGAAGGCATGAAATCTGCAGGGGGACTATGGGAAGGTGCAGATGGGGAATGAGGCCTAAATATGATTAAGACATTTTGTATGAAATGCCCATTGATAAATGTAGTTGTTTGTTTTCTTATTACGGAATGTTGTCTTACATATAAATTCAATATACATATCCACTATAGGATAAATATTTCATAAATATTTGACCCAATTCGTGGCTTCAATTTGTTTTTCAGTACATAATCTTTTCAATAAAATTTTGAAATTTGATGAAGGCTATTGATTTCTTTTTAAATGGGTATTATTATTATTATTATTATTATTATTTAACTGGGTAGAAGGCAGTTCTCTTATTTAGATCATAGGCATGGTCCCATGGCCTAATCCAGTGATCCTCACTATTATATTCAACATAATTGATCAGAAAGTAGCTTAAAACAGAGAGAGAGAGAGAGAGAGAGAGAGAGAGAGAGAGAGAGAGAGAGATTACTGGGCCTCATCACCAAGGTGTCTGACAGTAGGTTTAATACAGGGACCAAAACTTTGCATTTCTAAGTAACTTTCAAATGCTACTGTGTGCTTGAGATCACACTCTCAGAGAACATTTCTAATGCAAGAATTGGGAAGCACACATGTTGTCCATCTACTTCTTTTTTCCACAACATCATTCTATCCTCTCCAGTTCTGCCCCTATCTGTCCCTCCCAACTTCATGTGTTGTTGTTTTAACTCACTGAGTCCATTTAGTGCTGCATGTGCGTGGATGTAGGACCATCTACTAAAGCATAGGTAGCTTCACATGGGCTACATCACTGAAGAAAATGGACACTCCATCTCCCAGAAGCCATCAGTTGCCAGTAGCTCCTCACATAAGTGTGGGATTTCATGAGCCTCTCAGCCATCCATTTTGGGATTTTTGGCTGGCTAGGGTTTTGTGCATATAGTCACAGCCACTGTGAGTTCATGTGTGCAGTGGCCCTATTGTATTTTGCTGCAGATGTCTACTACCTCTGGCTCTTAAAATCTTTCCACTCCATCTTCCACAATGATCCCTGAGCCTTGGTGGGAGAGGATATGATGTAGATGTCCCATTAAGAGCTGAGTGAACCACAATCTCTTATTCTGTGCAGGTTGACCAGTCATGGGTTTCTGTATTAATGACCATCTACTAAAAATAAGACACTTCTCTGATGAGGGTTGATAGATACAATAATCTATGGATCTAAGGAGAATTTAAGGCAGTTTATTGCTATGTTTTACAGATTAAAAGTATTAGGTCCTGACTTAAGGCCTATGACCCAGCTAGCCACAGTTTTTTAGCATGGTTAATGCTTCTAGACTTGAATTCTGTCTTATGCAGCAGACTTTAAATTCAGTCAGAAAGTTGTTGGTTATTCCTATAATATGTGTGCCACTATTGCACAAGAGGGTATGTCTTTCCAAGCCAGTCATAATGGTAGCTCACAAGGTTCACAGCTGGGTAAGACTCTTGATGACTTTTCTCCCCTGTTGATGACTTTACTCCTCTGGTAGTAAAGAAATTTCCAGCACTGAAAGCTAGCCATCAGGGATAAATCCTTCCAATTGGTAGCAGCTTGATTTCTCCATGTTCTATGATTCAAGTATGTGGTGTTATCATCAATAGGATTATAACATCAAGTTCTGGAGGGTTACCAAGAGCAACAACAATAGTGGGATAGAGTCCTAGTAGTGATGCTGGATTCATAGAAGGAATTTGGGAGAATTCTCTCTGTTTGTATCCTTCTGAACAGATTGAGTAGTAATGGTTGTAGGATCTCTATAAATGTTTTATAGAATTCTGCTATGAATCCATCTGGGCCTGCACTCTTTTTAGATGGGAGGTTTTTTATTATATCCTCAATTTCCTCAAATATTATGGGTCTGTTTAAACTGTCAATCTCTTCTTGGTTAAGCTTTGTTGGTTCCCAGGATTTCAAATATTTGTCTATTTCTCTTAGGTTTTTGAATTTAGTGGAGTATAGGCTTTTGAAGTATTCCCGTATGGTTGTCTGGATCTTTTCTTTGTCTGTTGTGATGTTTTCCCTTTCATCACAAATACTTTTGATTTGGAGTCATTCTTTTTTATTTTTCTTTTCTTTTTCTTTTTTGGTTAACTGGGCTAGAGGTTTGTCTATTTTGTTTATCTTTGCAAATAACCAGCTTTTGGATTCATTGACTCTATGTTGTGTTTTATTTGTTTCTATTTCATTGACTTCTGCTCTGATTTTTGTGATTTCTTCCTGTCTTTTGGGTTTAGGGCTAACTTGTTGTTGTCTCTTAAGTGTTTTTAGCTGCAGTGTTAGATCGTTTATGTGTTCCCTTTCTGTTTTTTTGATGTGGGCACTTAGGGCTATAGATTTCCGTCTCAAGATTGCTTTTAAAGTATATCACAAGTTTTGCTGTATTGTATTGTCTTTTTCATTCAGTTCCATGAATACTTTTATTTCACTATAATCACCAATGCTCTGCCTGTTATGTCCTCTGCACCAGAGCTCCACCAGGTTGATGGGAGGTTGGGTGGGTTGCTGCTTTGGCCCGTGCACTGGTAGACCCCAATGGTCAAGGCAGGTCTGCCTTGCCTCACAGGCACCTCACTGACTCCTTGCGCCTGTCTGGAGACCTAGCTGGGACTTCCGGGAGTGGGTGGCGAGCCTCCCAAGAGTCAAGGCAGGTCTGCCTTGCCTCACCAGCACCCCGCCCAACCTTCATAACTTTAAAATCAGGTCAAATGTCCCCCTCCTCTAATAGTTTTCTTAGTTGGTTTGACTCTATGTCCTGTAATGCCTACAGAGTTAGAAGAAGGAATCAGATCCCCTGGAAATGGAATTACTGCAGTTGTTAGCTGCCATATGAGTGCTAGAAATTGAACCTGAACCTTTGCAAGAGCAACTAGTGTTCTTAATCTCTGAGCCATCTCTCCAGCACCATAAGAAGATATTTTATGCTGATGGAGTCTCTCTGTCATGATTATGTTGGCAGCTACATGGTAGAATATATTTGTAAAAATCCCTGTAGTTGTACACAGTATTAATAAATTATTTTAGACTTTATTTCTATTATTCTCTTTTTTTGTTGTTTTCTATAATCTTTAAAAAATTTTTTTTTATTTTTTTGTATGTGTATGAATGTACTGTCGGCATGTAGGTTTGTGCCCCTGGGTCATGCAATGCTGCAGAGGTCAGAAGAGGGTCTCAGATTGCCCTGGAACTGGAGTTCTCCTGGAATTGGAGTTAAAGACGGTTCTTAGCCACTATGTGGGCCAGTCCCCGCTGCAGACGATGCTCTTAACTGCTAGGCTATCTCTCCAGCCCCTATTATTTTCTTTAACATATACTTATTTTCCTTTTTACATATACTTGTGAGTATATGCCCCCTATTTTAAGGCCAGAAGAGGGCACCAGATCCCCTGGAGCTTGAGTTACTAGTGGTGGGAGCTGCCCAACATGGGTGCTGGGAACTCAACACAGCAAGCACAAGTCCTCTTCACTGCAGAGCCATCTCTCCAGCCTCAGTATTGGTAAATGTTTTTGTGTATGGATTAAACCAAAACCAACCTAACAAAATATGTTGAACAGCAGACATACTGGCTGTTTAAGATACTGTCAGCATCAAGGAAAATCAGAATTTTTGATCTTACAACTCAAGTTATGTTACTTTTGGGTGTTATATTTCCTATTTAAAATGTTCTTAGCTAAAAAAAAAATAAAATAAAATAAAATAAAATGTTCTTAGCTATTTAAAATAATCCAGCTACAGGGAATGAAGATTCAAGGACCAATTACAGAGGAAATTAAGATAACTTGAAAAGGCTGGATGAAGCCAACAATTTGGTAAAAGCTTAACAATGAGCTCTTTTTGTCCCAACCAAAATCACATTTAGCAGAAAATTTGGAATTAAAAGTTTACTAAAAACAGTTATTGACCTGCAACTTTATGGTTAATGACATACTGTCCTCAAGTTAGAGAGGCCACACCTGAGTTCACTTCACAAAGGAAATTATAGAGACCTAAGTATGCTCCTTTTTGGACAACTCTTTTTGCCCTTTTATTATGAAAATGCTTTTCAATTCAAGAATGCCTAACAGTTGGAGAACTGTCATGTAGTGCTTATAATGTAGCGTCAACATTTGGTAATGATTCCAAAAATACTTTTGAAATGTTTACTTTGCGCTTTATGTTAAATGTTATGCATCAGGGAACCATATGGTTGGGAATTTTATTTTTTTTTTTTCAATTTAAATTTTTTTTTCAGCTAGTATCATGGCAAAACTAGCCATAATATGTATCCGAGAATATATAGAATCTTACTAAAATTCAATTGCTCAAAAGAGAATCACATCCAGTGAAGGTGCCATGATACAATAAAAGCCTTTTAATTTACAGGCTACCAGAAGGGAATATACTTTAAATCTGATGTAAATTAAGGGGGAGGGAAAGCTGCTTTTTGTGTAAGAAATATACAAAGGACTGAGAGGTATTCTTATCAGAAAGGCAGAATTAACATTTAGATTCTCAGTATTTCTTGTAGGCTATAGATCAGATCACTATTTTTTTCTCTGTTTTATTATCAATTAGTTTTCAATGTGTTGAAGAGAAGGAGGTAGAGGTGAATCCTGGCTGGCTGTCTCTGCTTGAGAATCTACTGGCATCTCCTAATTTCAATGCATACTTTGAAGGCCAATGACAGCAGCATTCTACCTCCCAAAGGAACATTGCTACTGAAGTACTCATTGTAGAGCCAACACAGTGAGCTGACCTAGGGAAGCAACGGTATGGATATCATTATAAAAGGTAAACACAAGCTTTGAGTCTCACCATGGTAGTGACAGAAAAACAAATAAATGAAGAAAGCATTCACAACAGGTGGCTGGCTCACAAGTACCTATAACTCCAGTTCTGAGGGATCAGATGTCCTTTTGGGTCTTCTGAAAGCACTTGCATGTATGTGCACATGCCTAATCTCAGACACAAATGTATATGCAGAAGAAAGAAAAGATGAGTGTAATTTGCCAGAGAAAAAAATGAAGCAATATTAAGTATTAAATGGAAAGAATAATCCACTGAAATGACCAAAATGATCAATGAAGAGTAGAGGAAGTTGACAAAGCTCTACAAGATCATATCACATGACAAGCTAAAACACACTATCACTTTGTTTTTCTAAAGCAAGATTTGAAAAGGAATTTAGTCAATGATGATAACTTCTTTGGTAGTTCAAAATATATTTTTCCTTGAAAAACCAAGTAACTGTGCCTCATTCAAAGGCAGAATATAAAAATATTAACCTCCTTTTCAGCAATATCTTGGGGAATATTTTTGAGGTAGCTGCAAGGTGTTTGGCTTCCTTTATAAAAACATGTTAGCCAGGTGTGGTAGTGCACAGTCTTGATTCCAGCACTTGTGTGGCAGAGGCAGGAGGAACTCTGTAAGACTGAGCTCAACCTGGTCTACGTCGGTAGTTCCAGGATATCAGGCCTACAGGGAAACCCTGTCTCAAAGAAAAAAAAAAAAAAAAGGTCATGTAGGCAAAACATTGTATTCTACCTTTAGCTAAGGTTCTATCTTCAAAGCTGCATGCCATTTTAGAAGATAACGTTTCTCATACTTGTAAGAATCTATGTAAGCTAATCTGATATTTCCATCCTTTTGGTTTTCAAATAATTGTGGATCTGGACAAACTGCAAGCAAAGTGTATAGGTGTGGCAAATTTTAGTTAAGATAGGTAGCATTCTAAACCAATGGGACCACCCTGGCCACACCCATGGGGTTGGATTTAGTGATGAAAAAGTTTAGGATTTGGCCCTGGGAGTTGAGTCATGCTGTCTATATTAACCAGACATTTTGGAATAAAACTCTCTCTGTATTTGGACCTTAACATGCGTCCATGTGGGGTGCATTCCTTTGCGTGTTTTCCACATGGATCATCCTGGGAATAAATGGGACACCCCACAAATGGCGGCTGGACATGGGGCAGGAGGAAATCTTGACAAATTAGGTATACGAACCTCTAAATCTTGCCTTTTTCTTCTCTTTCTTCTCTCTCTCCTGGTATCTATCTTTTGCCATGGAGCCTTCTCTCCTGCTGGTTTCAGTGGATGGAAGGGTGATCTGGGAGCACGTAGCCTTTGTACACATGGATGAAAACTGCAAGGCTCTGTTTTGGCTCAGAGAGAACATCCCATTCCCTCCAGGCATGTGCCTTCTGGCTTGGTCACTCCTGCAGGTTATAAAAGCCAGTGGCATCCAGGCGTGGTGGTGCACGCTTTTAATCCTAGCACTTGGGAGGCAGAGGCAGGTGGATCTTTGTGAGTTCAAGGCCAGCCTGGTCTACAGAGTGAGTTCTAGGACAGCTGGGGCTACAGGGAGACCCTGTCTCAAAAAGACCAAAAAATAAAAAATAAAAAATAAAATAAAAAGCCAGTGACTTCAAGGCTGTGTTTAATATCAAGGCTTAGTAGCCATGTTTGGCCTTGGAATCATTTTTCATGATTCTACAGGTCTAAAATAAAACTCTCTGGTTTTAATCCCCCACCCCCCCCCAAAAAAAAAAAAAAAAAACTAGACTTTATCCCCTACTGTGAGGAACCAGTTCTTCAGGTCCAGTTCCAGCTTTAACTTGTTCATATGTAAATTTTCTCCTAGTAGCTCTATGGCTCAGCAAAGGCTGGAACCCACTTCTTTCTGATGCAAATTAAGGCCTTTCACAGGACCCACCCTACAAAGATCAGTTTTTTTCCAGATAATTTAAAGCCATGGCCACTTAATACCTTTCTTTTAAATTTTGTACACAAAATCTGTTTTTAGATAAAAGTTTATTGCTCTCTTGTCTTCTTGTGGGTTTTTTTGCTAACTATTTCTAAATCTAACTCTTCCTACCTAAGCCTGCTAGCTATTTGTGGATCCAAAATTGGGGTTCAAATAGCTGTATCACTTAAGTAATTCAAATCCATTTCAGCATGCTTAACTTAAAATGTAATATTTTTACTTAACCCCTAGATATCTTTTGAGTAAAAATATGTGCACAATTAAAATTAATTGGTTGATTTAATATTACCTTGATCTTTTTAAATGTGTTTCACCTTAAAGATTTTTTTTTTCCCACAGAATACTAGATCACACATGGTTTGTGTTCTGGCACCACCAGCCGGCCTGCTGTGCACATACCAGCCACCAGGGACTGAGCACATAGTATCTTAACAATTTATCTAAATCATGCTCTTTAAATTTTGAGTTAAAGTAACAGTCTTTTAATTTCAGCATTTTGGAGACAAAATAGACAAATTTCTAGGAGAGTTTACAGGCCCTGGAGTTCTAACAAAAGAAACTTGCTCCAATAAATTGTCTTTTTAAGAACTATTAGTAAAAGCCTCTTTAACAACATGAATTGATATTTTGGTTCAATTTAAATGAGAAATTTTTTGAATGAAACTGTTTTATGTTTCTTTAAACCCATCTTCAAGCTGTGTGTAGGTGAAAGTGAATGCAAGTTTCTGCTTTTAATTCATTATAATCCTACAGGTTTAAATCTAATTAGGAGTCAACTGTAAACAAAGATTCAACTCATAAAAAAATGTTTGTTTAATTGGGTTTATAATATGCATATTATTCAGTTTAATGATAAATTGTTGATTATTGTTGATAATAGTTATTAATAGTTATAATTATTGTTATTGAATATAATTACTACTAATAATTGATAATTCACTCTAATAATAAATTGTTCATTGTTCTTGGCTATTATTGACAATTATTCATAATAATTATTAATGATGATGATTATGACTAATAATGATTAATAATAATTATTGGTAATTGATAATTAATAATGGTTATAATTATTGTGATTGTTGTTGTGATTATGGATAATTATTATTCTTCCAAAGTCCTTAATAATAAGACAAGATAAATCAGTCCAAGGCTACAAACAACTTTGACCTGTCTACTTTGGGGCACCCTCCTCAATCTTTGGATTTGTAAATAGGATAGGGACAGTTAGACTTACCATAGGGACAGCCTAGGGATAGTTAACCAGGAGGGACAGGATAGGAAAAGAATAGGAGTAAATTTTAGGGATAGTTCATTGAAGGCAAGTGGTTGGGAATGGGCCTAAGAGGTGGCATATGGATCTCAGCTCTTTTGTATGTTACTAGGACATTTATTCTAATTATGTGAAAATAACCCTATGACAAATTATAAAAATTTCATGTTTCTCATTGAACATCAAGCAATAATGTGGCTTTCCTCTCTTGCAGGTCAACCTAACAAACCTTTCTTTATTATGTATTTGTGTGTATGTATGTATATGTGCACACACATGTGTGTATGGATGTGTGTACTTGTGTTCTAAGTATATTTTAATGTTAACAGCTATAATACCAATAAAAATATTACCTCTGAGTTGGGACTTGGCCTTTTCTTCTCAAGATGCAGATTTATATTAAACAACCAGCACATAATTCAATTTCAACAAAGATTATGGGTTATCTATTAAAAATTAAAAAAAATTTGCCGGGCGTAGTGGCGCATGCCTTTAATCCTAGCACTTGGGAGGCAGAGGCAGGCATATCTTTGTGAGTTCAAGGCCAGCCTGGTCTACAGAGTGAGTTCCAGGACAGCTGGGGCTACAGGGATACCCTGTCTCGAAAAAACCAAAAAAAAAATTTTTTTTTTTAATTCATTGAACAACGTCTCTTTTGCGCCGGGACCAGAGGGGCCAGTGCTAGTGGTCTGCACCTTGGTGCGGGCGGGGGTAGTTACCTGGGCAGGCATCTGCCGCCTCTGCCGCAGGTAGGGGGCCGTGGGCGGGACTGTCCTATGTCTCTTTTGTGCCGGGACCAGAGGGGCCGGTGCTAGTGGTCTGCACCTTGGTGCGGGCGGGGGTAGTTACCTGGGCAGGCATCTGCCGCCTCTGCC
>VZQC01006529.1:133327-214713 GCA_009823505.1 Rhizomys pruinosus
ACCCCCTATGGAAAGCAGTGTGGAGAATTCTTTTTTTCTTGGTTTTTGTTGGTCTTTTTGAGACAGGGTCTCCCTGTAGTCCCAGCTGTCCTGGAACTTACTCTGTAGATCAGGCTGGCCTTGAACTCAAAAAGATCTGCCTGCCTCTGCCTCCCAAGTGCTAGGATTAAAGGCATGCACCACGATGCCCAGCCCTTATTTAATATTTTAAAACATAAATAAAGTAGCGGATGCTTATTTATGTTTTTTCCTTAAAGCAAGTTATTTGTTGAAGTCATGAGTGGGTTTACATTCTTGAAATAGTTTAAATTTTATATTTCATGATAAAAAATTTAAGAGGAATAAAAAGTCTTTTTTTCCAGATAAAATTAGCTCCCATTGAGATTATGGCCAGGACACACCCTGTTCTCTGGCTTTGGTAAAGGAAAAAGTTCCAGACATTTCCAGCTGACCAATGCTTTTAATTGTTCATCAGAAGGCTTTACCAGCAGAGTCTAACACCTGTCACAGTGCGCTGTCTTTGTCACATATGGCCCAATAAATCTTTTGTCCAGTTTCTTTGCCAAGAAGTAATACAAGGCTATGAAGTAATTTTCTACTACAAAGGCTCTCACTGGTAGAATTTTTGGCCTGTGGTTCTTATTTTACTACTCTGCAAACAATTTTTCCTTTGGAACATGTTTTCATTGTTGGACTCAGATGTTCTTGAATTTATTTTTATTTACTGTGTATGAGTGTTACGTTTGCATGCATATACGTGTATCTGTGTTGTATAGTGCATGTGAAAGTCAGAAGAGGGTGTCAGATCTTCTGGAACTGAAGTTACCCACAGTTGTTAGCTGCCATATGGATGCTGGAATTTGAACTGGGGTTTTCCACAAGAGCAGCCAGTACTCTTTTTAAAATTATGGCAGAATACATGATCTGGGATGGGGTGGGGGTGGGGGGGAAGGGAAAGGGAAATATGCCTGATCTGAATTGGAAAATGATGTACGAAATGCACAAAGCATCAATAAAAATTAAATTTAAAAGAAAACAAAAAAAATAAAAAAAATAAAACTATTAAAAAAAAAAAGATACAATCTTGAATCTCTTAGGAAGGAGTGGAGCCTGTGGTTTTTTGATCATAAACACTCAAAGTCATTACACCTGACATAATCTCAAGATACTAAAATCTGCTCTACTGTGTCCTCACTGGATTAAGTCTGGGTGGAGTTAAGGAAGAAGCAGACAAGGGATGTGGTTTTGACATGTTGTTTCCCTGGATGAAGGTGAAGAATGAAGCAGAAAGGTCTGCTCTGAGGATCTACAGCCTAGAATAAAAGATTCTCAAATTGCATAAGCTAGAGCTTTTTAAACATGGCTTAACCTTGGTCTGAACCTTAGAAAGTCCGTCTAGCTCTAAATTTCTTCAGTTTTTTTATGTCTTTAATTGCTCCCAAGTAGCTGCTGACAGTATACAACTGATTTAGTTGAAGCCATAAAGTCTTAACTCCTGTTTTAAAATGAGTTCTTCAGAATTTATCTTATTCTTATGTTCCCCCAAATCAACTAGAATTATTTTTCATTTTATTATTTCTTTGAAAATGATTTTCTGATTTGAAATTGTGCTAAATTTAGATAAATAACTTGTCCTTCTGAAAGAAGCATAATTTATATGTATACATGGTCTACTATTAACGACCAAGGAGCAAGAAGGAAAATGTTTAATTTATAATCATGCAAATTATTTTACATTAGGGGAAGAAGATTAGTAGTAGTAGTGGAATTATTTGTGCCTTTTTTTTTTTTTTTTTTGTCTTTTCAAGACAGGATATTTCTGTAGCCCCCAGCTGTCCTGGAACTCTCTTGTAGACCAGGCTGGCCTTGATCTCACAGAGATCTGCCTGCCTCTACCTCTGGAGTGCTGAGAGTAATGGCATCCACCACCATACCCAGCTTATTGGCATGTTTTTATTACCAGATATAATGCACAAGAATGGAAAGATTCTTGCCAATGGAACCACAAAATTAACAAGTTAATAAAGGACACTTAAACTACTTATTGATTATCGCACTTGACATCCATCACCATTCTCTTCCCCTTTTTCATTTATAGCCAGTTATGGTGAAATATTTTTATTTAAGCACATGCAATCCTGGGAAACTTGAACGCAGACAGGAGGATGTCTGTGCTGATGTTGGTTGAGATAATCCACTCTCTAGTGAGCATCTGACCTTGTGAAGATAAGCAGGCTATAGCCGTTTCAGCATGTAGACCAATGGTGGCAGAAGTATTTCTGGTCCTTTATATGGTTTTATTTAAAATAAAATGGCCTAATACGGCCCCTGAGTTTCACTCATCCACATCTTTTGCTGATATTAATGGTATTATAGTATTTAGAGTCCTAAATTACCTAGATTTGATGATTCTGTTTTCTTCATCATGCTTGCCTAACTAATACTGATGTAATATTCTTAATCCTAAGAGTACATTGTTAATTGAGGGCCTTTAGTGATTGGCATGTCACCAAATTGTGGATTCTTTGAGCACAGAAGCCAGGTCCTGAAGCATCCTTCTAGGTTTCCTTCTTCAGTCCTAATTACAAAGCAAAGCTCAAAGGACCTCAAAACCTGTGAAGCTGTCATTCTGTGGAAAACAGATGAGATGATTTAAAAACGAAAGTGGAATGCTGAATGAGTGTTAACCATTTCCTAATCTTCTGCTGTTTTATTTAATTTTTTTTTTTTTTTTTTTTTTTTTTGTTTTTTTTTTTTTTCTTGGTTTTTGTTGGTCTTTTTGAGACAGGGTCTCCCTGTAGTCCCAGCTGTCCTGGAACTTACTCTGTAGATCAGGCTGGCCTTGAACTCAAAAAGATCTGCCTGCCTCTGCCTCCCAAGTGCTAGGATTAAAGGCATGCACCACGATGCCCAGCCCTTATTTAATATTTTAAAACATAAATAAAGTAGCGGATGCTTATTTATGTTTTTTCCTTAAAGCAAGTTATTTGTTGAAGTCATGAGTGGGTTTACATTCTTGAAATAGTTTAAATTTTATATTTCATGATAAAAAATTTAAGAGGAATAAAAAGTCTTTTTTTCCAGATAAAATTAGCTCCCATTGAGATTATGGCCAGGACACACCCTGTTCTCTGGCTTTGGTAAAGGAAAAAGTTCCAGACATTTCCAGCTGACCAATGCTTTTAATTGTTCATCAGAAGGCTTTACCAGCAGAGTCTAACACCTGTCACAGTGCGCTGTCTTTGTCACATATGGCCCAATAAATCTTTTGTCCAGTTTCTTTGCCAAGAAGTAATACAAGGCTATGAAGTAATTTTCTACTACAAAGGCTCTCACTGGTAGAATTTTTGGCCTGTGGTTCTTATTTTACTACTCTGCAAACAATTTTTCCTTTGGAACATGTTTTCATTGTTGGACTCAGATGTTCTTGAATTTATTTTTATTTACTGTGTATGAGTGTTACGTTTGCATGCATATACGTGTATCTGTGTTGTATAGTGCATGTGAAAGTCAGAAGAGGGTGTCAGATCTTCTGGAACTGAAGTTACCCACAGTTGTTAGCTGCCATATGGATGCTGGAATTTGAACTGGGGTTTTCCACAAGAGCAGCCAGTACTCTTTTTAAAATTATGGCAGAATACATGATCTGGGATGGGGTGGGGGTGGGGGGAAAGGGAAAGGGAAATATGCCTGATCTGAATTGGAAAATGATGTACGAAATGCACAAAGCATCAATAAAAATTAAATTAAAAAAAATAAAAAAATAAAATTTTATTTGATTATTTTTTATGTGTATGAGTGCTCTGTCTGCAGGTAGGTTGGTGCATACGTGTCATGCAATGCCACGGAGGTCAGAAGAGAGCGTTGGATTCCCCTGGAACTGGAGTTAAAACGGTTCTTAGCCGCCATGTGGATGCTGGGAATCAAACATCCTTGGTCCTCTGCAAGAGCAGTTGATGCTCTTAATTGCTGAGCCATCTCTACAGCACTGCCAGTATATATGACCTTAAGAAAATAAAATGATTTTGTAGACCAGATATAAGTGCTTTTATTTCATAGAGTACAGTATTCATTCTTTTAAGTTCAATGTTACTGTTACGTTTGTGAATTTTTGACTGAGTTATCCATTTCCCCAGCCTTGTCTTCAAGATATGATACTCTCCATTCTATTTCATCTATTTCCTTTTTGCTCCTTTCCTCTAAATTGTTTGTTTGAGTTCCTGCATTTTTCCTTTCAAATTTTATTTTAGTTTGGCTTTTCTTCAGAGATTCTACCTGGAACAGGAATACAGACTGTTGTTAGAAGCTATGGGAATGCTGGGAACTGACTCCGGGTCCTCTGCAAGAGCAGCCAGTGCTCTTAACCCGTGAGCCATCTCTCCAGGCCCAGATTATCTCTTTATTGAATTCTAATGTCACATTTTGAATTATCTTACTTATTTGATTCAGCTGTGCTTTCCTGGCATTCATTCAATCTTTCATTCATATACTTTTTGTTCCTTGAAGATATTTATAAGGGCTGCTCTGAAATCATTGTCTTGAGCATCCCCCAGATTGTCATTCTTGAGAACCATGATGGTAGTACTAATTTCTGAAGGAGACATATTTTTTGTTGTTTTTCATTCTTTTGTTTGTTGTTTTCGGCATCTGGACTTATATGGTGCTATTTTTAGTATGAGTAGGTGATTTTGTTTTTGTTGACATTTTTCTCTATTTTTCTTTGTATCTTTGTGTGCCTAACTTGTCAGATTATGGCCCTGTGGCATATTACTTGATGTTCAGTTTTGAGGCCACTTCATGTTCATGAGTTAACGGAGTATAAGCAGTAGTCTCATTTCAACTAGAAATGGGTCTATCATTTGAATCGAGGTTTCAGGATTGACTTCACATGGCCCCCATGAGCCTGGGGGAGTATGCAAATCTGGGTTGGGCATGGAGTCAATGACCTAAGGAGATCTGAAAGCTGAGATAACAGGGTGCTAAGATGCCCTTCTGTTCTAGTTTGTCTTCCATTGCTGTGACAAAACACTCTGACCAGACACCAAATTGCGGAGGAAAGGGTTTATTCAGCTCACATATCCTGGGTCACAGTTCATCACTCAGGGAGCCCAAGGCAGGAACTCAGGGCAGGAACCTGGAGGCAGGAGCTGAAGCACAGGCCATGGAGGACTGCTGTTCACTGGCTTGCTCCCCTGGCTCATGCCCAGCCTGCCCTCTTATATGGTACACAACAACCTGCCCAGAGGTGGCACCACCCATAGTGGGCTGGGCCCTCCCACATTGCTCAACAATCAAGACAATACTCCACAGACGTGGCCAAAGGCCAATCCAATGGAGCCAATTCCCCAATTGAGGCTCCCTCAATCCAGGTGTGTCAAGTTGACACTAAAGCTATCCAGCACACCTTCCTTTTAATTTTGAGCCATAATTTTGCTGGATAGAGAATTCTCAATTGGTCTTTGCCTTTCCTTAAAGTTGTCACTTTGTTGTCTTCAAACATGTAGCTTTTTGGTCTTGAGCTGGAGGATACTCGTTGTGTATAGAGCTGGATTCACAACGTTTCTTTCGAGTGCCTCCTGTACTTTGACCACATCCCTCCATGCTCTCCTTTCTCTTCCCCTCCTCCTTCCCCTTTCCCCCTAGCCTCCTTCCTTCCTCTGGGCTCCCTTCTGTTTTCACATCACATTTACATATTAGTGGCTTTGCATTTCTATGTGAGATATGGAATTTTCAAAGGAGAGAAAACATGCAATATTTGTGAGTCTGTCTTATCTCATCATATGATGATCTCAAATTGCACCCATTTTCCAGGAAATGGTAAATAATATAATTTCTCTCTCTCTTTTTTTTTTTTTCAGATAAGGACTCAGGTAGTCCAGGTTGGACTGAAAGTTTCTATGTAATGGAGGATGACTTTGAACTTCTGATCCCCTTTTCTACAGTGCTGAGATCACAGGAATGTGCCATGACTCTGAAGTCATGTGAAGTACAGTGCTGGGAATCAAACCCAGGCCTTTGTGTATGTTAGGGTGACACTCTACCAATTAACATACATCTTCAGCCCAATGATATTCTTTATTGTCGGATAAAGTTTCTTTATGTATAAACATTCATATTTCCTTATCCACTCATCTGTTGGTGAATACCTAGGCTGATTTCATCTCTTTGCTATCATGAATAGTGCTGCAATGAGGAAAGATGTATAAGGAGATCTCTAGCATGTGAATTCCTTTGTAGTTATAGCCAGGAGTGGCAGAGCTATGTCATATGATAGTTCTAGTTTTAGTTTTAAGGAGGACTTCTATTCTGTTTTTCATAGTTTAGGGACTAATTTGCCTTCCCACTCATTGCGTATGAGGGTCCATTTTCTTCATATCCTATCTTGCAGTTGTTGCTATATTTTTTTTTTTTGTATGTGTATGAATGCACTGTCTACATGTAGGTTGGTGCACCCGTGTCCTGCAATGTCACGGAGATCAGAAGAGGGTGTCAGATTCCCCTGGAATTGGTGTTAAAGTTCTCAGCTGCCATGTGGGTGCTGGGGATCGAACCCAGGTCCTCTGCAAGAGCAGTCGGAGCTCTTAACCACTAGGCTATCTCTCCAGCCCCTATGGTTTATTTTTGATAATCATTCTTCCAGTGGTGAGATGGAATCTCAAAATTTGCATTTCCCTGGAGGCTAAAGGTGTTGAATTTTTTTTCACATGTTTATTGGCCATTTGTACTTCATCACTTGAAAATAAAAGTCTGCTTATTTTGGGGCTGGAGAGTTGGCTCAGAGGTTAAGGGCACTGGCTGCTCTTGGAGAAGACCCAGGTTTGATTCCCAGCACCCACATGTTAGCTAACAACTGTCCATAATTCCAGTTCCAGGGGATCTGATGTCCTCTTCTGATGTCGTTGGGCATTGCAAGACAAGGGTGCACTGACACACATGAAGGCGGTACATTAATACACATAAAATTAAAATAATACTAAAATATTTTAAAATGAAGAAATGTCTGCTCATTTATTGATTGAGTCATTTGATTTTTTGGCATTTACTCTCTTGAGTTTTATATATAATGTAGATGTTAATCCTGTCAGATATACAAACAGCAAAGATTTCCTACCATTTTGTATCTGATCACTTAAGATTCTACTGTTATGCAAAGTTTTTTAGTTTTATGCAATCTTGGTGGCTAATTCTTGGTTTTATTTCCTGGCTGTTAAAGTCCTCTCCAGAAAATCCTATATCTATGATATGATTTGAAGTGTTTTTCATCTAAGAAATTTAAAGTTTCAGGTCTTACATGAAAGTATTTGATCCATTTTGAATTAATTTTAAAATCAGGTAATAAATATGATTATAGTTTTATCTTTCTATATGTGGACAATAACCAGTTCTCCCAGCACAATTTTTTTCAAGAATATTTCTTTATTCCAGTATTGGTTTTGGAAAATTTAGGGCCCAGTAACTCTGTGAGCTGATTCTGGGTCCTCTACTCTACTCCTCTGATACACATACTTATATCTGTACCAATACCATGCCAACCTTGTGTCTTGAAATTAGGGTTGAGTTATCATCAACGTTATTCTTTTTGCTCATGATTGACTTTGCTATTCAGAGATATTTTTTTAGCTCCCTGTGACTTTTAAGATTGGTTTTTCTACTTCTGTGAATAATGCACTGGAATTCAATGGAAACGACATTGAATATGTAGAATTTGCTTTTGGTCACAGAGCCACCTTCATATTAACTCTACTGACCCATGAGCAGTCTTTCCATCTTCAAGTGTCCTCTTCCATTTTGTTGTTCATTATTTTAAAATTTCCATTGTAGACATCTTTCATTTTCCCAGATTTATTTCAAAGTACTTTTCTTTAGGCTCTTGTGCATGGATTGGCTTCCCTGATTTCTTTCTGAGCATTCTCTTTTTTGATATATAGAAAAGTTACTGATTTTCATATATTGATCTTGTATCTCTCGACATTCTGAAAGTGATGATCAGTTCTAAGAGTTTTCTGGTGAAAATTTTGATTTCTCCTATGTATAGGATGATAACATCTGCAAATAGGAACAATTTCACAGCTTCCTTTCCTATTTGAGTCCTTTTTCTTTCTGTCTTTAATCTTATCACTCTTGATAAACTTTAAAGGGCCAAACTGAAGACCAGTGGAGATGGTAGATAACCCCATCTTGTTTCTAATTTTAGTAGAAATGATTTGAGCTTTTTCTCATTTAGTATATAAATGAGGAGTGGGGAATTGAATATAACTTTGATTATAATAAGATATTTTCCTTCTATTACTAGTTTCTTCCAGGCTTTTATCATGAATCCATTTTATCAAAGGGTGGATCTACATCTATTGAGATGTTTATGAGATTACTGACATGCATAATGCCCAATGAGAAGGTCTTCAATAATCTTTTTTCCTGGAAACTCTAATTTTCTATTAAAATTTTTTACAGTGTTTCATATATAATTTTTCAGTAAGCCTTAATTGCCATTATACCTGCTTCTCCCTTGCCCCCTCCCCCACCAAGTTCACAACTTCCAACTTCTGTCATTTGTGCTAGGGTCCAACTGCACCAAATTACATTCCCAGCTCACTCCTCTGTGCCAGCTCCTCCCCTGAGCTCTAATCAGTCTATCTGGAGTTTCTTTTGTAAAGAAGATCAGGTCTTCGTCAACTGACCACCATCATCTGCAAATATTTCCTCAGTCATGCTGGGCTCTGCTACAGATTCCTGCAGTTCCGTGCTAGGTATTCGTCCAGCTGAGCTTGCATGGGTCTTGTGCATGCTGCTACCAATGCTGTTGGTTCATATGAACAGGGTCCCAGGAGCTTGTAGGATTCATTTCCATTTGGTCTTGCATCAACTCCCTGGCTCTTACAATCTTTCCACCCCATCTTCTGCAACGTTCTCTGAGCCCTGGGTGGGTGAAGCTAAATATAGGCAGCCTGTCCATGGAACCACACTGTATATACTCCTTATCTTCATGGTTTGGCCTTTCAGGACCTTTTGGTCTCCTGTTGCATGGAGGAGCTTCCTTAATGAGGGTCAAGAGATCCTGAATACCTCCTTGGGTCCTTGTTCTATGACACTTGAGGGTTATGTGTAGAGGTTGCATTGTATATGTGTCACTTGGGCATGAACAATTCACAGACCATGTCTGTTTATGTCCAGTTGTGGGACACTGTACTACTCTTATTTGGTGCAAAAGAAGCTTCTTTTCTGAGTGGTGTCTGGGATATTTGTCTGTAAATATAAGCATACTTCTTTTGTAATTTGTAAAATGTTACCTTAGCCTAGAGACGTGTCAACTTTGGGGAACTATCTAACATCTACTGTCTTCTTCTTTCACTGTATGCCTTCAACTTCTGTTTATTGTCACTAATTTTTAACAGTTTGAATATGATATGCTTAAATGCATATTTTACTTGTTTGTTTTATTTTTATATGTAGCTTAAGGCTTCTCTGTACTCATTGGAAACATAGCTTCATTATTTATGAAAAATTGTCAATCATTATTTTGCTAAGCATTTCTTCTTCCTCATCTGTCTCAAACACCTGGGAGTCATGTGTGTGTGTGTGTGTGTGTGTGTGTGTGTGTGTGTGTGTGTGTGTGATTTCTATTTTATAATGTCCCACATTATAAATAGGCTGTGTTCTACTCATCACCATACTGACTTATTTTCTATGTTACCAGGAATCATCCCTATTACTCTTGTCACAGACACAGATAATTTACTTTATCTCTCATCTACTGATAAGCTTATCACTTTTTTAATCTTGTTCATCATAATAATTTTAAATTCCCTGGTTTCTTCTGTTGGTTATTTTGGTTTCCAATGAGGTCTGTATTTTTCTTTCTTTTTTTTTTTTTTTTTGAGACAGGGTCTCCATGTAGTCCCAGCTATCCTGGAACTCACTATGCAGAACAGGCTGGCCTTGAACTCACAGAGATCTGCCTGCCTCTGCCCCCTGAGTGCTGGGATTAAAGGTGTGCACCACCACAACTTTTTTTTTTCTTTTTTAAATTTTTCTTTTTAAAATTAAAAAAAAAAACATTCATTTTTATTTTATATGTATGTTTTGCCTGAATTTAATGTACCCATGCCATGCAATGTCATGGAGGCCAGAAAGAGACTGTTGGGTGCCCTGGAGCTGGAGTTACAGATAATTGTGGGTGCAGAGTGGGTGCTGGGAACTGAACCGAGGTCCTCTGGAAGAGCTGCCAGTGCTCTTAATCACTGATCCATTCTCCAACCCCTGTTTATATTTTTGTTAATTCCTCTCTTGATATTCAGGTTTTCCTTCCTTCCTTCTCTTATAATTTTCATAATTTTTAGAATACAAATATGTATATTCATGTATTCCATGTTTCTCTATCTGCTAAGCATGAGGTGTCTCTGTTACCAAGTCTAAGTTTGACTATTTGGGTTTTATTGCTTCATTTGTTTGAAGGTGCTTATCATTGTTGTTCTCAGTGCTCCACACACTTAGAATTCCCCTAGTGGTGTTGTTAAAGCACCTTCTCCATGATCCTGATCCACCTCAGTTTGAAGTGTGTGATGGTGACCTGTGCCTAAAAATTTATTTTCTCCATTCTTCTGTCCATTTCCCCAGGGTACACTGCTGTGACTTATTACTGATATTTTGCCTTATGCAGAGTAGTGTGTGTTTTACTGTCACAGTTCAGCTTTTGTTAGCTAAATTTCACACCCTCAGGTGATGTGATGGAGGTGGGATTTCTTTCAATGATCTCACCTTTCATGTATAAATAAGGATTATTAGAGTTTCAAAAGTAGGATTTTTTTTAAGTCCAAAGAAAGAGATAATTTTTAGTCAAAATACATTGTCACATGTTCCTAGGGTTGGTGTGTGTGTATGTGTGTGTGTGTGTGTGTGTGTACATGCACATGTGGTCATGAAAGGGATTGCTTCAATTTAGATTGCTGGGTTCTGTTTTTGTGTCTCTCCTATCACAATAACCACCACCCCTCCCCCAGACCTGTCCCTGAAGACAATTTTCCCATTCTCAATATGTTTCGTGAGCATCTGATAGGTCCACATAGTAAAGCTTTTGCGTGGCTGAAAGTCTAACATTAGTCCACATTTAGCTTTTAACCAGAGACTAAACATTGCAGCACAATCTTTCTTACCAGCTTTTATGGAAAACCATTTCCTCTAGTGTGCTGCCTCAAGTTAGCCAACAATTGATGCTGATGTCTGGCTGTTTGTCTTTAGATTTCAGGCTTATTCGTTGTCCTGTGATCTTTGTTCTCCAGTGACTTTTTAAATTTATGGATTTTTTTAGATTACCTAGCCTTTCCTTCTTGTTGGTTTAGGATTAAGCTCTTTCCAACTTTATATCCCCTAAGCAGAAGATGGACGGCCACTTTCATTTTGACATTTTTTTCTGGATAAGGAATATGGAGTGACAGCTTTTTATCTTTTAATTTTTATCTTTTTTTTTTCTTCTATCACCTTCTACCCTGTATGCTGTTGTATAAGAAGAATTTGGTTTCACTTTGCTTTTGCTGGATGTGTGTTCTCACTCACCAGGTTGTTTACTCTGTTGTGCTTTGCAGTAACTTTTTAACAAGGCATCCTTTGTATGCCTGGATCTATGGTTTATTCACCTTCCTACATCTGTAAGACTTGTTTTCATAAAATTCAGAATTTTTTCACTCAGTTTTATTTTCAATTTTTCTTTCTGGTTCTACAGTTTCTGGTATGCCACTTAACAA
The DNA here is from genome assembly GCA_009823505.1 of Rhizomys pruinosus. NCBI lineage: Eukaryota > Metazoa > Chordata > Mammalia > Rodentia > Spalacidae > Rhizomys > Rhizomys pruinosus. Next base: position 145,066 of record VZQC01006529.1, read on the forward strand.
TGGAACCACCTGATTTTGTCCTACTAATCCCTTTGTTTCTGGATATTTTTTCAGGATTTTCTTCTCTGTACCTTAGCTCTATAGTTTTTGTTGTAGTCCTTATTGCTCTTTCCTTATTATTACACATTACAGCCTGCTGCTAATTCTACTTGTGTATTTTAAACAAGCATACGTGTGTTTTACTTCTAGAAATACATGTTTTCTATTCTTCATTTTGTGATTTTTCTTTCCATCCCTGAGTGTTTTTATATGAGAGGCAATAAGGTCTTGTCTTAACTGTCCTTTCTGTTAACTAATTTTTCAACTGGTAAATGAGCCAATGTTTCTGTTTTCGCACATATTTATTAATTTCAGTTGAATGCTGAATATTGTTGAAGGTTCAATTTTGGCTTCTTCCTCAAGATTTTGGAGCTTTTTTTAAAATAGAAAGTAGCTCAGTTATTCAACAAATAATGTTTTAATGCCGAGCTTATTTCTAAACATTGTTATGTTGCCTATAACATAACACCAGTTCCAGAAGTAGCTTCCCTGTGCTGTGAAGGCATTACACATTGACAGTATCTCCTGAATGCCCTGGGCATTCAATGAGATTTCTCAACTTTAATAACCTGAACTTGAACATCCTCAAACTATGACAGCCGTATGGCTTATTCTGACAAGTTTCTCCTGCATGGATTTCATTTCACACATATTCAGTTAATTTAGAGCAACATACTGTAAGAATCTAATATGCAACTTTCTGGAAAATTTTGAACTGGCTCTTATTCTCTGCCTCACAAATTCTAGGTGCCTCTATAGCCCCCTGGTCCACAAGTCTGTCTTCCTAAGCAGCAGGATTTCTTCATGTGCTTAGTGTCTTCTTATACTATCATCTGAAATGTCCCTTCAGGCAAGAAAGTGTGTCAGCTGTAGGGTTCAGTCAGACACTTACCTTCTCTGTTAATCATTTTCACTGTCCAGTGTGTAAAAACATGTTTACATACATTGTTCTAGTTACTAATTTAGACAGAGTAAGCACCTGTTGTCCTAGGCCCTTAAGAGTGTCAGCCATTGCTGAGCAACTTGCTTATCCATACAGTGCTTTTTTAGACTGCAATGAATTTGATAAGCTCACCTTTGATGGCTTGGATGATTTTTTTCATTCCCTCTTAAAATGTGTCTATGTCAGCCCTATCTGTTCAGATTAAGCATCCACCCTCATGCGTAGACTCTTCTCACAACAATTTCCCTCTTTATTAAACTTTGCTTCTCTTGGAGAATTTAGTTCATTAAAGTTTATTTGTATCTATCACTTTCACAGTTCAGTTCCCACAAACAGCATTACTTTATTTTTATTTTGATCAATACTGCGTGTTGTTATCAGGCAGTGAAAATCTTTCTCATCAATCTATATCCTGAACAGAAGGGGAAATTTAGTTTATTTTAACAATGTATTTTAGTACCTCTAACAAATATCAATTCTTTTTGACATATTTGTGAAGTTATCTGGTATCTTTCAAATGGTAAGCATCGGAATTATTTAAATATATCAGCCTAAATGCTTTACTATTTTAACAACAAATACTTCATTACAATGGCTCTGTGGGCTCTTTGTTCAGACTTGCTGACCAGAAGCTTTTGGCAACAGAATACTTTACAAGGTGAGCTCTTTGGGGGTTCCCAGTGTGGATCCAGACAACGGTTCCTCCTTTTTCCTTCATCCTCACTTATCTTATTGTTGGACTTCAGCAAAAGAGAAAGGAAAGCTGGGATATATGTGCCATGTGTCATCTGTTCATCCCTCTAGACAGGACTTTCTAATGTCTTCCTCTCCATGAAGAATTTCTAGCTGTCCTTTCTAAAGCTAGCTTGAAGTTAGACACTGAACATTAAGTGTGCATGCCAAAAAATATCTCGTTCTAAAAAAAATATCTTGTTCTAAAAAAAAAATAAAACAAAACACTAATCAAAATATATACTGACAAATGCCTGTGGAAATCTGTGGTTTCAAAGCCAGTCAATACATCCAAGGTCAAGACTATAGACTATGGCATTCAAATATCCACAGAATTACAAAGAATTAAAGAACCTTATATGTCACTTAATACTATTTTTATCTTCTCAAAAATTAATCTCTTACCACAGTCAGTCCTTATAGTTCTTCCATATTATATCATGTGATGTAAAGAGAATAATTAAAATGGTTACTCTTCTATAAGTGGTGATCCAGTTTTGAACCTGCTACAGACTTTGTAATCTTGGTAAATGGGTGGAGGGTATGAAAGCATATTTTAGAGCAATATAAATTTAAAAGGGAAAAATGTGAATCCTGAAATATGATTTGGAAAATAACATACAGTTTATTTTCAGATGACATAATTTTTTATTTATTTTTTTATGTGGATGAATGTACTGTCTGCATGTAGGTTTGTGCACCCATGTCATGCAATGGCCAATATTATTTGAGGGTCTATGGGACTTACAGTTAATAGTTTCTAGAGAGGGGTCTATTCTCGTCATTAAGGTTTCTTTGTTTTTCATTAACCTATGGTGTCTAGAAAGGGCAATGCCCCCCTTGTTATAACTTGTTATAACTTATTTTAGTCTTTCTGATATATATGTATAGACTATAAGAAGCTTCTATAGTAGTAGGTTTTGGTACGATTTTTTCTAAAGGCCTTTAGTGTTACTTAGCCCTCTGTATATGTCCTACTCTGCTCTGCTTTCCCATTTAACCCTTCCTGGTCTAGCATCTCCCTTTCATATCACCTTTTTGAAAGCCAATACCCTACTGTCCAGTTCTGGAGCCACTAAACATATGCCACTATTTGTATTTAATAATAATTTTTAAAAGTTTAATGTTTAATACTAGTGAACTTTGATATACTTAGCAGGCATGTCTGTCTAATGGCTATCCTATACAATACAAAAATAGAAATATTTATATCATTAAGGAAAATCTTTTTGAACAATTCTGACACAAAACATGTGAATTTCATTCTGTCCCAGGTTGTACAAATGTATCGGTCCCTTCAGACTCTATGTTGCAATATTCAAACAAGAATATAAATAAACTAATAAAAATATATCACATTAAGAGTAAAAAGAAAATTAGGTCAAAAGAATAAATGATAATTGTCTAGGTCAGGGTTTAGACCAAAATGACCAGGAACATTTTCTTGAAAATGTACCATTTTAGGTACCAATAGATAAGGAAGGGACTTTCAAAAGAAACAGAAATCACAAATTTTCTAATATGTTAAGGTTACAATGAAACTTCTAAAAAAAGAATGTGCCTGGAACAGTGGTCATGGAAGAGAGTGTTGAGAGATGAGGTCCAGGGAGTTCGAAGTGCCTGAGTTATAAGATGGCACTGCTATAGAAGCAAGCTGGCTCACTCAGCATGGTTGCTACCCTCTCCACTTTGACTTTCTGTGTAACGAAGTTAGTGAGAATATACTTACAGCCTCTTTTCTACTACTTTTCCCTACGTGATATAAATTCTACCGAATAGGTATGTGTCAGGAATGAGCACCTTGCCTTGTGGAGAGAGCAGATTCTGCAAGATTCTACATTCAGGCCAGCAGAAAGTAGGAGGCAGTTGTTGTGTATGGCAGACACTATAGGTCCTTTTCATCAACCATTTCCTGTTACACAAATGCATGGGGTATCAAGCTTGTCAACATACTATGCAGAACTCTTTCAGTGACCGTCCAGTAAAGCATACTTGAATGTTTTTAACTAGCTAAAGTAGTGATCAAATACATGACAATACTTTTAAAATTCATAGAAAAAGTAGCTCACCAAACCCTCTCCCCCAAAAATCATGATAAAGGGGGGGGGGATAAAAACACCAGGACTGAAATAGAACTGAATATAGACTGAAATAGAACCTCTACTGACCTACAGAAACTAACAAAACTGCTTTTGCATCAACGGAGAACTTTGATGAGATGAGCAAATTCCTAGATAGATGAAATTACCAAGGGAGTCTCGAGAAATGAAGAATAACATTTAAATAGATTTACAACAGAACCATACTGAATTAGTCATTTAACCCCCCTGGCCCCCAAAAAAGCATACCTTTCCTGGTGAATTCTATCACAAAGCTTCACAGACTCTGCAAGTAGTGGACCAAGGAATCCTCTTTCTCCAAGGACAGCCCTCATCAAAGGCTTATGGAGATAAGAAGACAAATGAAAACGATTAAGTAAAGCAACTTCCATGTGCGACGTTAAGAATTTCCTAAGCGATGCTAATGCTGTCACCGTTGAGCTGTTCTGAGCCCCACTTTCCCCCCCCCGCCCCGCCCCACGCTTCCCCTGGTGATGATTCCGTTGTCCATGGTACACGGCAGCTGGTTTGGTCACTGTCCCAATTGCTCGTCATGACTTCTGAACTAACAACTTCCATGGCAATTCCCATTAGACTGTTCAGCTGTTTTAGATTCGCCACACTACACTGCTCTCCCTCTCTTTTGTTTTTAGATAGCCAGTTCTTTGGGAAAGATTTCCACGGCAGATTTGTAGAACCTATCCTTGCTTCTGGAGCAGTGCCTGACATTCTGCTTTATGTTAGCACCTACATGGTCAAATCTCAAGAGAAAAAGCAGTTGACCTCTAGATTAAGTTGGAGCTGAAATAGAAATGTCAGGGGTCAATTATTTTTTCACCCCAGTTCGACTTCTATGGAACACATACGGCCATAAATAGATTAGTACATGGTAGACGCCAATGTTAACTGCTGTGTCATAATTTCTCGAACTAGTTTTAAGGCCGAGCTAGTTAGGAGACTCAAAGAGCGTTTCTCCCAGGATACAGCTGACCCTGGAGCAGCTGAGCCTCTAGAGGGCAGTGTTGCTTAAACACAAATGCCAACCTGCTGCAATTGTTAAATGAAATTCTCCCACAAGTTTCTTGAAAATTGGGAATAATGTAATACAATATTTGATATGTGTGCTTTCTTGCAAAACTTCGGTGAAAAGATAAGATAAACGAGACCATGAGGTTAAAGCTTTCTCTATGATGGCATTCAATACATCTGTGGAGTTCCCCTGATGAAGCCGTACTCTGTGGAAGACTCTTGCAAGCTCTCGTTCCTGAAACACAGTCTCTTTTCCCCAGACATCTCCCTCAGCTAGATAACTCATGTTTAACCATCGTACTTGTCACTCTACGGCTCTGCAGAGCTCTGTGATGTCTTCCCTGACCTTCTCTCACACGTCCCCTTCCTCAGTGAACACATTTTCTTGGAAAACACAGGACCTGGGAGTGGAAAAAATGTTCTTAAAAAATAAGGATTTTAATGGCGATCGTACTTAAGGAAGCAAATCAGAAATGCCTGATATGGAGTGTTGAGACTAAAAAAGAAAATACTTGTTTCTCATTTCCTCTTAGATCAAACCAACAGATCAGTTCATGAGCTAATTAAATCTTCTACATGATTTCCAAATACAAACATGGAAGATACTTCTATGCAGACTGAGTGAAAAAGAAATCTATTTCGTTCTTTTTGGTCTTTGTCTTCAAGTATTACGTCTACTATGGTGGTGTTGTGTGAGACAATATCATGCTGTAATTCTAGAACCTACTATAGCAGATTGTACTAGCCTTGATACATAGTATGCTTTTTTCCCCTTTGCTTGTCACCTGTATTCTTTTCTTTCTTTTTGTAAAATATTTTTAAAACATTTTTTATAATTTCATGCATGTATACATTATATTAAAATCATACCTCTCCTTCATGTGCTTTTTCCAGTTACCCTAGAGTTTCTGAGTGCTGTGGTCATAGCATGTCCCAATGACAGCATTTCTCAGCACCCCTCCTCTTCCTCCAAACTTTAGGTTCTTTCTACTCCTTTTCACAATGTATTCTGAGCCTTGCAGGCTGGAGGAAGGATTGACAAAGATGTCCTATTTAGGGCAGAATGGTCACAGTCACTTATTCTGCATATATTGCCTCAATTACAAGACCACACTAACGGCTGACCAATGGAAAAAATGCTTCTCTGACCAAGGGGGCTGGGGACAACTCTGATCTATGAGTATAAATATAAATATTTAATCCAAAGTTTAACATTGTGACCATCCAACAAAATAACAATAATAGGTTCCCCTTGCCATAGGATTTAAACAAGGTTTACAGTGTCAGGCATGTCCTGTGGAGCAGGCCTCAAACCCAATCAGAAAGTTGGTTACCTATTATAGGGTATTTTTGTTATTGTACTGGTGAACATATCTTTCCTGACCAGTTGCTATTGTAGCATACAGACTCCAGTACTGGGTAAGACCACTGATGCCTTTTGTCCCCCAGCAGCCTCGATAGCACTTTCCAGCACTAGAAAAGCTAGCTAGCAAGAAAAGTTTCTCAAGTCAATTCAGGATTTATATCTCTATGTCCTATACCCAAAATGTGTATTGTTTTCAGCAACAGGATCTTATTATCATCTAGTCATGGTAGATAGCCAAGAGCAATGGCAAATAGCCCATGTTGTTCTCCAGATCTCTAGGGGATTCCCTCAGCCTTTTTTTAATAAAAGAATTATATTTAATAAATTTTAATATATTTAATAAATATGTGTTCAGTTGAGTTGACATTAAAGTTTGCTTAATAAAGGTAGCTATTGCAAATAATTTGGATTTACTAAGAAAATGAGGCATAGATCATTATTTGAGTAAAGCAAGCTTAAGTTTTGAAAAGCAGATGTATAGAAAGTATAAATATGGGGATGAAAGTCACTTGGAAGCCACTTGGGTTCCAGATTCACCTTAAAAATAGTGGAGAATTGCTATCTATATGACAAAAGTAGGTTGAGATCAAGAAATCATTTTTTCATTTTCTAGTAAAGAACATCTGTCTAAAATAATTCTTAATACAAACTGGGAAAACTCCCAAGCCTAGAGCCCATTTTTATACCACTTACTGCAATTTGCTTAAGGACACCTAATGCTTTTTAAAAAGCTGTTTATAATAGGTCTTTTATAAATTTTTAGCAATTTAGTGTTCTTTTTAATATTAATATTTTAATATTAACATAACAAAAAGATGATTCTTTCATTTTATTTCTTGGTCAATTCACACACATTATCAGTTTTACCTCTTTTAATTAAATGAACTAAACATGCTGGATATTAACATTCTGTGTTTGAGAAACATACTATTGTATTTTACCACAAAAGAACAAATCGTTTTCACTATTACAAACAGAAATCCTAGGATTCCCATATCTATGATTTTAAACACATAATAATGGAATCAATCTTATGTGAACTACATTCTCAGTGCTGAACACTGTGCTCAGTGGTCCTGTGACTAAAGAATGAGTTATAATTTTTAAAAATATTTTATTTATTGTTTTAATTTAAGTATCTAAATGTTTTACCTACATTTATGTGTCAATGCACCATAAGTGTGCAATGCCTGCAGAAGCCAAGGATAAGTGTTGGATCCCCTGGAACTGGAGTTAGAAACAGTTGTTAGCTGATGTGTGTGTCCTGGGAATTGAACATAACTCCTCTGGAAGAACAGCAAGTGTTCTTAACTACTGAGCTGTCTCAAGCAACCAAACACATAGTGAGTAAAATAATACATATTTCTTTTCTTTTTTTTTTTGGTATTTTTCATACAGGGTCTCCCTTTAGTCCCAACTGGCCTGGAGCTCACTCTGTAGACCAGGCTGGCCTTGAACTCACAGAGATCCACCTGCCTCTGCCTCACAAGTGCTGGGATTAAAGGCATGCGCCACCACGCCCATCCATACATATTTCTTAAAACAAGATTTGTTTCTATATTATTGCTTTTCTTTTAGGAGACATTGAAGTGCTTCAGAGAGTGGACAAATCAGTCCTATCTTAGAACATTTAAAATTTTCTTTTTTTATTTTATTTATTTTTGTATGTGTATGAATGTACTGTCTGCATGTAGGTTTGTGCACCTGTGTCATGCAATGCCATGGAGGTCAGAAGAGGGTCTTGGGATTTCCCTGGAATTGGAGTTACAGATGGTTTTCAGCTGCCATGTAGGTGCTGGGGATTGAACCTGGGGCCTCTGCAAGAGCGGTCAGTGCTCTAAATTGCTAGGTCATCTCTCCAGCCCCCAGAACATTTTAAATTTTCAAAAGAGAAGTTGAGTTTGATATAGAATATGAGAGGTAGGATTTCTTTAGGCGGTAATTGAACACAAAATAAATGGTCAATTATTTATATGAATTCTCTCATGTAATTCTTATAATCCATTAAAATTCTTGTTCTGTATATAAGAAAACTGGAGTTCAGAGATACTGCATAATTCGCTGAAGGTCACACAGCTCCAAGGTAGCACAGGCTGGTTTCTTACCCTCATAGAACTATGGTTATTGTATCAGAGTTCTCTTTGAAGACAGCTAAAATGTAAGACTACAAAATGAACCTGGGGAAGCCTATAGGTGAATAACTACACCTGTCAGTAGAGCAATGTCTTGTTTCAATGACAGACGTGATATTTACAGTGAAAATGACCTTTTTTGTGTGTAAGAGATTCAATACAGCCCAGTTACTGTAAAAGGATATAAAATTGACTCCTGAGATTTGACCTTCCTAGTGCTTTCAAGGTAAGACAAAAAGAGAGAGAGAGAGAGAGAGAGAGAGAGAGAGAGAGAGAGAGAGAGAGAGAGAGAGAAAAGGAAATCCTGAACCTGACAAAAGGCTTACTCCAACTAGGGACTAAATGGGAGCATAGCTGAAATAGGAAAATTCAGCCTGATGGTTTGATGGTTAATATTGATTCTAAAATTGACAAGATCCAGAGTCACTTAGGAGACAAGCTTCTGAGAATGTCTATGAGGGGCTGTCTTCATTGTCTTGATTAGTTTGACTGAGAACCAGTCTATGAGTGGGTGGAGCAATTCCCTGGGTGTGGGTCCTGGGCTGCATAGAAAAGAGAAATCTGGCTGAGCACCAACCTTCATCTCTCCACTTCCTGACTGCAAATGCAAAATGAGCAGCAGCCTCAAGCTCCCGCTCCAGGGCTTCCCCATTAGGATGTCCCCTACAATGATGAGCCAAAATCAACAACCCTTTCCCTAAAGTTGTTTCTGTTAGGTATTTTGTCTCAGCAACAAGTAAGTTGACTAGTACAGTTAGATAATTATTTCTTACACTAGTTGCCTTTTATCAAGTTCTAATCTTAGATTTCTTTGCAGGAAATCAAGTTTGCATTAATATAAAGTAGCATGCCATAAATATTATGTCTGGAATATTACAACACTCAACACTCGTACCAGTGCTGTATGGGATGTGTGAAGACTTCTTCCCATAAAACACATAAGGTATAGTCAGTTATAAATTAGTTTAGGGGCTGGAGAGATGGCTCAGTGGTTAAGAGCACTGATTTCTCTTGCAGAGGACTTGGGTTTGATTCCCAGCACCCATATAGCTGCTAACAAATTTCTATAACTCCAGTTCCAGGAGAATCCAATGCTTTCTTCTGACCTCCATGGGTATTGCATAACATGGGTGCACTTACATACATGTAGGCAATACACTCATCATACACATTAAATGAAAATAAATAAATAAAATATTTTAAAATGGTAGTTTAAAAAACAAGATATAAGTGGATCTTATGCTTAAAACTGTGGATTTAAACTGTAATGACTATGGTGGCCTCAAAATATGGAGAAAAACTCAGCTACAGTTGAAGAGTTAAGCAACAAGGGCAAGTCAATGCTTTATTCTGATTAGCATTTTCCATATCCTGCTTATCATTCTTCTGCATGTGCTTTCACATAAACACATATATATATATATATATATGCATTATAACTATTGATTAATGTTTATATTCTATTAGGTTGATGCATGTTGACATAAATTACTTCTGCCAAAGACAGTACCAATGAACAATTGTCACGTATTCCTTTCTCATCACACACAGAAGAGCTACAGTTTGTATTGTGCTTTCCTTGTCTTTGTTTTTAGATGCAGCGGTGACATTTCACACAGAGGGATGAACTTCGTTGCAATATTAGGAGGTAATATTTACTCTTTGTGATATAAATGTAAGTTGACATTTTTGAATCTCACCAGATTTTCTTATACCTAGGTAAGGCTAAAAATGATAGTGAAAAATATAGAGTTTCATACAGCTGTCTTCAGTTTTGCAGCTAGCTGAGAAAACTCATTTCCTCGTTGCTCTTAATTGAAATAGATACATTTTAGTTGAACTCATATTTAATGAAATGGTTACATAATATAAAAATACCATGCCCTGTTTAAAGGATAATTTTAAGCCACTTAGAGTAATATTTTCTTGAATCAAAGACAATAATACTATTCAATAAATTTAGCAATTCTTTTGCAATAAAAATAAAAATAAAAATTATCACAACTGTAGTTATCATAGATAACTCAAAGAAGAATGAGTTTCATGAATATGCTTATATTTTATTTTAAATAACTCATAATTATGTCTTTACTTGAGATCTTATCACTCACATGCAGGTACTCGCTCTAAAATAATGGCTTGTTTGTATGCATCGATTAATAGATATTTAAGCAGCACAAATTTTGTAGAATAAGCTGCATGTGCATGAATGATCCAGGAAAAGAAAAGTCATGATTTACATTTTTAAGGGCTATCTCCAGCCCTCCCTCCTTATGGTGGTTTTACTTTCTAAGGCTTCCCCTAGCTAGGCTAACTGTGGTTCTACAAATGTCTATATTAATAGGGAGGCACTCTGGTCATCCCCCAACAAAAAAAGTTGACAAAAAAAAAATAAAAGAAGGTGAGAGGTTTATGAAGAGATTTATGAAGAAATGGGTCTTGTGTATTCCTAATTACAAGAAATATTCATAGAGACTCTGACGAACCTATGACTTTTCTTTCACAAAGTTCCTTGCAACCTCACACAGCAAATACTACCACAAGGACTTTGGCCAAACAACTGCTGTTTAATCTCAGAGACTGATGCCACTCTTACTGCAAACTAGGATGATTGTGCAATGTGGCTTATGTAATCCTCATCATGTCTTGAAAACCTTCCCCTTGCCTCATCTCTGAATATGCAGGTGTCACTGTTACAGTGTTCTGGTCTTCCTGATTAAACTTATTAATCTTTGGAGAATCTTTATCTGTGCTTTATTTAGGTTGACAGTATGAAAAATATGTGAGGGAGGTCCCAGAAGCAATTAGAAATTGTACACAACTCTGGAATGCCATAGAATGACTCACATTCCTTCATCCAGGAGATCCACCCTGATGTGCTACCTGCCCATTAGCTACTTAGTAACTATATTAGGTGTCCTGTTGATTGTCATGCATTACAGTGCCTATGTTCAAATAGCATGAGCTACCTGTGTATGAGTGAGCTAAGGAATGAAGTGGTATGGTTTATGTTTTGGGGGCAGAGAGATATGTACAACAGCCCAGTGACTTAGTAGCTTAGCAGGACATCACGAAGCCTCTGTAAGTTGTCTCCTCCTAAGACATGTCATAGGCATGCACCATCGCATATTGTCACAAGAAAGGTGTGTTCCGTCAACAGTGATGACAGATTACATTCATATAACCTTCACAGTATCTTAATATAATTGGTTCATTTTATTACTAGTTATGTTAAATCCCTTATTGTCCCTAATTTGTAAATTAAGCTTTATGATATATGCATGTGTAGCTAAAAAACAACAACAACAACAACAAAAAATAACCAGTAGATACAGATCTTTTTACTGTGTTTTCAAGTGTGCACTGGGATCTCCTGGCAAGGAAGAGATCACTGTAATTTCTTTTGTCCACAATCAAATTTTATAGTTTTCAACTTGGTAAGTATCCAGTTCAGGTGTGTACCACACTAGGAACTGAGTTTGCCTTTCCTAGGAGCTAAAAAAAAAAAAAATTATCTTGTTATTATCTCATGAGTGCTGATAGAAGACACAAGACTTCCAGGACATCAGCAAGGACACTGAAATCCTCAATGCAACCACAGTCTTGTGCACATCAACAGATATTTAGGTCCTGGCCCCCCTCATTCTCCGGGGGAGATGCAGAGGGCAATACCTGCATAGACACCTTGGTTTCAAGAACTTCTGGGTGTGAAGAGGAATCACTTAGTCCATAAGCTTCCCTCTGGCTAGACTTTCAGGTAAAGGTTGTCCAGTCAGGCCTCCCTGAGGCTACTGGTAGGGGAAAAAAACAAAACAAAACAAAACAAAACAAAACAAAACAAAACAAAACAAAAAACCATGCCATGCCCAGGAACCCTTAGGGCAGAATACTAAATTTTCAAAAACAGTTTTTTACTTTTCATGCCCCTTCATTTGGTCATTTTCCAGGAAGCAGCTGAGGTTAGATAAGCTCACTGTAGGCATACTCAGGGACCAAACTTTCATAAATAAATAGCCTTGAACTGATAATAAATAAAGTAGAGTCAAAGTCAAACTTTAAATCAAGTACTCCACTTGTGGATGATTTTAGCAAACTAAAGAAGACAAGGTATAAGAATGTCTATCTTTTTTTTTTCAACATGTGTTCTGGGAAAGAATGTCTATCTTTTTACCTGTGCTGACAAGATGCTTGTAAATAGTGTATGGTCAAGAAATACCTGTGAAATGGAAGGATAAATTAATTAATTGCTATTTCTCTCATGTTTTTCAGGTTTTCTTGACATGCCTCTGGCCCATTCTTTTCCCCATGAGTATGTATGTTTTCTACTTTAGGATTCTATTTGCCTATAGTTTCTGCATTGCTTTTTAAAATGTTTTATTTATTAATTTTTATGTATGACTGCATTGCCTGCATGTATGTGAGATCACCCGTGTCCTGCAATGCTTGTGGATGTCAGAAGAGGGTGTCTGATTCTCCTAGAATTACAGATGGTAATTCATGTGGGTGCTGGGAATCAAACCCAGGTCCTCTGCAAGAGTAGCCAATGCTCTTAACCGCTGAACAATCTCTCCAATCCTTGTTTCTGCATTGCTTTGTACTGCTGTTTCCAATGCTTTCTTAATTATAAAATCGTGCTTTATGTTTTCTGTTTGTTTTTCTTCTTTTAGTTTCATTATTCCTTTTTTATCTGTTAAAATTATTATTTTATTTTTAGAATGTCAATATTGATATTTTATAAGCATTAAAGTACATTTATGAACCATGATTCTTGAAATGTGTTACTTTCTATTTGTCCATACATTAATTTACCATTCTCAAATATTTGTCTACTCTTTCACACAGTCTTCTTTCCTTTTGGCCTCCTTCTATTTTTTTCTTCCTCGTTTTGCATTTTTTTCTTCTTCATTTTGAAAATTGCATACAGCAATATTTGATCACGTTCAAGATTCTACTACACACATATTTGTTCACCCATATTTGTTGTGGCTCTTTTCATAATAGCTAAGAAATGGAAACAACATAAATGTCCCTTAACTGATGAATGGATAATGAAAATGTGGTACATTTACACAATGGAGTCCACTCAATGGTAAGAAAAGATGAAATCATAAAATTGGCAGGCAAATGCCTTGAATGTGAAATGATTATACTAAGTGAAGAAAATAGAAAAACAAGTGATGACTGTTCTTTCTCATTTGAGGATTCTAACTCCAAATCCTTAGATGTGAGTATATATCTTTATGTAACCATATGAGCCAGAAAAATGGGAAGGAATTATGTAAAGGGGGAGAAGGAGCTTGGTGGGGGGGATGGGAGATAGGTGCTATTAAGAGGAAAGTAGGGAAAATGGGGTTCTTTAACTGGGGAGGGAGAGAGAGAGAGAGATGAGATAAATAATGCTTAAGTGGTGTGAAAAACAGAAGGGCAATAAATTAGTTCAAAGTTCTACTGATAATTATACCTACACATACAAGTGCATGTGTTTAGATGAACACTATGTAACAAAAAACACTGCCAGGCAAGAGAATCTTCCCTTCTGGTAGTGGTCAAGGTAGTGGAAGTGACTCCCAAAATAACACGGGTTATTGGAACAGTCCTTGATTGCCTTCCAGAATTTAAAGATAAGACCTTATTGCTGAAGATAAAGTGTACTTCAGAAATAGGTCTTGGAGCAATCAGGCTGGAACTGACCTGGAAGTCTTGCTCTGAAGTCTAGCTCTTGTGGTATCAAAGGAAAGTATGCAAGCTTCCATGGAAGAAAAGCAATCAGTGGTCTTACCCAGCCGTAAGTCCAAATAAGCAACAGTGGCTGGCCCAGCAAACAGTTGTTATGACGGTGTCTAATTGGGATTAAGGCCTGCTTAATTGGTGGGAACTTATGTGTGGCACTGTAAATATAGCCATATAAACATGGCTGAAGCCATCAAAGATCCTTGAAAAAAAAATCAATTTTCCACATCCCTAACCTAGAGCAAAGTAATTTCTTATTGTATTCTAAATATGTATCCTTGTATCTACCGACAAGTGTATCTCTCATGACTCATCAAAGAAGCTTCTTTTTGAAACAGATACAGACCAATTTCATTATTTTCATGTGTAATCAAAAGTTAGGATTTCTCAGGGCTGCAGAGATGACTCAGCAGTCAAAAGCAGTGGCTGTTCTTGCAGAAAACCCAGGCTCAAATCCAGCACTAACAAGGCAGCTAACAACTGTCCATAATCTAGTTCCAGGGGATCCAATGCCCACTTCTGGCCCCTGTGGGCATTGCACTACATGGGTGCACTTACATACATGCAGGCAGTTCACCCACATATATAAAATAAAAATTATAATAAAACATTTTTCCAATGTCCTCTATTTGACCTTGTATCACTTCAGAGGAAATTATTCTCTTTCACTCTTTAGAGTCACCCACTTATTTGGAATTGAATCTTTTTCTCTGCCCAGTGATTTGCTTACCTTCATAGTGAACATACAGGATTTGGCAACATGCTGGTAGAACTTGCTGAGAGGACTGGAGGGAGAAAGGCAGTGTTACTTATTGTGGTTTTATCTTTCCAGTTTAAACATCAGACATGAGGGGGACTGATGGCAACGCAGTGCTCTTCAGGTTTTCTCTTTTGGCTGTACTTGGCTCTTGGGGGAAGTCACTTGTGTCACTTGTACTGAATGTCATTCACCCTCATGGCAGGACCACTGCTCCAGGGTATGACAAATAGGGAGGAAGTGGTTTTTTTCCTTTAACTTTTTGATATTTTAGTTATAATTTTCCCAAGGACATTGACTACCTTGAAGTTGTCAATACAACTTCCCCAAATACACAGTAATCTCCTGCCTAGGTCGTTCACCACCTGCTTTCACTCTTCTGTACAAGGCCAGTATATTACATTATTGGAGTTTCAATTTCCTGGTTTACAGACTATAATAACCAGCTTTCTTTTCCTTCCTTCCTTCCTTCCTTCGTTCCTTCCTTCCTTCCTTCCTTCCTTCCTTCCTTCCTTCCTTCCTTCGTTCTTTCCTTCCTTTCCTTCTTCCCTCCTGTTCTCTCTGTACCCATCCCTTTCTATTCCCTCTCCTCTGCTCCTCCCCTCCTCTTCCCTTCCTTTATTCATTTTTTCTTTTCTCTTTTGTTAGTGCTGAAATTAAAGTTTTAATATGACAGACTTTCTTACCCCCTTTTCTTAGAACAAAGAAAAATATGATGGTAAGGAAGTCAATCTCTAACTGTAAATTAAAGCTGACTGTTATAAAGGTTATATCTTATAAAACTGGTAAAAACTGCTTTCTTTAATTGACTAACAGACATAGGAACTGTGAAAAGGATTATTCTCTATTCAGAACAAAATATAGTACTAGAGTCTCTTTAAGCTGTGCATTTAAGCAAAATATATTAATACAAGAGAGCTCTGATATCAGCAATGGATAATTCTGCCAAGGAGATGTTGGCCAAGGGATCCAAGCCCGCCCCCCCCAAAAGGTAAAGGCTTCTTGCCTGTAATCTGGGATGCTTGCAAGAAGAGAGGCAGTAAGGCCCTGCTGTGGAAGATCTGATGTAAGCATGGGAAAGATGTATTGAGACTGCACTTGCAAGTGTACAGTTGGTCTCTGGAATACCAGAGAGTGTTACCAAAGGCCACTAAACCAATAAAGCAAATATTGGTCTCCTTGAGTGAAGCAATACCTCACCTGCCTGGAAATACTGTGCAGCAGTGGCAGCCATATGTCTGTATATCCCAAATCTAATTGGCTATTAGCTCTCTCCTTGGAGGAATAACTCACAGATGATGCCACAAGCTTACATCCTGTAGTGGTTAGGAGATGTTATAAGCCACAGTAAAACCTTGCCATCTTTTACAGAAAAAAACACAATTCATGGATTAGCATACCATCCAAACATCTGTGTCTATACCAAAGTAACCTACCATAATAATTAGTACTGTTTAAATATCTATATATCTAATTGCTTGTGCTTCATTAGTAGGATTGAAAGGTTATTCCTGAACAAGCTGTCAGCCCATGAAAAGAAACAGCCAGAACTGGTCAGAGTCCAAAACGACATCTCCAGAGAAAGTAGACTGTTTTGCTTCTTGTCCACCTGTGCCCCTTTTCTAAGACTAGGGAACAGTCTGTGGAAGAGGGGGCATGGTAGAATGTAAGGGCTGCGATTGGGGTGAATGGTGAAACTACAGCAATATAGACTGGACACTTATTTGATCAACATGATTATACATACAAGCCCCTCCAGCTGGATGGTGGGAGCCTTGGGCTGTGTGGGTTTGGGCACAACTGCTTGCAAATTGGTTTTACATTAAGGATGCCTGTACTCAAAACTTATTACTTCTTGTTAAAAAAATGAAATAAATGAAAGTAAATGGGGAAAAAAAAAGAAAAACATGTTTGGCAGAATGCATGAGCTCTGGTGGGGTGGGAGGGCAAAGAGGGGGGCATGGGTCTAGATTTGATTTGAAATTTTGTATGAAATTCACAAAGCTTCAATAAAAAATGACTTTGAAAAAAAAAGAAATTAAACCTAAAGTCTTGTATGTACCAGGCATATGTCTCATATTGAGCTGCTAACCTAACTTCCTGATATTTCTATTTGATTCCCCCCATTTTGCTGAATGTAGAAAAATAGTATCAATAAGACTACCTTCAAGTCATCATTGTCTGTGAAAGTTAGTTACATAATCTCTCCTAATTTTAATGTTGTCTAAAAATGAACAAAATAGTGTAATGAACCCTTGAGTTTTCCTCCTACTTGATTCATGTAGCAAATTTATCAAATGGTATTTTTGTTCAGAGAGTATTGTGTAACATTAAACTTTTTAAAGCCCATGTACTTGCATATTGTGCTGAGAATGACATGTTACATCCATCTTATATTTTTTATCTATATCCTGAATATATCAATATGCCAAAGCTAAAATCTGCCTTTTCCAACAATTATAAACAGATGGGAAGAGTGTATAAATGAGTGGCAATTACTAAAATACAGAGGAAACACAAGTTTAATAATTCCCTATTTTCTTTCTTGTCCTGTAGCCCTAAAAGACTAAAGGAAAGGGAAAAAGAAATTCTCCAAACAATGATTTCTGTAGCCCTTCATTATTTTAGTACTTTATGTTAACTCCACCTATGTCACTGTAACCAGGAGTTCTTTCCTGGCCAAGCCCTTGGCTCTCTTACTTTGCTATTTTATTTCTTGATCTTTCTTGATCCCAACATCTGTTTTCCTTTAAGGTTTTGGGTACATAGACCTGGATTTCCCAGTAAAATTTATTTCTTAGATTGGACTTCTTAGTTCTCTGGCTCCTAGTACCATATTTGAACTGTTTAACTTTTTTTTTTTTCAATTTCTAATAGAGCATAAGGGTCTAGACTACAAAGCCAAGATGTGATTTTGTAGATGGTTTCCCATCACTCAGCTGCAAGTCCCGGGCTGAATGAATTTACCTCTCTGATCTCCTTGTTTGTAAAATGGGAATTATAATAATATGAACATCATAGACATTCCATGAAGAAAATAGGTTCATACTTAAAATATGTTGAGAATGATGGCTGGTATTTGACAAATATAGGAATGACTTTTATTAATGGACATAATCTAGACTATGACTTTGTTTTTTTTGTTTGTTTGTTTGTTTTTTTGTCTTTTCGAGACAGGGTCTCCCTGTAGCCCCAGCTGTCCTGGAACTCACTCTGTAGACCAGGCTGGCCTTGAACTCACAAAGATCCACCTGCCTCTGCCTCCCAAGTGCTAGGATTAAAGGCGTGCGCCACCACGCCCGGCTAGACTATGACTTTGAATTAACCATAGCAAAACAACGCACTGAGGTTTGAAGACCTAGGCAACTCCTTGGAAACTTCAGTGTGTTACTTCACCCAAAAATGCAATGAACGAACATGGCTGTGCTTGAGAATTAACATAACAAAAGCTCTGCCAGCAGCACACTCACCTACTGGAAAAGGTGGAGGTTGGGAAGCACAGTGACTCTGAATGAATGTGAACTAGGGATTAAGAAGACCCTGTAGGCTGTGAGGATAGAGGGTGGAGAGAAATCTCAATTTGTATTTCTCCAAGGAAGCTAGAGAAACCATCTTGATTTATAGTGTGGCCTCAGCAAGGAACTCAGTGGGACAATTAGGTTCCAAAGACAGTTCCACTGACACAGGGTGAGGTCATAGGCAACTCCATCTGCACCAGTTGAGGGTACAAGAGAGATCCATCTGTACAGTTCTGAGATACAGATGATTCTAATAAATAGCTAGACCTAGTGTCCTCTGGGTTTGAGCTCACTCTTAAAAACCTATTTTAAAAGCAGACTATTATTTTGTTCAGGGAAGTTGTAATGTTGGCGTAATTAATAATGCCCACAGACAACAGACATCAACAACGTCTCATAAGTAAATAAAGTAATTCCTCAGCTCAGCCTGCTTCCCCATGTCAAGAAGCAAGCTGGTATTTGCCATGGTTTGCAAAGGTGAATTATATTCTGTTTTGGATTTATAATATTTTAAACCCAAATCTGAAACAATTGTTTTTCTCTGTCTTCCATCCAGAATGTTCCAATCTTGGTTCTGAACAATAATAAAATTAAAAAATTCAGTTTAGATCTTTAAATAACCTAAAACTGCTTAAACGCTATGTGCAATTTGCATTTGAAGGGACATTAAATATCTGGACACACAGAAGATTATCTTCATGGGTAACTTTCCTGACGTATAACTAAAAACAAGGGCAAAAGGATTGTAAATCCAGTGTAAAAGGAATATATTAAATAATTCCATGTTTATACACTCTACTTTTTAACTTAAAATTTTGCTATAAATGCAGTTTGAGTTTCAGGGTCTCCAATGCTATTCTCAAGTAGGACCCTTTAAAGCAGTCTGTGCATTCCCATCCCATTCTCAGACTAATTCTTCATTGAATATCAGTTTCTTTCAGCTTAGATTACATGATTATTTCTGAAGTCCGGAATCTTCTATCCAGATGATCTCTCTGTATTAGCAACTTTCTCTTAGGGTCAAGCTGACATTTTGTTTTTCCTCCAAGTTCAGATATTTTTCAAAGGTTTAAAAGGCTCCTTATATTTCAAACCAGTCTCATTAATACTTGTTTGTGCTAATTTTTATTAATTCAAATAGTCCATCAAATACTGGATTCTATAAGTCTTATACTCATTTGTCTTTCTCAAGTCTCTATTTCAATTGAGATAATTTCTACAAATTTCTAGGCTATTTCTCAAGATGCACAGGCTTAAGGAAAGAACATCTGTCTTGGAAGACACTGTTCCAGTATCAGTTCTGGTTCATGAAAAAAGAAGAAAAAACATGTGACTCACAAGATTCAGCATGTAAAATGTCAGCATGGTCCACTGTGATGTCGTGAACTTCCTGTCCTTAGCTACAAGAAGGGGAGGAGAGAAGGAAATACAGGATCTGACCTTTTAGAAAGAGCTTGTGTTGCTATAAAATCTACAGTGCCGAGGGATGTCAAAGTAAAACGTTAGAACAAATTCTTCCAAAATACGCCAAGTACAACCATTGGCCTCATGAGTACAATGAGTATTTAAATGTAGTTGCATTTTTAATGACCCCCTAAATCAACAGCATTCTGTTTAGTAGACAGAAAGGAAATGTGTTAAATAATAATTTCAAATTGCTCAAAATAATGTGGGTTTTTCATATAGGAATTCATTGGGATCAAAACAGCTGTCATAGTCTCTTTTTTAAAAAATTTTTATTTACTTCTGTATGTGTACGAATGTACTGTCTGCATGCAAGTCTGTGCACCCGTGTCGTGCAATGCCGCGGAGGTCAGAAGAGGGTGCCGGATTTCCCCGGAACTGGAGTTCTCCTGGATTTGGAGTTTCAGACGGTTCTCGGCCACCACGTGGGTGCTGGGGATCGAACCCGGGTCCTCTGTAAGAGCGGTCGGTGCTCTTAACAGCTAGGCGATCTCTCCAGCTCCCATATTCTCTTGCAGTATTAACTCCCTCTGCTTTTTATTAATCTAGAAGTGTGGTTCTCAAGTAAGAGCAATTCAGCTCCCCCGTGGGACATCTGGCAACATTTGCAGATATTTTCCATGTTTATAATTGAGGATAGAGATAGCTGCTGACATTGACTGCTTAGAAAACCAGTTTGTGCTAAACTCCCTTTAAATCTTGGGACCCCTGTCCACATAAAGGGCTGTCCCACCCAAAGTCAACAAAAGCCAAAGCTGACAAACTGTTAGCTGTTTAAATTCAGAAAATCAAGGAAGCAAGGTTACTCACAATTAGGAATTCAAGCTGTTCCAAGGAACCTGAGGGAACTCAATCATCTTCCTACAGCAAAAGGAGAGTGACAGAAACTTCAAAAATTGTTTCTAGAAACATGGCATGTACAACCATAGTTGTATAGTCCTTTTATCTTTTCGTTGTTTTCCTGAAGTAGGACTTTGTGGTTCTTATAATGTGCTTGAAGGGCTTTGTAACATCTAGAAAGCAATAGAGATGCTGCACAGGTCAAAGCCCAGGGCATCCTTGTATTTGTAGCCTGATGCTGTTTCTTTGTTTAGTGATTACTCCTGGCTTTTTATCTAACTTATATATCATTCTATTCCAACATCTATTTTTCATACCCCTTTTTTTATCTCCCCCTCCTTCCCTCCAACCCAGTACCCATACCCTCTCAACCTCCTCCCTCGTGATATCCACTCCTTACAGTGCCCCTGTTTTGGGAATTTTCTTTTCCTTAATCTCCATGCATCCTTTCCTTTCTTGGCTCCTGGTGTTATACCAGGATATATACTCACATAAGAGAATTGGTGCTACGATCCACAAATGAGGGAGAACATATATACATCACCTGGTTTTCTCTCTAGTTCCATCCATTTACCTGTGAATTTCATAATCTCACCTTTTCTTACTGTTGTGTAGTACTCCATTGTGTAGTTAAACCACATTTTCATTATCCATTCTTCGGTTATGGGACGTTTAGGTTGTTTCCATTTCTTCACTGTTGTGAAGAGAGCAGTAATAAACATGGATGTGCAGATATCTTTACAGTGATGAGTCATTTGGTTATATGCCAAGGAGTGGTATAACTGGGTCACATGATAAGTTCATTTTTAGTCTTCTGAGATTTCCCCACACTGCCTTCCATAGTGGCTGCACTAGTCCACCAACAGTGAACGAGTGTTCCTCTTTCTCTACACTCTTGCCAGCATCTTGTGTCCTTTGTTTCCATGATCTTAGCCAGTCTGATTGGAATAAGATGGAATCTTAAAGTGGTTTTTATCTGCATTTCCCAAATTACTAAGGATGTTGAGCAATTTTTAAGGTGTTTCTTAATCATTTTCACTTCTTCATTTGAGAATTCTTTGTTCAGATCTGTAGCCCATATGTTTTTTTATTCAGTCATTTATTTTATTGCTAATTTGTTTTTTGAATTCTTTGCATATTCTGGATATTAATCCTCTGTCAGATGTGTAATAAGACAAGTGATGGAAATTAAAGAAGTACTAATTGGAACAGAAGAAGTAAGTTTATCTCTATTTGTAGATGATATGATATTATACATAAGAGATACAGAAAGTTTTGCCAGAAAACTACTAGAAATGATTAATACTCTGAGTAAAGTGGCAGGTTTCAAAGTCAACTTACAAAAATCAGTAGCATTTCTATATACCAACAATAACCCATCAGAAAAAGCATACAAGGAAACCCTCCCATTCACATTAACTTCAAAAAATTAAAATACTTAGAAATAAACCTAACCAAAAACATTAAATATCTCTATAATGAAAATTTCAAAACTTTAAAGAAAGAAATAGACACTAGAAGATGGAAAATTCTACCATGTTCATGGTCTGGTAGATTCAATATTGTGAAAATGACCATCTTACCAAAAGCAATCTATAGATTCTGTTCAATACAAATCAAAATATCTACAACATTCTTCACAGAGCTAGAAAAAAGTCATCCAAAATTTCATATGGAGCCACAAAAGACTCTGGATAGCTAAAATAATTTTGAGCAAAAAGAACAATCCAGAAAGTATCGTCAAACACAATGTCAGGTTATATTATAGATCCGTAATTATAAAAACAGTATGGTACTGGCATAAAGTAGACACATACATCAATGGAATAGAAGACCCAAACATGAATACATACAATTTTACCCACTTAATATTTGACAAAGGTACCAAGAATATACAATGGAGAAAACAGCATCTTCAACAAATGGTGCTGGCAGAACTGGATTACCAGCTGTGGAAGAAGGTAATTGAACCCTTATCTTTCTCCCCAGACAAAAGTCAACCCCAAGTGGATCAAAGACCTCAATATAAAGTCTGAAACTCTGAAACTGCCAGAAGAACACACAGGCAGTACTCTCCAAGTTGTAGGCATAGGAAAGGACTTTCTTTTTCTTTCTTTCTTTCTTTCTTTCTTTCTTTCTTTCTTTCTTTCTTTCTTTCTTTCTTTCTTTCTTTCTTTCTTTCTTTCTTTCTTTCTTTCTTTCTTATTTTTGTATGTGTATGAATGTACTGTCTGCATGCAGGTCTGTGCACCCGTGTCGTGCAATGCCGTGGAGGTCAGAAGAGGGTGTCGGATTCTCCTAGAACTGGAGTTCTCCTGGAATTGGAGTTTCAGACGGTTCTCGGCCACCATGTGGGTGCTGGGGATCCAACCCGGGTCCTCTGTAAGAGCAGTCGGCGCTCTTAACTGCTAGGCCATCTCTCCAGCCCTTAAAGATGGTTCTTAATGGGACATCAGCTGCTCAGGCCTTAAGGGCAATAATAAGTGGGACCTCATTAAAGCTGCTGTACAGCCAAAGAAACAGCCAAAGAAGTGAAGAGAAAACCCACTGAGTGGGAGAAAATCCATTTTAGCCACCATTCCTTTCCCCCGGTACTTCCTTATGTTGACCCCCCCCCAAAAAAAACCCCACAGTGTGGTGATTTTAGTATTAAGCGCTATTTTTCACCAGTGGCAGACGTTAGGTTTCAAACTCTACAGAGATAAGTAATACTGTTATTTTCTTTTTTATATAATACTTTAATTGATAAATTGTGTAATTCACTCATTATCTTTCAGTCCAATTTAGACATAGTCCTCTCTCCCTGCCCCCACCCCACCCCTGTTCATGCCTTCTGCCATGCATGTCTTGTATCTTTCTCTCAGTCTTTCCAAAGTTTTTCCCTCCAGCGGCTTGTTGTTTTGGACAGAGTTTAACTGTATCATTCAGTTCTTTAACCCAGTCTTTATGTTATTTTTCCCTCCCCAACATTGCCTATATAATTGTCACATATGCATCAAAATTATGTCTGAGAATAAACTGTATGTTAATTCCAAAATATGTTAAGAATTCTCATTTTCCCCCATTAATTTTATAATACCCTAAAATGCTAATACCTACCTTCCACCCTTTTACAGTAATTACAGAATCTGAAAATAAGTGGTAGGTCGATTCTAGAGCCCATTAAGAGATTTACATTATAACAACACAGTTGCCTTCAGATAAAAAGAAATATAATAATGTTGTTCGGCTTGCCTTTCATCTGGGGATTTGGTGTTAGCATACACAAATGAGAGAAATCATTTTCCATTTGTTTCTTTGGGACTGTGTTACTTCACTTAGCATAATGGCTTCCAGTTCCATCCATTTACCTGCAAAGTTCACGATGTCATCTTTCTTTACCACTGAATAAAACTCCATTGTGTAGATGTACCACATTTTTGTCATCCACTTGTCTGTGGAGGGGCATTTGGGGTGGTTCCAGCTCTTCACTATTGTGAAGAGAGCTGCGATAAACATAAATGTGCATGTATCTTTGGAGTAGGATGAGTCTTGTGGGTATAAAACCAGGAGTGGTCTGACTGGGTCAGGTGGTAGGCTGATTTTGAGTCTTTTAAGGGTTCTCCACACTGCTTTCCATAATGGTTGTACAAGTTGACATTCTCACAAGCAGTGGATGAGTGTTCCCCTTTCCCCACAACCTCTCCAACATTTGGTGTCTTTTGTGTTCTTGATCTTAACCAGTCTTATCAGGGTGAGATGATACCTGAGAGTGGTTTTAAATTGCATTTCTTAATTATTAAGGATGTTGAACACTTTTTAAGGTGTTTCTCAGCCATCATTACTTCCTCACTGGTGAAGTCTCTGTTCACCTGTTTACTCCATCTTTTGAGTGAGTCATTTGTTTTCTTACTTCTTTGTTTTTTGAGTAGCCTATATATTCTGGACATTAATGCTCTGTCAGATGAATCACTGGTGAAGAGTTCCTCCTACTCTGTGGGTTTTCTCTTCACCTCCTTGATTGTTTCTTTCGATGTACAGAAGTTTTGAGTTTGATTAGGTCCCATTTGTCCACTGTTGACCTTATTTCCTGTGCAGCTGCTGATTTAGAAAGTCTTTTCCTATGCCTGTGTCTTGTAGGTTGTTGCCAACTTTTCCTCTTATCACCTTCATGTTTCAGTTTCATATTGAGATCTTTGATCCACTTGGAGTTTATTTTTGTACAGGGTGAGAGGTAGGGGTTTAATTTTGTTCTTCTACATATGATGATCCAGTTTTGCCAGCACCACTTGCTAAAGATACTATCCTTCCTCCATTGAGGTTTTTTCCCCCTTTTGTCAAATATGAGGTGGCTGGAATTGTATGAGCTCAAGTTTGGATCTTTAATTAGCCTCAAAAAAAAAAAATACCTGGGAACAATCTTAACCAAAGATACCAAAGTTCTCTACAACAAAAAATTTTAAACCCCTGTAGAAGGAGATTGAAAATGACATCAAAAGATGGAAAGACCACCCATGCTCATGGATTAGAAAAAGTAATATAGTAAAAATGTCCATTTTACCCAAATTGATATATAGTTTCAATGCAATCTCAATCAAAATTCCCATGTGTTTCTTCTCAGACTTGGAAAAAAAAAACCCTTAAATTCATATGGAAAAACAAAACCCTGAATAGTTAAAGCAACCGTGAGTGAAAAGTGCAATGGGGGGGGTTGCTTTACCAGACTTCAAGCTATATTACAGTGCTATAGTCATAAAGACAGCCTGGTACTGGCACGAAACCAGACCTGTTCACCAATGGCTACAGGGCTATAGTCATAAAGACAGCCTGGTACTGGCACAAAACCAGACCTATTCACCAATGGCACAATACTGTTAATTTCAAGTAAAAGTCTTCCTAAGGATGAACTTCATGGTCATTGGTAGTGAAGGCACCCCTGTAGCTTCAACCTGATAAAGTCATTTTAAGGGTATTAATTAACACTCAATTATCTCTGGATCTCTGAATAATGATTTGTTTGGAGTGTAATTCTTACTGTTTATGCTAGTAGCTTTCACAGGCATTTTCTTTAGCAGTTTCAGATAAACTCGGATGGTCAGCCAAAAGAGCAAACACTGTTCAGAAGGTCTGAACCTGTGCTTCACTGATGAAAGAAGTCAGAAAAGGTATAATGAATGCTGCCAGAAACAAACATTTTTAGAGTTTTGAGACTTCAGTACTTTTAATATTCCACTGCAACCCTCAGAAGCAGGTAATTTTATAATTATATAATTGCATATTTATCCCAATTCCCTTAGATTTGGTATTTCTTTATATAAAACTATCCATAACTCCAGTTTCACGGGATCCAGCACCCTCTTCTGACTTCCACAGGCATTGTGCAACATAAGTGCACCTACCTAGAAGCAGACAATACACTCATACACATAGATTAAACCTAACAAACAAGATATTAAAAAAGAAAGAAATATTTCCTGTCTGAATCACAATTGGTCTGTTAAAATTGTCATACCTCCAAGCTGCAGATCACAAGGCATTTTGAATTAGACTAAAACTGTAAAGGGGCAATTAAGATTGTTTTATTTCTAAATACATTCTCCAAAGATGTTCTGCTGGTATGTCTCTCTTATCATGGAGATGTCCTCTGAACATCTGCTAAGCTAATTTATGTGGGCCCAGATTTGACAGTTCAGGTGCTCCATTGTCTTATTGTCCACATTTGCAGATAGCACTTTGAAGTTTTGTAACCTCATCTCTTTTTTATGCCCATTATTTTAATAGAAAATTAATTGATGATTTTTATGAAGATGTGATAAATAATTAATTACAAACTGAATGATTTCTTTTCAATAATTACAAATAATGTTTTTAGAGATTCTTTCAATCAGTATTTTGATACAGAACATCAAATCTTGATAATAAGAAAATCAATAATCAGAGCTGATCATAAGGTTAAGATGAGCTTGGAATTTTGACATCTGACATTGGAACCCCAGTTTTTAAAGACCATTTTGTGTAAGTTTTCTTGTTTTGACTATTCATGAATCTTAACAGCATGGAGATGCCACATAGTGAGTACCAGACCAGTCTGGACTACTTAGCAAGATCTGGTCCAAACAACAACAAAAAAAAATCGTTTAAGGAAATAGACATCTGAAGCACATAAGAAGGATGTCTGTCATAGCAGCCCATACCAATTTGGCTGAGGGTCTTAAGGAATAACTTTGTTTCTTGGCCTCTGAGGTCAACTAAGTCCCAGGAGACTATGTATGGGGGCATCTCCTGAAATGTCCTGCAATTGTGAGTCACCAGTCCTCCTGGGCAGGGAGGTCTTAGAGATCTACTAACAGGACTCTAGCCAGTGTCCAGTCAATAAAGAGGAAAGTCTCTTCATGCTTCAAAAGGGAAGCCTGGTCCTGCACAACCTGACTTTGTCCTCCAGTGGATGGAACTGGTAAAAGGTGAGAGGAGCCAGAGGCCTCTCCCCACAAAACCTGAGTGGGTGCTGAGGACCAGATCCTCAACTGACCTTGAGAAAACAAAGCTTGGTTAATCTGGGCTAACTGTATGGGCTTAAACACCCAAAAGGAAAGTATAACCAAAAGATAAGTGATCATTATATTTCCTTTAAAGTCTGAGAGATTGTCCCTCCAAACAGCAGATTTTAAGTCATATGAGATCTGTTGTTACCAAATAATAAAGTTTCTTCTTTCTATTTAAGCAACTACCTAGGGGAAAACTCAAACCCTGACTACTGACTACTGAAACTTCCTGGAAAGCAGATCCTGAGTCCAGAAACCATGGCCAAATGAACAGAAGGAGAAGCCCAATAATGGATGCTTTGAACCCTTCAATGAGAAATTCTAGTGGTCTTTTAAGTTGGACATTTAATTCACCCTGTTCCTCTCCTGGTTCCCTGCCTAGAAAATGTGCCTAGTTACTCACCTTCACAGGCACTGGTCAAGGATTTTGTTCTTTCTGTATCTATACTTTTGGGGGTCTTTTAGATAGATCCACTGAGCAGGGGTACCCAAGTCCCCACGCCCTATACCCCTTTTCAGCATGAAATAAGTCAGAGCAGTTGCCCTCCCCCATTCCCGGATTCCCTCTTCACAATTGGGGTAACCTCCTTAGAGAATAGTGTGATAAAAGTAGGAGCTAAAAATTTGCTAGGCAGTTTAGGGTTAAGACCCCCCCCAAAGAGCCAGTTTCTTCTCAGCTGAGAGCTGAGGACTTCCTGGATCTGGTTGCTCTGACTTGTGGCTCATGCATCCTTAACTCACTTGTCAGATTTATTGACCAGTAGGTAAATTCCATTAAAATCATGTTGCTAAGGACCCAATACAACCCCCCTAGCAGAGATCATTCCATCTTGGAAACACCAACTGTGGTTGACTCTTATGAACTTCCTTCAAGGATTTGAAGGCCACATAATGAGGGGGAAATGAGTTGTGACCCCAGGTTTTCCTCATTCTGCCTGACCCCTTACCAAGTCCTCAATATTACAAGTTGATGCTGTGAACTTGGTGACATTATTAAAGGCCCCTGGTCACAACAATTTAACTGCACCTTTACCCTTGGTTCTCAAATTGTCTCCCTTAACTCTACCCACCCTGAGGTCATTGCCTTCAGTACTAGCTTTGTTTCTCAGGTGTGTTCTAAGCTGAAGTCCATTTCTGACCCTGCTCCACTGGTCCCCTGGGCATCCTCTGCCTCCTGGCCCTTCTCTGCCTTTTTCTCTTCAGGTGTCTGTTTTGCTTCACCCACAGCCAATGCCAAGTCAACAAGATGATGGCTCAGGTCCTCTCAGCAATGGTCAGTAGGGACTCTGCATGCACCCCTCCTGATGAGGTGATTCTCATGTGGTTCTCATTCATCCACAATTCACAGGAATGAGCTTGTCTCCCCCCTCCACAGTACAGCTCCTGGCCTCTTCTCTGGTAGCTGGTTAGTCAATGATGGGTAAGACCCTGCAAACCAGGGCAACCTAAGGCAGGCACAGTCAAATGTCAGAATGCCAGAGGTGGAGCCTACAAGGTTTAGGCATAGTACCTGAACTCCCACTCAGACCACCCCTCACCCAAAATTGAATACAAAGGGTGGAAATGTAGTAGCCTGTATGTAGAGAATTATGCAGTGTGCCTGTGCAGAGCTTGTCCCTCATCAATCTAACCTGCCCTAGGCAGGCGACCAAACAAACAGCTGAGTCAGAGACCTGGGCCAATCACAAGACAACATGATGACTGCACTACGAGGAGAGCAGAATGCAAACAGTATATAAACCCTAACCTTACCCCCAATAAACAAGTCTGCGGCAGCTCACCTTCTGCCTGCTTTCACCTGACTCCCAGGGTCTGCATGTTGACTCTGTGCCTCTCACCCCCTTTCATCCACAGTCAGACAACCAAGTTCCCAGGCAGGCCCAGGGGATTGACAACAAGTGCTAGTCTTTTTCTTCTAAATTTCTTTATATTTTCTTCAGCTGAGTGTTAAAAAATATTTTATTGATTCTTTATGATTTTAATGTAATGTATTTTCTTTTTTTTTCAAGTAACTTTTTTAAATTTTATTTTGTGTGTATGAATGTACTGTCTGCATGTAGGTTTGTGCACACTTGTTGTGCAATGTTGCGGAGGTCAGAGGAGGGTGTCGGATTCCCCTGGAGCTGGAGTTAGGGATGGTTCTCAGCCACCATGTAGGTGCTGGGAATTGAATCCTGGTCCTCTGCAAGAGCAGTCAGCGCTCTTAACCACTAGGCCATCTCTCCAGTCCCTAATGTAATGTATTTTCATTCTATTTCCACCTCCTCCTCCATCTTTGCCTCTACTCACTACCCCACCCAACTTCATTTTTTCTATTATTATTTTTCTTTTTAAAAGACCTATGAAGTCTAATCTGTGTCTTCAAATGGTCTTGGGTATGTGAGTCCATCCCTTGGAGTCTGTTCAACCTACTATGCGTCACACTCTTAAAGAAAACGGAATCCTCCTCCCCCAGCAGCTATCAGTTGCCACTGGATCTTCACTTAGGGCTGGAGCTTCTTGACCAAGCCATCTGTGCTGGGATTCTGTCTGGCTTAGGCTTGCACAGATCTTGAATATGCAGTCACAAACACTGTGCGTTCATATGTGAAAATGCCCTGTGGTATTCAGACAACACTGTTTTCTTGTATTCATATACCACCTCTGGCTCTTACAATCATTCCATTCCCTCTTCTGAAATCATTCCTGAGTCTTTAGAGGAGAATATGTCATACAGGTGTCTCAGTTACAGATCCAAAATCACTTATTCTCTGTGCATTGACCAGGTGTTGATCTCTGTGTTGATCACCATCTGCTGCAAGGAGAAGCTTCTCTGGATGGAGATGAGAGATGCACAAATCTATGGGTATAAAAAAGGCATTAGAATTCTGTTTAACCCTACCTGTGTTTAGCAGAATCGTAGTAGTTGGCTCTCCACTGTGACTTGTCTAGCTACAAATTCTTGGCCCTAATAACTGTACCAAGTATGGGTTCCATCTTGTAAAGTGGGTCTTAAATCCAAACGAAGAGTGGTAGGTTACTATGGTGTCTGGTTACTCTAATAACGTCCTTGCCACTATTGCACCAGTGGGCACGGCCTGCCATGCCAGTTGTTTGTAGCTCTCAGGATTCTCAGCTAGGTAAGGCTGATAATCACTTTTCTTATAGCATGTGGTACACCTTCTAACATTTTGAAAGCTAGCCACTAAAGCTGAGGCTTCAAGGGCCATACAAATTGGTGTCTCCTTTTTTGTTCTACAACTGATATATGTAGGATCTTTAGTAATGAATAGGGTCTTATCATCAGGTTCTGCCAGATAACCATGAGTAATGGCAAGATCTCAGATTGTTTGATGGTCTATGGGAACCCCTGGTTAACAAATCAAAAAGGGGAACCCATTCCTGGCATTAAACTTTTTTTTTCTAATCTGTGGTACTTGGTAGGATTAGTGAACTTGCATTATAGGTAACTCCATATAAATTCTTTTCATATTGTAAATCTGTATCTGAGTTTGTTTCAGGTACAAATTAGTATCTTATTTTAGTCTATTGATATTTGTTTGGTCACTTTAAATTCTAAAATGTTCTCTTTTAAGTGAAGTCCAACTTATCAGAGTTTTACAGACAGTGCTTCTGTTACCTTATTTAAGAAATTTTCATCTACTCCTGTCTCATAAGTTTATCCTGCTAAGTACAGTTCTAGAAACTGTGGTTCTGCCTTTTTCATTTAGGCCCAAGGTATCTTTTGGCTACTTTTAACTGTCTACTATGACACAAGGATCACGACTCTGGTTTGAATAAGGATATTTAATACAAGTATATCCCAAAGTCACAGCCTGAAAAGATAAGGCTTATGGCAGTGATGTCTTTGGTGCCCTAGCTATACATAAAACAAATACATATGCTTAATCTGGCTATGGAAATTTTGCTTGTTTTATGGGTCTATCTGCTTGACTTTGAATCAAATAACCCTATGTGAACTGCTTTATCTTTGTAGTAATTTTATATTCAACAATGTAAATCCTCCACTGTTGTTCTTAAAGATTTCTTCAGACTTAGAGCCTTTGATATCTACATAAATTTTTGAATTTCTATTCCAATTTATACATATGATGCACTTAATAGACATCAACCTGAAGAAAACTGGCATTTGAAATCCACTGAGTCTACTAATAAAAGAATATGATATTCTCTTCAGTCATTTAGGTACTTTTTGATTTCTCTTAGGAATTATAAGAAGGCTCACAGCTAAGATAATATAATTCTTGTTAAAGTAACTTCCAGGCATTTGATTATTTTTATTATTAGTGTGAGTGTGTATATGCACATACATGCACCCATGGCATGTGTATGGAGACAAGAGGACAACTTTGTAGAGTGAGTAATCTCCCTCCACTTTTACATGGGTTTCTGGAATCAAACTCAGATTATCAGACTTGTGTGGCAAGAATTTTCATCTGATGAGCCTTCTTGCTAACCCAGCATTTTCATGTTTAGTTGTCTTATATATAACATTGATTTTCAAATTTTATATGTCTACTATGTAAAATACTTTTAACTTCAGATTACTGTTTAGAGGTTTTATTAAACACTTTTTCAAG
The DNA here is from genome assembly GCA_009823505.1 of Rhizomys pruinosus. Lineage (NCBI taxonomy): Eukaryota > Metazoa > Chordata > Mammalia > Rodentia > Spalacidae > Rhizomys > Rhizomys pruinosus. Next base: position 176,816 of record VZQC01006529.1, read on the forward strand.
TATAATCATGTCCTCTCAAAAATAATAGCATTATTTTTCATCCTTCTGTATACATTTATCTTTCTTCATCTCTCCTTTCCCTCCATCCTAACTTCCCTCCCTCCTTCCCTCCCTCCCTTCCTTCCTTCCTTCCTTCCTTCCTTCCTTTCTTCCTTCCTTCCTTCCTTCCTTCCTTCCTTCCTTTCTTCCTTCCTTCCTTCCTTCCTTCTGTTGCTTCTTGATTGGCTCTCACTGAACTGGAGAGACAAGTAATTTATCTAACAGCATAGGCAAGACTAAACAGTGAATACTTCTAGTAGCCCTGGGTCTTTCTCTTATGAAATGAGCCCTCATCCTAGAATCCTGGCCTGAGCTATTATAAGTCATATTACAGTTTAGCTATGGAATGACTCTGTGTCAATTCTTATAAGAGCCTTTCCTCCTAACATTTTTAGTTTAGCTTAGTTTACTTTTTTTTTTCCTTGACTGACTGCATCGAAATTTATATTCTAGTTTTATTTCTGTTGTTCCGATACAATACTGTGGTCAAAAGTAATTTAGGGTTTATTTGTCTTATAATTCCAGGTTACAGTCCACCATTTGGGGAGTCAAGGTGGGAACTCAGGAAAGGCAATCAAACGCAGGTCTACTTGCTATTCCACAAAGCTTTCCTTCCTATCAAAGAACTTTCTTCATGGCTACAATATAAAGAGCAATGGGGGATTCTGCTTGTTAGCTGGCAGGCAGGCCTATGCTGAGCAAGCATTTTAGAGAGTTCAGGGCACTTGCCTAGGGCAACAGGGCTATCCCCAGTGGGCTGAACCTTCCTCTATCAATTAACAATCAAGACAACCCCATACACACATGCCCATGGGCCAATATATCCCAGGACATTCCTCAACTGAGATAATTTTAGGTTGTGTCAAATTGACAATTAAAGCTAACCAGGAGAGTTTGAATTTCCATTATCCATTGATGTAACTTTTGTGAAATTTTTCAGAAAGAAATGACCATATTCTTAGCTTACTCTTAAAACGGCTCTGCCTCCCCAGCGTGGTGGCGGTGCATGAGTTTGATCCTAGCACTTGGGAGGCAGAGGCAGGCAGATCTTTATGAGTTCAAGGCTAGCCTGGTCTACATAGTGAGTTCCAGGACAGCCAGAGCAACTGGGAGACTCTGTCTCAAAAAGACCAAAAAAAAAAGAAAAAAAAAAAAAGAAAAAAGGGCTCTGCCTTACCAATTCCCAGAACTTGCCTCATTTAGCTACCCCCTTCTTTCCTGAAATTCTCTTCAGAACTTTCTTACAAAAACCCATTATTCATATCCTTCTTCAAGCTTTTCAACAGCTTATTTTCTGTCTCCCTAGTTTATTCTTCTGCCTACGTCCATCCATAAACAACTAAATTTTGCTAGGGTTTTCAGTACTTCCTGACACTTGATTATTTGATCACTACAGCTTAGGTTCCATTCAAACCTTCAATCTTTCTGTGTCCAAATCTAGCTCCAGCTGTCTGCTGAAAATCTCCAATCTGGGTGGATTTCTTTAATACTATAAATCACAGTTCTTCTTCAATGCTGTTGTCTTTGCAGTTAGCATAGCTGTTTCTTACAAGAGTTCTTTTTTGTCCTTTAAACAATTAATATTCGAACTCCTTCAATAAATATCTAAATTAATTTAAATATCATTTTTTCTGAGAAGGTTCCTTCATTCCTCTAAAGTTGATTTTATCCTTTTTGCCTCTCCATAAACCCTTGTTTATATCTTGACTATGAAATTTATATATTTACTGACATGATTGGCTTTATATTTGGCAAAGTAAAACACTGGAGGTAGCTTGCCTTCATTAAACATATGGTTTTTAGAACAGAGTTCAAGAAAATCCAAGGATTTTCTTCCACCACCTTGGATGGTAGGAATATTTGTTAATTTTTCTCTCTCTAGAAACTAAATCAGTGCTTCGCCCTTGGAAGAGAATATTTTCAAAGAATGACTTCTATAAAACCTGTGAATAAAAGGAATACTACAATGTTGTCTTCTCTTATCACAGTTTTAGCTGGATTTTATAAGTTGCAATGTTGAGAAGTGAAGAGACTTAGTGTAGAAATCCTTATAAGACCCTCTCATGGGAAAGTGTTAGGAAAAGACAGCTGGACTTGGGAGGCTGAAATCCTCTAAATTTTATTCAACTAGGGCTTTTGATAGAAAATGGTCATTTGCTGGAAAATTCAGGGTCTCAGTGTTAATCTCACCATCTATGGGATAAGGAAGCTTCTCCTGTAAGAGTTGAGAGATGCATTGATCTATAAGTGTACTAGTAAATCATTAGAGATCACTTTAATAATATATTCATTTAGCAGAATAATAGTATTAGACTCTCCTCTATGGCCTGTGAGACTGGATCATTATTAAATATATTTGGAGAATCCATACATTTTGAAGTCACTAACTTCAATATATCTCCAAAATTCATCTTGTCTTTTAGACCCATCTAGCATGGGTCTCTTCAAACAAGATTCAGACAATGAAGATTGAAGAAGACTGCTGTTTCCCTTCAACTCTAAAAGTTTATTTCATTCATAACCAAAGTGAATGAAATATAGTCATCCCTATGTGGACTAACAAAAGAAAAAGTAAGTACCTGATTCCACTAATTTTTCAGATATTTGTAGTCTTACCTTTAATTTTCAGTGGTATTTCAAATTTTAATACAACTTAAAATTTTCATTTTTTTATAAATTTTCCTAGTGTCATGAAAATTTTAAGTTCTTTAGTGTTGACTATAGGATTGTGGTTCATACTTGTTCTAGTTAGATTTATTTTTCTGTGATAAAACACTGACTGAAAGAAAATTGTAGAATAAAGTGTTAATTTGGGTTATTCTTTCTTTTTTAATCACTTTATTTCTTTTCTTTTTTTATTTTAATGTTTTAATCATATATATATATATATCCCATCCTCCCATCCCACAAGAGCTCATGTATTCTGCCAAACACGCTTTTCATCTCTTTCTCAGTCTTTCTCCATATTCTCCATGTGGAAGTTGACTGTTTTGAGCAGAAGTTCACTGTTTCAGTCAGTTCTTCAATGCAGTCCTTTCTGTTGTTGTTGTTGTTGTTGTTGTTTCCAATATGCATCACTCCCAACTGCTTGGACAAAAGCTCAAGGGGCCATGCACAAGAAATACTTACAACTAGGTAATTGGCACTAGCATCCACAGATGAGGGATATCATTAGTCGTTTGTTTTTCTGGGACCGTATTACTTCACTCAGCATGTTATCTTCTAGCTCCAGCCATTTTCCTGCAAAGCTCGTGGTTTTTTTTTTGTTGTTGTTGTTTTTTTTTTTGTTTGGGTTTTTTTTTGTCTCTTGTTTGAGACAGGGTCTCCCTTTTTTTTTTACAGCTTTTGGAACTCACTCTGTACACCAGGCTGGCCTTGAACTCACAAAGATCCGCCTGCTCTGCCTCGCCAAGTGCTAGGATTAAAGGCGTGTGCCACCACGCCCGGCGATGTCATCTTTCTTTACTGCTGCATAGAACTCCATTGTGTAGATGTACTACATTTTCTCTATCCACTCGTCAGTTGAGGGGAATTTAGGTTGGTTCCAGCATCTTGCTATTGTGAAGAGAGCTGCAATAAACATGGCTGTGCATGTATCTCTGCGGTGGGGTCAGTATTGTGGGTACATGCCCAGGAGTGGTATGGCTGGGTCAGGTGGCAAGTTCATTCCAAGTCTTCCAAGGGTTCTCCACACTGCTTTGCATAGTGGCTGTATGAGTTTACATTCCCACCAGCAGTGGATGAATGTTCCTCTTTCCTCACAACCTCTCCAGCACTTGGTATCATTTGTTTTCTTGATCCTAGACAGTCTTGTTGGAGTAAGATGATATCTTAAAGTGGTTTTGATTTACATTTCCTTAATGATTAGTGATGTTGAACACTTCTTAAGGTGTTTCTCAGACATCTCTAATTCCTCACTTGTGAAGTGTCTGTTCAGCTCTTTGCTCCATTGTTTGAGTGGGTCATTTGTTTTCTTTCTTCTTTGTTTTATGAGTAGTTTATATATTCTGGAAATCAATGCTTTGTCAGATTTTTCTGAAGTGAAGATTTCCTTCCACTCTGGGATTTCTCTTCACTTCCTGGATTGTTTATTTTGATGTACAGAAGCTTTTGAGTTTAATGAGGTCCCATTTGTCAATTGTCAGCCTTAATTCTTGTGCAGCTGCTGTCTGATTTAGGAAGTCTTTTCCTATGCCTATCTATGTCTTGTAGTCTGCTGCCCACTTTTTCTTCTATTGCCTTCAGAGTTTGGGGTTTCATGTTGAGGTCTTTAATCCATCTGGAGTTGATTTTTGTACAGGGCAAGAGGTAGGGGTTTAATTTCATTCTTCTACAAGTGGTGATCCAGTTTTGCCAACACCACTTGCTGAAGATGCTGTCTTTTCTCCATTGTGGCTTCTTGGCCCCCTTGTCAAATATGAGATGTCTGAAATTGTATGTGCTCAAGTTCAGATCTTCCAGTTTTGTTCTGTTAGTCAACAGGTCTGTATTTGTGCCAGTAGCAGGCTGTTTTTATGACTATAGCCCTGTAGTATAGTTTGAAGTCTGGTATAGAGATCCCTCCTGTGTTGCTCTTTTCGCTCAGGGTTGTTTTGGCTATTTGGGGTCTTTTGTTTTTCCAAATAAATTTAAGGACTTGTTTTTCCAAGCCTGTGAAGAAACTCTGTGCTTCAGGTGGTCTTGGGAGATCTCCGATTGGGGTTATTCTTTCATGTCACCATCCATCACTGAAGTAAGTCAGGACAGGATCTCAGGGGAGGAACCTAGAGGCAGAAAATAAAGTAGAGACCATGGAAGAATATTGTTTACTGGCTTGCTTCCCCTGGTTTGTTCAGCTACCCATCTTATACAGCCTAAGCCCACTTGCTTGGGAATGACACTGCTCATAGAAGGATGGAGAACATGTTTCATAGACATAGCCACAGGCAAGTCTGATGGAGACAATTCCTCAACTGAGGTTCCTGCTTCTCAAGTGTTTCCACTTTGTACTAAATTTACAAACACTAGCCAGTATAATGACCTCATATCAACTTGACAGGAAAATACATCACTATTAATCTTTCCTTTCTTGTTTATCCCTAAGATGTCATAGTAATATCACAACATAAAATATAGTCTAACTTTAAAAGTCCCACAAAGTCTCTTTATATTGTCAAAAGGGTTTTAACTGTGGGCTTCTATAAAACAAGTTACATACTTTCTTATTTCAAAAGAGAAGACCCAGACACACTTAAAGTCTAGTGATATAACTCTGTGTCTAACATGTGGGATTCACTCATGACCTTTAGGACCAAGAAGATGGGAAGCTCCATTTTTGTGCCTCTTCTGTCTACAAGAACCCCCAGCTTATCTTACAGTCTCAGAACAGCTCTCCGCCCACCTTCTGCTGTCATTGGTGGTCATCCCATGGACTTGGCATCTCCAATATGCTGGAGTCTCTACTGCAACCAAGCCTACACTTTCACCAATGGCTTTTCCTAGTCTCTTCAGGGACTCTGACCCTGCAACATCATGCTAAGACTCAGTTTCTCTCCATGACCCCTTGAATCCTGGGCTTTTCCACCACAAGACTTCACCAGTGGCCTCTCAGGAATCTCTTCAGGGATACTCCAACCATGCTACACACTGCCAAGGTTTAGCTGCTTTCTATGACCCCTTCATGTGTTCAAAACCAGTAGCATATGGGAAATGATTGCATATTGTCGTGTTTGGCTTCCAGTTGGAAATGCAGCCTTGGCTCCCTGTGGACCACAGCTTCTATGTGCTGACTCAGGAAATACCTCAACGATGCTGGCATCTTATTAATCACAACTAATTTATCAGCACCAATTAGCCAGCATCCATCATCTCAACAAGGCATAAAAGCTTTCATGTCCATAGATTTTTAAACTTATGTTATTTATTATTTTTATTTGATGTGCATGAGTGCATTTCCTAAATGTGTGTAACTGCGCCCATGTCATGCAGTGCTGATGGAGGTCAGAGAGGGTTTTGGATTCCCCTGGAACTTGAATTACAGATGGTTGTTAGTGCTATGTGGGTGCTGGGAAACAAACCTAGGTCCTCTGAAAAACCAACCAGTGCTCTTGACTGCTGAGCAGTCTCTCCAGTCCCTCTTGCAGCATTTTTATCTTTGAGCTCCTATAGCAACAGCTCATTAAGCACTCAATGGCTTTTCCATTCCAAAGCTCCAAACTCTTCATAATCCTGAAAAGCATGGTCAGGACTGTCACAGCAATACCCTACTATTTGGTTACAATTTCTGATCTAGTTTCCCTGCTGGTGCTGTGACTAAGAAACTAACAACACCCACTTGGGGGAGGAAAAGTCTTATTTCAGCTTATAACTCATGGGCCACAGTCCATCACTGAGGGAGGTCAGGGCTTGAACTCAAAGGAAAACCTTGGACGCAGAAACTGAATCAGAGACTTCAGATGAACACTGCTCACTGGCTTTCTTACCCAGGCTTTTCCAGGCACCTTTCTTATACAACTTATGCCCACTTACTTGGTGATGGCAGCACCCACAGTGGGCTGGCCCTTCCCTTAGCAATCAAGATAATGCCTCACAGGCATGTGGATAGGAGGATCTGATGGAGGACATTCCTCAATCACAGTTCCCTCTTCCTAGGTATGCCCAGTTTGTGTCAGTCTGGCAAAATCTACCCAGTACAATATTCACATAGCATCTCAGCGTGAAACTTTAAATTCATCCAGCATTTCGTTCCTGAAGCTTCTTTCTAACTATTGTTCTGACTTCATCTCCTTTCTTGATTAGCAATTAAACATCATTTCTATCAGCATTCAACTCATTCCTTCTTATATGTGCTTTGGTTTTGGTTCTTCTCTTCAAAATGAATCTTTTATAGGTCACACAATCCAAACAGAAAATGATTTAATAGATATCCCTTTCAATATTGACCAAATAACACTCATTTCCAACCAATTTTATTGCAGATTTTCCTCTTTCTTGTCACCATTGTGTCCTTTTCATCTAGCAACAAGCACATTAACATGGTTAAATCCATTGCAAACTTACCAACAAAAGAAAAAACTTATAAAATCCTATAATTTTCTTTGTTGCACTTAGCTTAAAATATAGATCAAAAGTCAAATACCTTCCAGGTCATTTGCAATTTAAAGAGTATGTTATTCATAAAGGAAAGGACTTTAAATACTTGAGAAAAATGACTCATATGTTCAGAGGGTTTAGGTGTGTAGTGAAACAGCATTGTGTCAGAAAAAATGTGCCGGATATGGCTGCTCACCATTAGAAGACTGGGAAAGATAGAGGGAGAAGGGATGGAGGGAGAGAAGAAAGGAGGGAAGGAGTGAGAAGCGGGGGTAACTAGGGTTTCAATACCTCTTCAAGGCCATGCTTCCAGTAATCCAACAGGTCTTCACTGTGCTGTCTTTCCCACAGCTCCCAACACCACAGTCAAGTGTGAACCACTTCAACATATGAATCTTTGGGGCACATTTGAGACCAAACTTGAAAAATATCTAATATCATCTAAGGAGACAATAAAGTATGCTGAGGTCTATGTTACCCACTACAAAGCACTGGTGCATGTATTCTTCAAAACAACTTTCTGAACTTGGTACTTCTAGTGAGCTTACTTTTTAGATGAGACTACTGAGATTTGGAAAAAGTAAAGAATGTGTCAGAGATCATATATTGTAGGGGGAAAAGCTATAAGCCTAGTACACTGTTCACAGTGTTTCTCTTTCCAAGTTTTCAGCTAAAAAAAAACATAAAATTGAACCAAGCTGGTTGTATCCATAGTGATACTGGAGGGAGATAGTGCTATCTCTAACAGTTCTCATCTGATCACTTTCCTTTACTCCACCGTCACACGAAATAGCAATGATGTTTTAAGCTAAGTCCAGTCTCCAGTTCTGTTAGTTTTCCTTAGGAGAAAGTGGTCAGTCTGTCAAACAAAGTGTCAGCAAAGTAGCTTCAGAATATATACTTATCAAAAGAACAGCCTGCCATTTCAACAAGAAAATGTGTGCCTGCTGTAAAAGGGAGGCTGGCTGCAGAAGGCCTGGGCATTTGGAAAGCAACTTCAGACAAAAGGAAAATCAGTTTATATGAAATGACATTTGCATATTCTATAAAATGAACCCTATGGAGTATCTTCTTTTGTAAACCTCTATGACTTTTATTTACTCAGAAACTATTTCATGATAATTTTATTTAATTATTCCAAAACTAACTTTATTTTTACTTTTTATAAAAGTCTCTTAGAAGTTCCATATATATTTTATATATTAATCACTTCTTGGAAAGTGATTTTATTTATTTGTTTATTTGTTTGTTTATTTATTTATTTATTTATTTATTTATTTATTTTTGGTCCTTTTGAGACAGGGTCTCCCTGTAGCTCAGGCTGTCCTGGAACTCACTTTGTAGACCAGGCTGGCCTTGAACTCCCAGAGATCCTCCTGCCTCTGTCTCCCAAGTGTTGGGATTAAAGGTGTGAGCCAGCATGCCCGGCAGAAAGTGATTTTAAAACTACTTTTAATTTTGGAGTTTTTTTTTAAGGTAGAAAATATTTTTTCAAGTTTCAGTTAAACTGATAAAATTCTGTCTTAAAACTTGAGTCAGGCTAGTTTAACTCCATGGCCCTGGAGCTAAGGAGACTGTGACGGCTTAGGACTGTTAGTTCGTTTTTTATAGTGGTGGGGGTGGAGTGTAGGCCTTCATGTATGTTAGGCAAATATTCTAACACTGAGCCACACCCCAGTCCAAGATTATGTTTTTAACCATTACTCCAGATGTTAACATGATCCAATTATATCTTATCAATTGATGGAGATTATTCTGACCATGGATATGCAGGTTTAGGTACACTCTAGAAAGTGTGAAAGAGAGAGCAAACTATGCAGGTGTTGTTGCAGAAATTACTTTTGTTCATTATATGGTTTGCAAGGCATCTACTTATTTTTTTATAATAAGGAGATGGGCACCTAACAGGGTTAGGAAACATTCTCTGAGGTTTAGGGAAAATATGTATGTCTTTCTTTTCCTATGCTAAGTTTTGACTTGTCCTGTGAGACACTGAGCTAGCAATTGGTTCATAAATAGGCATGTGATTACTTTTATGGTAAGGAAACTTGACCTAGGTTAATTTCTGGCCACTAGAGCTCCTAACTACAGTTTTCTACTTGTCTTACAACTCAAAGAGTTTCTTGTTATTTTAAAAATGACTTTGAAGCTGGATATGGTGATGCATGCCTTTAAACTCCTCATTTGGGAGTCAGAAGCAGGTAGATCTCTCCGAGAACAACACTAGACTTGTCTATACAGCTAGTTCAAGGCTGGCTGGGGCTACAGGAAGATCCTGTCTCAAACAAAACAAAACAAAAAAACAAGATTAGAGAACACCAAAACAAAATGTGGATCAAGCAGTGTTCCAACATATTGTATTTTATATCTTGACAAGATTTTAGTGCCTATTTTAGAGATAGTTCAGCAGATAAGAACACTGAAAGCTTTTGCAGAGGACCTGGGTTTGATTCCCAGCACCCACATGGTGGCTAACAATCATCCATAACTCCAGTTCCAAGGGATATGAAGCCTTCTTTTGACCTCCATGAGCAGTGCATGACATGGGTATGCCTACATACATGCAAGAAATATACTCATACACATAAATAAAAAGGCCAAATTAAACTTCAAAGAATTGTTTTATTTTCCACTTCTAACTCAGTACCCTCTGTTTCTGACCCGGCATTGCTGATTCTTAAGCATGAGGCTACATGACTATTATGTTTGTGATAGGAAAGACCAAAAGAGCTGGTTGCCCATTTCTCTGCCTATTCTGCACTAATTCAAGTAGCTCTTGTACCAAATGATTTATGATCCCAATGTATCTTCCAGATTTCTCACTTTGCCTTATACAGAAAAATATCCAATGTCAATAGCAAGAATAAGTCATGAAACTCAAATTTTCTAAATACATTCAGGGCCAGGTTCCTATGTAAGCAAGTCTAGAGAGAACATCTCTAAAAAGCTAAATATATTTTGTTATTTATTTTGCAACATGGTATTTTGAAATATTTATGCCTTTTGAATGGCGAAAGTAGGATAATTAAGATATAAAGAAATTCAAATTTACATAATTTCTATGAAAACACTTAAATGATTACTCTCAAGAAAGTTCAAATATTTTATATTTAAGTTACTAACTTGTTATCATAATGTACAATAAATCTTTTGAACCTAATCTTTTCTAGCTGAAATGTTGTGTGCTTTGACCAGCATCTTCCCTTCATGTTCCTTTCACCCACAGCCTCTGGTCACCATCATTCTAATCTCTCTGTTTGACTTTTGTAGATGCTGCACATAACTAAATTCATGAGGTATTTATTTCTCTGTTCTAGCTTATTTCAGTTACTTTAACATCTTCCAGGTTCATCTGCATTGTTGCAGATGACAGAATTTCTCTCTTTTTTAAAAATTTGAGTGTATTATTTTCTGAATTCCATTTGATAGACATTTATGTTGATTCTACCTCTCAGCTTTACTGTAAATAGTGCTATAGTGAAGATTCGAGTGCAGGTGTCACTTCACCTGATGAAACAAGGGATGAAACTGTTGTGTAACTATTTCCTTCAAATTGAAAGATTCTTTCCTATAAAAGAAGAATGAGACTCAGGAAGCAAATGAAACTGCAAGCTTAGGAACCTCACAAACAAGATTTAGGAAGCTTGGAAAATTGAAAGATTCACAAGGCCTTTTCTCAAGATTATATATGATTATATATGCAGTAGACAATTACTGGCAAGGAGACCATACAGAGGAGCTGCCTATAAATTGGACAGGGACCTCCAGAGCTGTGGGCTTCATGAAGTGCCACCCAAGCCAGAGTGGGCTTTGTGGTGACACAGGTCCTCCAAGATACCCATACTTCTGTTATAAGACTTTGGGAGGATGTTTTCTTTGATATGTTGTCAGAGGTGTCCCTGGGGTGAATGCATGTTTGTTAATACCGTCCTTGAAAAGGCCATGTAAATGTAAAGCACTTCGCATTATCTGCATTTTCTGTTTTTATTTACAGAAAATTATACAGCACCCAAACTGTGATAAATAAAATGTTGTGTTTTTTTGTTTTTTGTTTTTATTTTTTGGCTGCCTAATTTTAATACATTCTTTTCATTGAGGTATGGCAGCAAAAGTTATTCTTTTTTAATTTTTTTAAGTTGAACTATAGAGTATACATAGCATCAAAGCAACATAAATGAAACTTGTGATACCAAAAAAGGCAGCAAAATACAGTAATACTTTAGCATGGAATTTCATTTTTTTCCCAAATTTGTCATTGCGCATAATATATATATATATATATATATAATAATATATTATAGAGAGAGAGAGAGAGAGAGAGAGAGAGGGAAAGAGAGAGAGAGAACTTTTTGTACAATTCATATAACATTTCTTAATCAAATTTAGATCCTCTCCTCATCCGTGCCCTCCCCCACATGCCCCGGACCTGACCTCATACATTCCACCATACATGTTAAGTCCTATACAGTCAAGCATTTTTATCCATTTGTACGTATGTCCTTTGGTGTAAGTTCATCCACTGAAGTCTGGTCAGCCTATCTGGAATGCATAATAAGTAAGGTCTACTCTCCTTCACCCAGTAGTAATCAGTCTCTAACAGTTCCCAGGCTGGGGCTGGCCTGCCACCTATTTCCCTCACTTCACTCTGGGCCCTTGTCTGATCTAGTTGACATGGGTTTTGTGCTCAACACCATCATTGCCAACAGTTAATATGAGCAAGCTTCCAGTGCTCTGAAAGCTTCTGTCTCCCTATGTTCATGGGCCAAGCCTGGATCTTACAATCTTTCTGCCCTTGCTTCTGCAAGGGACCCTGAGCTATGGGTAGGTGAGGTTTAATATAGGAGTCCTATCCAGGGACACATACTCTGCAGTCTCTTATTATCTAAAATCTGGCCAGTTGTGACCTTCTGTGTGTATCACACTCTGTTGTATAAGGACATTTTGCTGGTGAGAGTTGAGGGATGCACTAGTTCTCTCTATAACTTGCATTCCAATATGTTCCATGAGCTTTGGGTGTAGAGGTTCCACTGTAGACGTGTCGCCCAGGGGTGAACATCTCTGACATATATTCTCTGTGTGTGACCATTTGTGGAACTCTGCAGTAGCCTCCATGTGTTGCAAAAAGAAGCTTCTTTGACCAGTAGTACACTACAGTATTTACTTGTCTGTAAATATAAGGATCAATATTTAACATGTAGTTAGAAATGTCATTTGTCTAGAGATATGATAGAGTTAGGAATTTCTCTAGGATCTCTGACCTCTCCAGACATGTGTGTTTGACTGTGTTTACAGTGTCACCCACGAGTTCATGCCCACTGAGAGGGCTTTAAATCCAGTTAGATAGCTGTTGATTACCACCAAGAAAACAGTGCCACTACTGCACCAGTAGAGGTAGTTTGCAGTGTCAGTTGTTATGGTTATTAGGCTTTAGGAATGGGTTGGACCATTGGTTGTTTTTCTCCTTTAGCAGCTTCCCTGTATCCTCTAGAAGTATGAGAGCTAGACTACAGACAGAAGGCTTCCAGCTCAGTTCCTGCTCCATTGTTCCAAGTCCTTACTCTGAAGTATGTCCTGTCTTCAGGAGTAGGGTCTTATCTTTGAGTTCTGGGCAATAACCAAGAGCTCTGGCAAAAACCCTATGCCATTTTTGGAATCTCTTGGACCACTCTGACCAACCACTCAAGGGGAGTTGTCTCCTGTCTGACACTGTGCTCCTTGCCATACGGCCCCCAAGTATACACGTCACTAATGTTCAGATGTCCTGTGTGCATGTCCCTCTGGCTTCCCTAGACCACCCCTCCCAAGCTCCATTCATCTCTTTTCTCCCTCCCCACTACATCCAACATATTCCCCCTCCAAACGTCCTATTATCCCCACCCTCTCCCATAACACCTGCCCCATTTCCCTTCTCTTGAGTTCCCTCCCCCCCACCACCATGGGTCCCCCACATGACTCCTTCCTCTCATCCTAGCCAAACAGCCCTACTTTCCCCACCTCCCCCAGGTGACATCTGTTCCCTGCGTCCCCCTCCTTAGGGCTCTTTCTTTCTCTTTACCTCTGTTTCCATTTTCCTTGAAAGGAATTTTATCAGTTGTAGCTGATAAAAATCTAAATCTCTTGGTGATTAAAGCCCTGCAGAGGAAGACAGAGTTGTGGGACAATGCTGGAGACACTAAATCTACATCGAGGCTGGTAGAACAGTAACTTTGGTTTACCACTTACAATTGTGTGGTGAGATGAGAAAGTATCATTTTTAGTTTCAATTTCTTCATTGTTAGAGTAAGAATTGTATACTGTTTTTTACAGGTTACTGCAAGGATTAAACAAGCTTGCTTAAGTAAAGCACTTAGCAAAGTAAGTGTGTCCATTTTGGTTATTACTTACTATACATTGTTATTAGTTTCCCGGATATTAACTAAGTGGAGTTAGATTATGAGGTATTAAAGTATTGAGAGTTGCTGTTCTTAGCCAGCTCCCCTTCCAATAAGGACAGCAGACATACAAACAGCTATATATCTGGTTATATAGATAAGAGACAGGCCAATGGTTTGAGAGACATTGCAAACAACTTGTTACATTTTTATTTAAAGTAAAGTATTTCTTTGGGCCTGTTTAAACAGAAGAATTCAATATTTTATCAGATTCCAATTTGAATTGTTCACCAAAGTGAATGGAATTATTCTATACAACCAAGTTTGCTAGTACAAAATACGTTGAGAGTGGAAACAGAACATTCAAGTTTGGTAACAAAATCCCATCAATAAAACCAGGGTTAGAAGTCATGGAGAATATTATGATATCACCTTTACTGAAAAAATGTGTTCTTCAAATAAATCAAAGTGAAGGAATGGTTTTATGAATGGTGATTTTTATCCTCAAAAGCCAGTGTTAGCTGACATAGCTGGAAAGTCCTAACACATGCAACAGGAAGAGAAAATCACTCGTTTTGTTAAACTGAGGTCTTCAACAGGAAACAAGTGGTGTTTAATGCCATATGGAGAAAATTTAATATGAATTTCTGCAATACTTGAACAACTATCACCACCAAATCTGCTAAATGGAGTTACTGACTCTGTTTCTTTCTAGAATGAAGACTTACTTCGTTGTGCAATTGTGCTGTCACCAGATGAGATTAATCACAATAATGATGCGTCTTTTTTGCTGAAGACATTATCATAAATCATTTAAATACAGCCCAAAAGAAAGGTTTCTAGTTAAAATTTCTAAATGTTACAAAAAATAGTTCTAAAAGTATGAATTGCTAGAAATAGGCATTATTTTTTATTTCAGTTTGGGGAGCATATGGCAAAATGATTATTATTTGATGCTGAAGAGATTTAGCAAATACATGTACATAAAAATACCAGAAGATCTTCAAGATATGGTTTACTCTGATAAATGTCATCTTATTCCAATCTCATTCATCTGAGCATATTTAAAGTAGAATCTGGCCTCTGTTTCTTTTCTAAAACAATTTAAAATATTTTTTCTTATTCTTTGAAACTTTCATGCATTTATACAATGCGTATTTATCATATCCATCTGCCACTTCCTTCCTCCCTCCCTTAGCTCCCACCCACTCTATCCTGCCCCAATTTCGTGTCCTCTTTTTTTTGTTAGTAATTTCCTGATCCAATTAGTACCATACCAATTTATCTGAAAAAAAAAAACAGGAATAATATTCATCTAAAGGCTTTGTAAGAGTGTGTGTGTATGTGCGTGTGTGTGTGTGTGTGTGTGTGTGTGTGTATGTATGCCTGTGTATGCATGTGTGTACAGGTATGCTTGCTTGCACATGTGTGCAAATGCAGAGGTTGACTTTGGAGTCTTCCTCTACTGTTCTGTACATTACTTGTTTGGAGACCAGTTCCCTCAAGAACCTGAAGTTTTCCATTTGGGCTAGACCAGCTGGCTAGCGAGACTCTGGGATCTGCTTGTCTCTGTCTTAACCACAACTAGCACTGGGGTTACAGACACATACTCTGGCCTGGCATTTACAGGGTGCTGGAGATCTGAATTCAGGTCTTCCTGCTTGAGCAGCAAGCATTTTACCCAAGAAGTCCTCTTCTCAGTCCCCATCCAAAGAATTTTTATGAGGTAATACCATTGGAGACATTTAAGATTGGTTACTTCTCCACTTCTTAAAAGAAATTAGGAGACAAATTGAGTCAAGAAAATAGATTTATAATTTTGTCAAACTGAAGGAAGGCTCCCAGAGTCCCTCTGCTTTTCTGTAGCAGTGTTATAACTTTATAAAGATGAAACACAGGCTAGGAAATTTGCAAATGTTAATCTAAATTATCTTCATTCTGTGAAATCTTTTCCTGCAAGGCAGGTTCCTCCTCTGGCTAGCACCAAGGCTAGCCTTTCTTTCCCTAAACATGGGATTCCTGGAGAAAGTTAATTCTTTGGGGCCCTTTGTTTCAGTTACCTGATAGGTGAAGGGAGGGGACCAAGTGCTATTCTTTAGAGAATGTCCTCTCTGGCCAGGGTCCTTATGGTGCCATTTCTTAAACTACTTTATTTCTTAAAAGTAATTCTTTTTCTTTATTTCCATCTTCTTTCTCCTCATCTGCCCAGTGGTTTATATTTTTCCTTTCCTTCTGATACAGGAGTATCAGGCTGTCTTTGAGAGCATCTGAGCTTTTCTCAGTTCTGTTGAGCTTAGCTTAAAAGGCTAGTGTCCAGGAAACTCAACAGCCACCAAAAACACCACCGGCCAGAAGCTTTGGGGTTCTTGCCTCTGGAAATCAAAGAATGAAACTCACAGACCACAGAGGGTGAGTTTTAGAAAGGAGTTTATTATTATAAGGAGTTTAGGATAGAGAAAGCAGATCTCATGTATGGCAGGAGTTGTCCCTGGGGATGGGATTTCCACTGAGTCTCATTACCTCTCATTACCCAGGAGTTAATAAGTATTTGGTGGAGGGAGGAGAGAAGAAGGAGATGAGCTGGTCAGTCCAGTCCTCATTCCACTTGTCCAGGTCCCTCTACCTGTCATACAGTCCTCAGCATGTGGACTTGATAAGAAAAAAGATGGAACCCTTACTGGCATCCTCGGCTATAGATTAGCTAGAGGCATCTTTGGATTGGACAGTTCTGGCATCTCTGGTCATAGGTAGAGATAAGTTTCCTAGCAGATCCAAAGAATTTTCGATTCTCAACCAGGACAGAAACTGGCCGGCCGTTATTCTTTTGGGGTCTTTGCCAGAAGCTGCTTAGCCATTTCCTACCTCCTCCTCATATTGCTCCCACTACTTCTTCATCCTCTCCTCTCCTATGAGTAATCACAATTTTATCAGGTTGAACACATCATACATACCTCTTAGGACATTTTAGATTCTTGCTTTCAGCATCACAGAGCTAAATTCAAGGAAATTCTTATCATTGTAAAGTTTCTCATTCCAATGTATCCCATTTTCATGTCATGAGGCTGTTTTCCTAAAAATTTTACCCCATTCATAGCAATATATTTTCAAATAGACAGTCTAATCCCTCAACTGAGAACTTAATGTATGAACTTTAATTTCTTATCTTTTTAATATAACCAATTTGAAATTATTGTGCCAAAATGTGGTATAAAATATTCAGTTGTCATCTAATTGTAATCACGGAATCTTCAACACCCACTTTCCTCACAGGGGTGCTATAAAAATTAATGTTGAAAAATTGAAAAACTCATTGCAAATTCTGAATATTATTAAAAGACCGTGAATGAAGAAAGTATGGGACTTCTAAGAAATTTCTATTCCTAATAGTTTGCTCTGATGTTTTTAAACTTATTTTCAACTAAGCTTTTCCTTTTTATAACTTTTTTACTGTTTTAAATAATTATTTTATTTTATGTATATGAATGTATTGCCTGCATGTATAGAAGTGCACCTGTGTTGTACAATGCCTGTGGAGGTCAGAAGAGAGGAACAGATTCCCCTGGAACTGGAGTTAGGGATGGTTGTTAGTTCCTTGTGGATGTTGGGAATCGATCCCAGGTCCTGAGCAAGAGCAACCAGTGCTTTTAACTGCTGAGCCATCTCTCCAGTCCCTGACTATGCATTTCAATACAGTTCTTAGTTTTGTCACATAAAGGATGAAGAAAGCATCACTTCAGCCTAAATAAGAAATGGATGCTAACCAGTTCCCACCAGATGAAAGTCAAGCTGAACAACAGTATTGTTACGTTTCTGTTTATCTGAAAGCAACTATATTGTTATAATGTAAATCTCTCAAGGAGCTCTGGAATCCACCCACCACTTTTTTTCAGACTCTGTAATTACCGTATATGGGTGGAGAGTATCTATCCATATTTTAGAGTAATGTAAAATTAATGGAGGAAAATGTGAATTCCTAAGCATAAAAAAAAAAAGACTGAGAGAAAGATGCAGGACAGTTATGGCAGAATACACGATCTGGAGTGGGGTGGGGGGAAGGGAAAAGGGAATATGCCTAAACTGAATTGAAAAATGATGTTTGAAATACACAAAACATCAATAAAAGCACACAAAAAAAATGTATACTATAAGGCGTCAACCTTCAGAAGATCTGTAAAATTCAGTGAACCAGTGTTTCTTTAATGAATAATAATGTTACCACATCATCTCTCTATTCATTATATTTGAGAGAAAAATCAATTGATTTTACTGTAATAGCAGGAAATTATTGATGTGTATTTTATATCCAGACTCCAACTGCCTTTTAAACAAATGATTCGTCTTCAATTTTTGGTTGTTCAGATGGTAGAATCCAGGAATATCTTCTTATATATATATATATCTCTATATTTACTCCTGAGGATATGAAGATGTCCTACTCTTGCTAATAATAATGTACAGGGTTAAAATACAGCGGTTTTGTTCCTATTTTTAAAAAGGGATTAATTTTTTAATCTTTTAAAAATTCGTTTTCAAAACAAAAGCTTTCTAGATCTCATACTCCATTTATACTCCTAATAAACAGAGGAGATGGCATCTTATTTCATTATTTTAAACAAATATTTTAACATTTTATTTAAATATGTAGTCTCTCTCTCTCTCTCTCTCTCTCTCTCTCTCTCTCTCCCCCCTCCCCCACCCCCCACCCCCAGCCCAGGCCCTGATGTTTCACATGCATCACAGACTGATCTCGAATGGCGATATAGGGTAGAATGGACTTGAACTTCTTTTCCTCCTGCCTCCACTTCCCAAGTGCTGTTCTTACAGACACACATCACCACACCTGACTTTATGCAATGCTGGGAATTAAGCCTACAGTTTTGTGCATGCTAAGCAAGCACTTTCCCAACTGATCCAGCTCATGTTTCTATATAACTAAGAATTTCCTTAGATTTCTTATACTTTTGGTGGACACCATTATAACAAAATTCAACACTGAGACAAAGTAATTCACACAAAAATAAGAATTTAACTTGCATTTCTGGAGCCTGGGGAACCTAGGATCAAAGTCCACGCATTGGTACCTGGTGAGGGGCTTCTTGCTGGGTCCTCACATGGTGGGAGGTGGAAAGAAAATCTCAAAGGAGATAGCCCTTTTGTGTTAGCCAGTTTATGAAGGTAACTCAGCCACCATTCCCAAAGATGGAGCTTTGTGTTCCAGTCTTATCTCAAGCACTGCATCTCTGAACACTTGGATTTTAGAAACACTTGGATTTTGGAAGGATCTGAGTGTGCACGTTTATACCTAGTCACCATCGCTACACCATTTAGAAATGTAGTTTCTAAATGGGACCTTGACTATTGGACTATAAATAGTCAAGGAGAGACTGAAAGAGGTTTGGACTTCAGTGGGATAAAATCCCCTGAGGGCGGTCAGGGGAATACTGATACTTGATCAGCTGTAAGGCCAAAACAGTCTACCTGGTATCTCCTCTAGCTGCTAATTACTTCTGTTCCCAAGTTTCCTTCTTCATAAAAATGGTGATGATAGTAGGCTCTATCTATTTGTTTTATAAAGTTGCTCTAAAAATTATGTAAGTCACAGAACATTCTTTAAAAATCTATCTGGGAGAACAAGGCTGGTGATGGAAAGGAGGTTCTCAGCAGAGAAAAATGTGCTGGTTCTGCAAGTCTCCCAGTTGTTCTCAGAGACTGTTCCTTGCCCATCCTTCCCAGTCAGCCCTCTGTTCTGCTTTTATTTTTCTCTTGTTCCTTGTTGGTCCTGTGACTGGGCATTTTTCTTCTTTCTCCCACTCTCTCATCTTCTAGTTACTCATAATGTCCTTTCAGCTCTTGCTCTTCAAGTTTTTCTTTTTTTTTTTTTTTTTTTTTTTTTTTTTTTTTTTTTTTTTTTTTTTTATTTTTGTATGTGTATGAATGTATTGTTTGCATGCAGGTCTGTGCACCCGTGTCGTGCAATGCCACGGAGGTCAGAAGAGGGTCTCAGATTCCCCTGGAACTGGAGTTCTCCTGGAATTGGAGTTACAGACGGTTCTTAGCCGCCATGTGGGTGCTGGGGATCGAACCCGGGTCCTCTGCAAGAGCGTCGGTGCTCTTAACCGCTAGGCTATCTTCTAGTTACTCATAATGTCCTTTCAGCTCTTGCTCTTCAAGTTTTTCTTTATAAGGTTTTTTTAAAAATAAATTCTTGGTGGCGCACGCCTTTAATCCTAGCACTTGGGAGGCAGAGGCAGGCGGATCTTTGTGAGTTCAAGGCCAGCCTGGTC
The DNA here is from genome assembly GCA_009823505.1 of Rhizomys pruinosus. Taxonomy (NCBI): domain Eukaryota; kingdom Metazoa; phylum Chordata; class Mammalia; order Rodentia; family Spalacidae; genus Rhizomys; species Rhizomys pruinosus. Next base: position 196,581 of record VZQC01006529.1, read on the forward strand.
TACAGAGTGAGTTCCAGGACAGCTAGGGCTACAAGGAGACCCTGTCTCAAAAAGACAAAAAAATAAATAAATAAATTCTTCATGATCCATGCTCTAAGTAACTGGAATATAAGGCTTACTGGACGTGAATTCGGAATGTCAAGGTGACAATCAGCATTAGCCATCACAAGGGGTTCTTAGGGTGCCCTTCAATCACATAGCCTCCAGGACTGGGCCAAGAATAAAAGCACCAATTTCACAAGCTCCTCTGGTATAGAACCCTTGTAATTCAATGGGTGTCTTTATGCTCCATGCATTGGGTGTGGTTATAGATTTGATACCAGCTACAGTCTATACTGTATACAAGACTAAACTTAACAAGCTTCAAAGAATCTTACATGAGAGTCACAAAACTAAATTGTAGCTCTAGAAACCAAGTACTCACTTATTTCTCAGTGTTTCTCTGTAAAATAAAACACATCATTTAAAAAACAATCAAGCTTGAAGATTACATAATACTAATGATTAAAGTTTGTTAGATATACTGTGTGCCAGTCTCTCTAACCAGTACCGTAATGGTGCTCTTCAATGTGCTCTTCTCCAATATCTGATTCCATAGCTGGATTCTTAATCATTTTAGATTGATAGAGGAAAAGTTTATGTGGCAGCACTTACACAGTTCCCCCTGGGAAGTGCTGACTTGGATAATCTGATGATTAGTGTTAGTTAACTTAATTGGATCTGGAATCATTTAGAAGAGCCTCCAGGCACATCTGTGAAGGATTATTTATTTAAATAAGGCTGGCCTCTTAGGGAGATCCTATTGATTAAGTTTATTCTCGTGGGAAAACCCACTCTAAAAGAGGGGGCACTATTCCTTGGGCTGAAGCCTTGGACTGCATATAAAGGAAGAAAGTAACTGAGAATCAGTATTCACTGCTCCCTTCTTAACCCCAGACCCACTGTGACCAGCTGCTTCAAGCTCTTGATGCCCTGATTTCCTGCCATGATGGGCTGTACACTCAAACTGAGTCAAAATATACCCTCCTCCCTCAAGTTTCTTTTATGAGAGGTCTTTACCACAGCAACAGGAAAAATAACTAGCATAGGTCATCAATAGGGTTTCCATTTAACTACTGTTATAGTTTACCTTCAATTGCTGTGACAAAATACTCTGACAAATACCAATTTGTGAGAAAAGGGTTTATTTAGTTTACAAATCCTAGGTCACATTTCATCACTTAGGGAGCCCAAGATAGGAACTCACGACAAGAACATGGAGGCAAGAGCTGAAGCACAGGCCGTGGAGGAATACTTGGGCCCATGCTCAGCCTGCTTTCTTATAAAATATACAACAACCTTCCCAGGGGTGGTACTGCCCACAGTGGGCTGAGTCCTTCCACATCACTCATCAGCCAAGAAGATGCTCCACAGGCCAGTACAACGGAGGCAATTCCCCAGTTGACGTTCACTCAACCCAGCTTTGTCAACTTGACCACTTAAACTGTCCAGCACAACTCTAAAGTATAGATACTGTTGTAAAATACTGGATGGATCCGTATCATCAACTATGACTCACCACAAACCTCTCAATAGAATCTTCTTTCTCATTTGTACTATTTTTTCAACTAGATTTCTGCTTTAATTTTCCTCAGTTTTCTTTTTTTGAATTGATCCACATGCAGGGGGCACACATATTTTCTTGGTAGGATAGGATTCCAAAGAACAAATTACACTTAAATAGGCATGCATCGATAAGTCCTCTGAGCTGCATTAATTATTAATGGTTTAAATGCAGGCATTTGCAGAATCAAAGTCTGAGGTCCATTATCAGGGGTGCCATAATCTCACAGGCAGAAAACCCAGTGCTCTCAAGAATGACCTGTAGCAAAATGGAAAAAGGAAAAAAAAAAAAAGCTCATTTTAAGATAGAAAAGCCTCTTCTATTTCCAGTCTAAGGAAAAATGTGTATTTATTTGGATATTTCCAGTGTTCTTTAATGTTTAAGCACATAATAGCAGTTTCATTCACATGGTCTCTGAATATTGACTACAGTGCAAAATCATAAAGATCTCTACTCATACAGATTCTGAGGAAAACAAAGAATGAAAGTCAGATACTGCAGTTCTGAATTATAGATAAGAATCAAGTACCTGCATGCTTTTACAGTCATTTTTGAATGTTTCATTGCTTTGCTAACCCTCCTAAGGAAATTGCAGGCATTGACAATGGAAAGTACTGTTTTATATATCTTCCACATGTGAAAGCAATCTATTTGAATAGAAGAAATATTGGAAAATAGGACTCCATTTCTGAACAAATTTAGATCTACAGATCTAAAGTGAATCACCCATGAAATCCTTCAGCAACTGTGAGGACTTCATTATTTCTTTAGTAAAACTGAATATCAGCCCAGAACTACACAAACAAAAATGACTAAGAAAACTCAGAATATCTCACATCCTGGAAGATCTATCATCAAACTGCTCTTTTATATTTCATTTCAAATAAAAGTTTCTCCTCATTGTAAAATCTTGGGAGAAAATATTTCTTATAAAGCTATACTGTGTAGTCTGCAATTTATTAATGTGGGTTTACCATAAAAGGAAAACATATACTAGAATTAAATGTATAAAATAGAATATTCGGAGCTGGAGAGATGGCCTAGCGATTAAGAGTGCCAACTGCTCTTGCAGAGGACCCGGGATCGATCCCCAGCACCCACATGGCGGCTGAGAACCGTCTGTAACTCCAGTTCCAGGGGAATCCGACACCCTCTTCTGACCTCTTCGGCATTGCATGACATGGGTGCACAGACCTACATGCAGATGGTACATTCACACACATAAAAATAAATTTAAAAAAATTTTAAAAAGAAAAAATATATAATATTCAAAACTACTCATAGCTCAATAAAACAAAACTGATGTGGATTGAAGACAAAAAGCAAGTTTTAATACCATTATGCAGAAGAAAATTATATTATTTTCCAACAAGTCATGACTACCAAATGTGTCCCATATCTGTCTCTTACCGCCTCTGGAACTTCCGTTTTCCCTCTCCCACTTTTTCTCCCTCTCTCTTTCAATGAGAACATCATTTATAGATCATAAAAACCGTAAAAGTACTCATTATGAAATGCAGGAAAAGAGAGCCAAAATTTAAAGGGATTGCTTCCTTTTTGCTAGGCTTAACTGTTCATTATTCAATTAGCTGTACTTGTAAAATTGAGTAAGAAAATAATTTTTACCTGAAATTAATTAATTTCATGTCCTTTAATTTGAATGCTCAAACTATCTAATTCAATGGTAATTATAATGCACGTATAAAAAGGGAGCTTTAGAAAAGACATCTTTAAAAACTGTTCTCCATAATCTTGCCTCTGTTCATTTCTGATCTTTGCATAGAGGAAAAAATGCTACTAATTGAACCAATTTTATGATACAAAATAGTTTCCTTTATGCTTACAATGAAAAAAGAAGATTAACACTGCCTTTGTAAAAGCTGCAAGGCTTTTAGAGAATTATTCATTATATAAAGAAGAGTCATTAGTTTTATTTTGTTTGTGACATGAGTAAACATTTCATGGTAGGTATTTAATACAATCTACTCAACTCCAGTTAGCCTAGAAATTATGCTTAAAATATTTCATTGTAGGGGCTGGAGAGATGGCCTAGTGGTTAAGAGCACCGACTGCTCTCGCAGAGGAACCGAGTTCGATCCCCAGCACCCACATGGTGGCTGAGAACTGTCTGTAACTCCAATTCCAGGAGAATTCCAGTTCCAGAGAAATCCTACACCCTCTTCCTACCTATGTGGCATTGCATAACACGGGTCCACAAATTGACATGCAGACAGTACATTCAAATAAATAAATAAATAAATAAATAAATAAATTTTAAAAAATACATTAAAAACATTTCATTGTCTATTTCTTATGTCACATATATTAGCCATTTGAATTATTACATGTAGCAATCCTGAGGTACATGATGATAACTTTAACCATTCCCATATCCAGTTGGATGTATTTAAGGCTGGAATGTGTGTGGCATTTTTCCTTTTTACACATAGTAATTGGTGTGCCTTGGCTGAGCACTGAAACAACAAAATTAACAGCCAATAGATGGCACTGGAAGTATTCAAGAGACTTTATCATTCAGTACCATTAAGTATAATTATTTCCAACATTAAATAACAATTCATATGGTTAAATTGAAAACGTGGCATTCAGAATGTCCACGTTGGAGAAACTCAAATATTCAATTGTTGCACATGTGTTAAAATGTTGGCATTTTAATGCCATGAAATATCTTGTTGTAACTTACCAGTGAGTCATTAACAAAGGTTTTACTACCTCCTGTTAGGATTCAGTGGAAATCTGCCATCCTGATTGCTGTGTGTGGTAATGGAAAATGTTTCACTCTGGTGCTGTTTGCTAGCTTGTATGATTCTGGTAGGAGGAGAATTGGTGAGAAATGTTAATTAAGTCTTCTTATTTCTGGTTCTTACCTGTATTTTTCTAAATCCAACCTCACAAGTAACCTTTCATTCTCCATAATAAACAATTTCATAAAATGTTCAATGCATCATACATAATAAAAATGAAAATATTTGAAGCCTTTGTACAAAGAAAAAAATTGAATAAAGTAATCTGTTTATAGGATAAAACTAATTTCAACCTAAACTTTACTAACCAAGGACACAGTTGTGTAGACTTGGTAGAAAAAGATTATGGGTGGAGTTACAAAGGGATACTGAGTACAGGTACAAGCAAGCTAGTAGTACTTTTGTTTTGTTTAGTGAAATTCAGTAACTATGCCTTAATCACTAACTCTTGAAATTAATTTTTTTCAACTATCTGAAAACACTGACATTTTCAAAAAAGCTTTATCAGCATGATGCAGCAAATATCATAGTTACTCCATCTGCAGATTTTACCTCACTCACCACTTTTTTTTTTTTTTTTCTTTTTGAGACAGTGTCTCCCTGTAGCTCCAGCTGGCCTGGAACTCACTGTATAGACCAGGCTAGTCTTGAACTCACAGAGATCCACCTGCCTCTGCCTCCTGAGTGCTGGGATTTAAGGTGTGTGCCACAACACCCAGCTCCTGCCCACCACTTTTTAAAAGCCTATCTTAAAGCCATTGAAGAAACCATTGCTTTCATCTAACAAATTTAAATAATAGTTTTATGAAAATGTAGCACCAAATATAACTTACACATTTCGATCTATTTGCTTATACATAAAATGATAAAGCATTTAAGTCATGAATGCCTTGATACTTTATTAAAACTATTTATTTTACTTAGGATATCACCATGAAATAAATTCATGCATATGTAAATTTATACTCATATGCATTTTTCATGATGGTGTCCCTCAAATACATGCATACAGAATGAGACAATCTATCTTCAGAGTGTAATATAGTGCCTGGCTATATTTTTTAAGTGGTATAAACTGTAATAGGTTGCCTGATAAACAATCAGTTGAAATCATCTTATGTGTTCAAAGATTAAATATATACTTTTGTTAATAATACTGTACAAAGCCCTCCCTTTCATCTTACTGAGACCATTCTGTTTAATAGCTGGCTTTAGAAGTTCTTTTCTTCTTATTCTTCTTTGGAAGTGTTCAGTGCCCTAGCAGCCATTGTATAAACGTGAGTCCTCTAATGCTCTTTAGCCACTAGCTTTTCTTATTATACAAGGAGTAGGATAATCCTTGAAGTACCTCCAACAAGATTAAGTGTCTTTCCATGAGCTCTGTGGTACCTGCAATCTAACTGAAGCAATTTATTAATGTGCCTAAGGATGTTTAAACTTAATATATAAAGGGGGAACATAAAAGGAGTGTCCACAAATGATGCTCAGAGACTTCTGGAATTTTAGAAGGCAAAACCCCTATGGAATACTGCACACTGTGACCTGCAGGTACTTTTATCTTTAATACAACAGTGTGACTTTGATGCCTGCAGAGTCTAGAATGACAGCATTCACTTGATGTCTGCATGTTAGTCTCAATAATATTCCCTTCCTCCTAAAATCATTAGATTCCCTTTCATAGCAAAGAAACAGACAAGGACTACTTTTTTGTTGCATATTAGATAAAAACAGTTACAACAGAAGATGTAGACTTGTGTGAAGGTTTAATAGTGAACTTTAGCTTGTCATATGGCAAGATTGTTGAATGAGTGTTGCAAATGAATGTGTGGATGAGATGAAGGATGGTTGGATGGATGCTATATAATTTGGACCACTTCATAGTTGACTAAGTTTTTTTGGTAGGAAGTAATTTGTCCTGAGTAACATAGGAACATTTATTTCAGAATATTTAATACAGTCAACAACAAAACAAAATAAAGCAAAATACATGTCACCACAACACTGTGATTATTTTACATATTGTAAGAAAATAAATACAGCAAAGATACTTTACTGTCAGTCATTTTTGTTTTGTTTTGGTTTTGTGCATACATGGTTGAGGAACTCCACATTTCATCAGGAACCAATTAATTATATGTGTTGACCTTGAAGAAGCTACCAACTTCTCAAACCCTCAGCCATATTATTAGTATAATAATTTTATCTGCCACACAGGCCAATGTTACTACACATAAAAATACATTGACAGGGCTGGAGAGATGGCCTAGCAGTTAAGAGCACCGACTGCTCTGCAGAGGACTGGGGTTTGATCCCCAGCACCCACATGGTGGCTGACAACCGTCTTTAACTCCAGTTCCAGGGGAATCTGACACCCTCTTCTGACCTCCACGGCATTGCACGACATGGGTACACAAACCTACATGTACACAATACATACACACACACACACACACACACACACACACATAAGATAAAAAATAAAATAAAATATTTAAAAAAGTACATTGACAACCATTTGCAGTATCTCAATAAATTAAACATAGAATTATCACAGACCCCCAAATTATACTCCTAGGTACTTATGTAAAACAATTAAAAACAGATGTTCAAACAAAAACCTGTGCCCAAGTGTTCACAGAAATATTATTCAGAATAGGTGAGAGAATAGAACAATTCAATGTTCATCATCCAATGAGTGATTAAATGTGGTATGTGCATGTAATAGAGCAGTATTCCACAAAGGAGAGAAGAATGATTCTTGTTACCTTGTGAAGGAGTCTTGCCCTTCTTCTAAATGGAAGAAGCCAAAATAGAAATGGCTGCATATTATAAAAGCTATAGGAAATACCCAGACTTGCAAGTCTGTAGAGACTAAAAGGAACTTAGTGGCCTACAGAGGCTAGTGAGTGAGGAGAGAGGTGATTGCCTCATAAATTTGAGGCTTAGTTTTGTGGTCATGAAAAGGATCTGAAAGCAAATGACATCATTCTTGGACTTAATGCTAGTGAACATAACCTGATGTTTTCACTATTACCTGATGGGAACTAGGCTAAACTCACCTCAGGTATACCTGGTTTGATAATTTGGGGAGTTACTTCCATTAACTAGAAACTAGTATTAGCAATCTCATTTCTAAGTCATTTGGCTTTATAAGGAAGTAAACATTTCCTAATAACAGTTTCCTAATAACAATAATTTGATTGTACTTTATGATTAGTGAATAAATATTTTCCAGTTTAAATTAGCATGGCCATAAATCATTAAAGTCACAGCAGAGATTAACAAAAATACTGGCTAAAGTATTTGATATGCATGCTCATATCAATTAAATATTCCTGAACTCTTTGGCCTATTTTAGTATATAGAGTTCTGGTTTTCATAAAAGAAATAACTGAAGAAATCATTTCACATATCCTCACCTAGAATGGCTTCACAGAAAAACACTTAGCAAATGTAGATTGCTACATTACTACCAAATCTTTTACTACACAGAGACAGCCACAATTCTAGCAGCCACTATAGGTAGAAGGGAGTCAAAGATAGGAAAATATCCAGGAGGTCCTAGACTAGCAGCCTTGGTATAGGCAGGAGTGAATAGCAAGAGAAACCTTGTCTTAAACAAGGTGGAAGGCAAGGACCAACACCCCAAATTGTCTTCTCACCTCCATACATGTGCTGTGACATATGTGTCCTCCCCAACAATAACATGTATGCATACAATAAATTATGACATAAATGTAGGAATGACTTTTATAATAGGGACATAATCTGAAATAACAATGTTCACTTAACCTTGCAACCAAAAAGTTATAATGCAAACACAACAAGTTCACTGAGACATCTGTTCCTCTGGTGACCGGAGTTTATGACTTTAATCCCTCAGAACCCCACCTAGCTCTCCAACCAAGATAGTGAATGAATGTGGTTACGTTTGATTAACATATCAAAACACTGGAAGCAACATGTCTTCTTCCTTGAAAGCAGTGAGAATTTCCCCAATTCATGCTGGAGATACTGTTTGAATAAAAAATTAGCTCCTGACTCCAGAGCACAGTCAGGAGACATTTTAAGGAATACCTGATCAATAGTTCAGGTCTACCCTTGGCCTTAAAATGAATGATAAGAGTCAGGCTGTTTCTTTATTCATGCATAAGCATAATGTGACCTAAAATGCCATACATAAACAAACAGGAGGAGCAAACAAAACAAAACACAAAGGTAGCACCAAATTCAAGTTTAAAGAATGCAGTGCTGTGAGCTAGTGAGATAGCTCAGTGGTTAAGAACACTGGATGCTCTTGAAGAGGACCCAGACTCCTTTTCCAACACCCACGTGGCAGTTAACAACCATCTTTAACTCTAGCTCCAGGAGATCCAGTGCCCTCTTCTGTCTTTTGCAGGCTTTGCATTCACATGGTGCTCTCATGTACATGTGGGAAAATATCCATATACATAAAATAAAAAATAAATTTAAAAATAACATAAGACACATAAATTTATTGAAAGACAAAAATCAGACAATCATCTCAACTGGTGGAGAAAAAGCAAGATCCAGCATCCCTTCATGTTTAAAGTTCTAGAGGGAATTGGACTGAAGGTAACATTCCTAAATATAATCAAAGCCATATGCAAAAAACCCACAGCCAACATCGTCCAAAATGGAGAGAAATTAGGACCATTCTCCTTAAAGGTGGTTACCCTTCAAGGTTGCCCCCTATTGCCACTCCTCTTCAACATAGTCCTTGAAATGCTTGCTCAGGCAATAAGATAAGAGAAGTAAATTAAAGGAGTACTAATCAGAAAAGAGGAAATTAAACTATCCCTTTTTGCAGACAGTATGATAGTTTACCTGAGGAATGCTAAAATCTCCACCAGAAAATTACTAGAAAAATCAGTATCCTTTCTTTACATCAACAATAAACAAATGGAGAAGGACTATAAGAAGACCCTCCCACTCACAATAGCCTCAAAAAAAGAAAATACCTGGAAACAAAATATTAACCAAGACAACAAGATCTCTGACAGAGACAGCTTAAGGGGGGAAACGTTTATTTTACCTTTGGGCTTCAAAGAGTTTCCAGTCTCTCACAGCATAGAAGGCATGATTAAGTGGCTCCATCCCTGGTGGCAAGAATGAGAGGCTATTCTCATCTTAGTCCACCAGGAGACAGAAAGATGGAGACCAGAAGCAGAGGCATGCAGAGTTTGCAAGGCTTACCCCTAATGACCTACTTTTGTCTATAGGTCCTACTTTCTACACTAAAGTTTCCACCACCTCCATAAACAGGTCCAAAGGAGGGCTGGGGTGGGATATTAGACTGTTTACTGTCCTCCCACCACTTGCAATATACCAGAGGGGCTGCGCATTGGCAATGCCCACTATAGGTGACTCCTCTTCTGCTTTTCCATTTGGATCTGCTTAACGCTTCCTTTTCTGCCATGCTAGCGGAGGTCAGCTGGTGGACAGACTTACTGTTGTAAGTCTCTTGGTATCTTTCTTGTTCTCTTAACCCTTGTTCACCCATGTATACAAACTTCATCCCTTTCAGCTCAGTCCTTTTAGCCACATGGTACCTTAAATGGCAAAGTTTCTTTCATTCTTTCTAAGTTCATACATTGAATCATATTTTTTCCTCACAATTTTATAGTTTTAACCCATAATTTATGTTGTCATTGATTTGTAAAAGTGTTCAATTCTCTCATATTGTAAAAACATCTCTCATCTTTCTCGTTTTGCCCTATTCTTTCAGCCACTTGTTCAAAACATTACTTACAAATATTAAAATGTTACCTACAAACATTAAAATGTGGTATCTTGTTTTTACAACTTTTAATCTATAATGCATATCCATTTATTAATGGGTAACAAAGATCAAACATAAATACGAATCTTAATGAATTGATGGAGGACAAAGAATCATGCAGCACCCACTCAGATGAAGACAGAAAATTTCAACTCTCAAAGCCATCCTACACTACATTTTCTGAGTATTAAGTACCACCCACATGTTACAGTGCTTGCAGCCTCCCTTCTTTTCAGAACATTGCTCCAAAAATAGAGAGCACTAAGATAAAGTTAACTGTGCTGTTTGGGCTTTTACTTAAACAAATTATTTAAATTTAATGATTATTTGCATACAATTTAAGACTCTTTAATATGTTCTGAGCATGAAATGTTACTGCCTAGATTCAGGCCAGGGTTTCTGAAGCAAAAGGCAACCTTTCTTATGTAAAGCTTAGGAGCTTTCCCTGGACCTAGGGTGAAGGCCTTTAAATGTCCTGCCAAGCCACAAGTCCACAGTCACCTAACAGCTGCAGCATACCAGGTGTACTAGCAGGCACACCACACCCCTTTAAACACAGAACTGCATTCTGTTACTTACTGCTTATGCAATAAGTCATGCCAGATTGCAGGCAGTCCTATAACATGTCTTCTGTCTCATTTACCATGGGAAAATACCCAATAGCACTAATCACTGCCTGGTAAATAACGCATTGTCTTCTAAGTGTGTAGTAAATTAAAGTCAAAACCAGAGATCAAAAGAATATTTGAAGTTTAGAAATTAAATTTATTTTCTACAGCTAGTGGTTATCTGCTAATTCTTTACTTTGCCTTTCCTTTTTTTCTTTCTTTCCTTTTTCTGTCCTTCATTCTTGCCTCCCCTTCTTCGCTCTTCTCCTCCTCCTCTCTTCTTCCTTTTCTTCCTCCCCCTCCTCCTCCTCCCCTCCTCCTCCTCCTCCTCCTCCTCCTCCTCCTCCTCCTCCTCCTCCTCCTCCTTCTCCTTCTTCACCATCGCAGTCGTCGTCGTCGTCTTTTTTGATACAGGGTCTCCCTGTAGCCCCAGCTGGCCCGGAACTCACTCTGTAGACCAGGCTAGCCTTGAACTCATAAATCTGCCTGTCTCTGCCTCCCGAGTGCTAGGATTAAAGGCATGTGCCACCACACCCGGCTCAGTTTCTTCTTCTTTATTAAATATTATGAGGCTTGAAAACTAAACTGCAGTGGCAAGAAGAACCTGCTTAAGGCAAAGTCATCTGTTCTGTACTAGTGATACTAGCTATAGTTGCCATTAGTATGGAGATCTATGTGCTGAGTGTGCTCAGTGAAAGCCAAACTCATGTAGACATGATTAGCAGGTACTAAGTCATTATCAAGACAGACTTGTCCCATCATTTTACATCTGTCAGTAGGAGTCCATATGCCTATCATTTATTCTTCTAATGACCACTAATCCTACTTGAGTTTGTTAATATTTTAACATTTATTGATCACACTTTAAAACTTCATTTTGGTTAATGAAAAATTTTCATGAATAGAAAAAAAATGTGCAAGATTTTACCTATGGGGTATGTGAGTTACTTTGTCTTTGGAATGAGGTTATTGATAGTGTTTTGACTGTATTTAGAAGTGATTCCTGGGGCTGGAAAGATAGCTCAAAGGTTAAGAGCAATTGCTGCTCCTGAGGAGGACTGAGGTTTGATTCTCAGCACCCTCATGGTGGAGAAATAACTGTCAGTAACTCCAGTTCCAGGGGAATTCAATGCCCTCTTCTGACATTCAAAGACATTGCATGACATGGGTGCACTGACATACATGCAGGTAATACACACATTCACATAAAATAAAAATACTAAATAAAATATTTTTAAAAAATAGTGACTTCCAAACCTACTGGCTTGTACCTTGGTTCGAGGTGAACCTAGTGCAAGCTCCTAGCCTCTGGATGCCTACAAAGCAAGATTAACCCCAGGGCTGAATCACCTTCATTTAACCCTGGACGTAGGAGAGCAAGCATTCTCCCCAGAGTTTGAGAATATAGAGTCAGCTTTTTATTATGTAAAAAATGTTCCAAACATGCAGGGGGCGTGTACTAAGAATAAGAGTGAAATAGAGAAAAGATTCATAGATAACAGTTTGTAGAAGATTAAGCTATATAAATAACAGCTTTGTTGTTCCAGAACAAGATGACTGAAGTGTAAGACACAGTGGAAGACTTCAGTTTGCAAAAAAAAATCTGGTATACACTGGGCATGTTAGACAGATTCATGTCATGAATGAATAATGCCAATCCAATTGCAGTGTAAACCCAGATAGTGATCAGCCGTGATTTTTGACTAATGACTCAAATACACTTAATTAAAGTCATATGAGATATATATGTACCTGAGATATAGAAGTTCTATGAAAATCATGACTATTAGTATACTAATAGCCATTTTGTTGTACTTACTTGTCTTTCTACTATTCTTGACTTGATTTGGAAAACAGTGGCATTTTCTGATGGAAAACATGATCTCTCTTAAACCTGCTAGAATTTATATTGATGGAGAACATATGAAGACCACTATGGCAGTGTTAGCTAATTCACAGAACTGAAGATGATATGATTTTATTCAAAGGAGCTTTAAGGAATATAACAAATAGTATCAGTAAGAATAACATTGTATCCTCTTCAATTCTAACATTCAAATTAGCAATTGACAACAAGCTTTCAAAAAACACACTAATTTTAACTTTTTTTTTTTTTTTTTTTTTTTTTTTTAGACAGGGTCTCCCTGTAGCCCCAGCTGTCCTGGAACTCACTCTGTAGACCAGGCTAGCCTTGAACTCACAAAGATCTGCCTGCCTCTGCCTCCTTAGTGCTAGGATTAAAGGCATGTGCCATCACGCCCAGCCTAACAGTTATTGAGACTACACAGGGAGGCTGGAGAGACAGCTCAGCTGTTAAGAGCACTGATTTGGTTCTCAGCATTCACATGGTGCCTAACACCTGTCCTTAATTCCAGTTCCAGGGGATCCGACACCATCTTCTGACTCTGTGGGCATTGCACAACATGAGTGTACCTACCTACATGTAGGCAATACACTCATACACGTAAAAATAATATTTTTTAAAGATTAAACTTTCGTTATCTTCAGGGGATTAATTCTAAGACTGGATTCTAAAAGGCATGTGGTATGATCATTCAAACCTTTTTATATAAACTTCACATATTCTCCTGAAGATTTAAAATCATCTTGTGATTACTTCTTTTACTTACTAGAAAGGAAAAGCTTTGGAAATAGTTATTATATTGTATGGAGAATGCATGCAAATATTTCTCCAAGTATTTCCATATTTGATAAGAATCTCTAGATATGGAACCTGCAAATACAGAGGGCCTACTAAACACAGAAAATAACTTCCCCAGATGTTGAAGAGAAACTTTTTTCAGGTGCCCATTTTTCTTTGAGAATAATAACACATAGTATCAGTAAGAAAAACATCATATCATTTTCAATTCTAGCATTCAAATTAACAATTGACAACAAGCTCTCAATATCTACATAAAGCTATCTTTATCTTAGTATGTACAAACTAAGGCTCAGAGAGTGCCTTGATTTGATGGATGAGTACTGCTTATGCATCTTTCTCTGAGGAGTATTTTTCTACTCACTCAGATATAGAGGACAATGGCAGGTCCCAGGAATATTCCTTTCAAGGCCATCTTGCTGAACTACACCTTTTTGATTACAATGTCAAGCTCCTATTGGTATGTAGTTCAATATCACATCTCTTTATCTGTATTCAATCATATATGACTGTGATTAGGGATAACATCTTTATTTCAAAGGTGGGAGAAATTAGCTCAAATACCTTCCTAGTCAACTGTTTTTAACCTGTACAAAAGCGGCTTCCCATGGACGGATCTAATAAAATCACATGTACTAAAATGGAATCCCTCAGGGCAAGAGGTTTTGTTGTTTAAGCTTTGTTTTCTTTTACATATGATACAGCAGTAAGAAGAGTGTTTTAATTCATCAGGTAATAAACAGCCCTTTAATGTGAGGAATGGCTGTAAATAGTTGTCAACAAAGCAAATGAACACCAAGGTTAATGAGAAAATTTAAAGAGCAATGAGAGCAATGGCTTTGACTTTTTGAATTCTTTCTTCGTACAAGTTATGGAGTTTTGACACTTCATTTCTATAAAAGAGGTAAGATTATTATTACCTAACTTTAAAGTAGCTTAGAGTCATTCTATCTTGTTCTCTAACTAAAAAAAAGCTAGTGAATTAACCCAGTAAACTGCCTAGCAAACCTTTTTTCCCTCACGTGGGTCTGCTTTAAACTTTACAGTTACTTACTTTTTGCTTCTTTGCTACTCTGTTCTCAAACCAGCCCATTGAAAGCCAAACATGATGAAAAAAATGGCTGGGCATATCTGTTTTGTTCTCTGTTTTATCCTCACTGTCCCAAATCATGTTCGGTTGACAAATACTTGTGGAATGAACACATGAATTGGGACACTGCATCTGACCCTGAGTGTATTTGAATCCAGTGCTTACATTCTTCACTCTGCCTCTGAAATAAAAGCTCGGAGATATCACCACATATCCTCACCCCAGGATCTTCCATTAGGTCCCTGTGGCTAAGTAGAATGGCTACCTGGTTTGGAGCCACAGTCCTGGGATAGACTGCATAGCATAGCATCCAAATCAGAGGGCAACTCTGGAAAAAGAAGAAAACTCTTGGACTTGGAAAACAATCCCCTATTTACTTGCAAACTAGTTTAATTTAGCGACAGAACAAGGAGGCTTTCCCTATTACCCTACACTTGTTGGTAGCTGTACATCATTATTACTCTGGAGATCTTTCTATTATTTCAAAATTGTGGCTATATGAAGTTAAAATTAGTAAGGGGATTTGAAGCTCTGCATTTCCCAGCTGAGTTTCTTTTAACTTCAGTAATTTGCATGCACACTCTCTTGGTTTTGATTCAGTAATTTAAAAGTTAGTTATGAATTACTTGGGTTATATATAGCACTATTAATAAGTGGAGCCTGTGGTAGCATTGCCACAATTGGGCTTTGGTGACATCCCAAAGAAATCAAATACAGAGATAATACCTTCTGCCTAGATTCGAAATGTGCAGTTGTTTAGATCATTTAAATAGTCCTTGTCTAATGCCAATCCACGTTCCCCTGCCCACCTCTGAATCACGCCTTCCGGTCATAATTAGTTAAGTTCAGCTCTGAAATTTCTGCCATCCAGCATCCATCCAGCTGTGCCTTTACAGATAAGTTTGCCTAGAGCCTGACTCCATAACAGAAAAAGAATCAGAAAACTAAACATGCTAATATTGTGAGGGAATACAAACCCAAAAGATGTGAGGAGTAAGCATTGATAAAAATGGAAAATAAAATTCATATTACTCATGAGTTCCCCAGACTGCTGTACGTTGTAGCATTTTAACAAACTTAAATTCTGCATCCTATAAAATAGAATAAAATGAACAACAATGAAAAGCACACTCCACAGAGATGCTGTGCCCAGTGCTTACCACTTTCTTCATGTAACAAATCAGAAACATATCTCTATTTTGTAACATCGTAGGTGCCAGTTATTGGGGACTTATTTGCCAATAGTTTATTAAGGTTATTACTGATCCTCATTACTAATATTCCATAGCAAGAGCCATACTCTTAAGAAGCTAAAGGTCGACACAACTCTTCAGCTCTAGGCGGGGTCTGGCGGGGGGCAGCTGGGAGAGGGTCTCGCTGTGAACCCGTCTACGGGGTCCCCGGCCCAGAGGGACCGCGCTCGGGTGAGCAGGGTCGCGTTTCCCTCTGCTCTGGTCCCGGCTGGACTTGTGGGCGGGAACCGGGGTCGCAGAGGAGACGCCATAAACGCGCGCCGAAGGTCAGAAGGACACAACTTTCATCCTCTAGGCGGGGTCTGGCGTTGGGGAGCTTTGGAGGGGTCTCGGTGTGAATCCCGTTCTTACGGGGTCACGTGCCAAGAGGGACCGGGGGCGGGCTTGAGTAATAGGACACAACCAACCCCCCACCCCCCCCCCCACGGAGCCAGTGAAATTGCTAAGAATCCAAGTGCGTCTTTCCTTTTGGAGAACCTTCAAGAATCAGAAAGAGAAGACAATTAGGCTTTCAACAATCCCAATTATACACCAAAACTGAAACCTGAAACCTAGACCAGTCAATATCCAACCATAAAAAAAAAAAAAAAAAAAAGCATCCGAAGGAGGCAAGCAAAAGCAATCCACTAATATAGTGACAAGTCGTTTGGGACTTGAACACACAAAAGGGAAAATCCACATGCCAGGGGCACGATGAGGGGACAACATGGGAAAGGCACAGGGATACTCCCACACCAGGCCCTACCAAAACTGGAGGAGATAGCCACAATGGGATCCCCTTGGAGGAGACCCAGGAACAGATCTTAGAAGAAAAATTTCAGACATATGCCAGAAAGAATTAAAGAAAATAAAGAAGAAAGTCAATGGAACTAAAGAGAAGGAATGAAAAAACTCAAAAAGACCTTAGAGGGATACAATGACAAACTTCGGAAATGAACTAAAGGAACAGAAATGACAAACCTTTCCCACCCGAAAGAAACTAGAGGGAGAAAAAAACTAACTCCGAATGGAAGTAGAAGCACTGAAAAAGGAAGCTAACCAAAGAAGAAAGGAGCACCAGAAAGAGATTGAGAAGTTCAAAAAAAAAAAAAAAAAAAAAAAAAAAAAAAAAAAAAAAAAAAAAAAAAAAAAAAAAAAAAAAAAAAAAAAAGGAATTAGAAACACTCAGTCAATCAAGAAGAAAGGAAAAGGAAAAAGCCTCAGAAGTAGATATGGAGGAAGCAGGAACAAAGAATATCAGACCCTGGAAGATAACACAGAGACAATTAAAAAAACTCAAATAAGATTACATGAAATTTAAAAATACACAAAAAAGTGGAAAAACAACCAGGAAATAATGGGACACTATGAAACCAAACCTCTGCATCATAAGGAATAGAGGAAGGAGAAAATCTCAAGAGAATAGTAATTGATCAGTCTTCAACAGAAATAATAGATTGAAAATTTCCCAAACTAAAAATAGACAAGCCCATACAATATACAAGAAGCACATAGGACCCCAAATAGACAAAGATCAGAAAAGAAACACGCCACGCCATATCATAGTTAAAAATGCTAGATGGGGCCAAAACAAAGACCAAAATTTTGAAGGCCACAAAAGAAAAAACAAGTCACATACAAAGGGAAAACCCATCAGAATTACAACTGACTTCTCGACTCAAACCATGAAAGCAGAAAGAACATTTAGCAAAGCATTCCCTCGTGTTAAGGGACTTGGCATGCCAACCAGAAATATCTTTACCCCCGCAAAAATGTCGACTAATACTTGAAGGAAGAAGAGAAAAATCTTCCAAGACAATAAACAAGATGAATGGAAATACCTATCTGGAAACCAACTCTTCATAAAATACTTGAAAGCAATTCAAAAGACAGAAAAAAGGAGGAGCAAACAATCTCAACACCTCAAAAATAGAAACTAAATCTAGAAAAATCAGTATCGCCTTTCTTTTACACCAACAACAAGGCAAAACTGAAGAAGGATACAAGGAGACCTTCCCAACCCACAATAGCCCTCAAAAACAATAAAATACCTAGGAACAAACCTAACCAAAGACACCCAAGGATCTCTAAACAACAAAAAATTTTAAACCCGCGAAAAAAGGAAATTGGAGGAAGACATCAGAAGATGGACAAACCTACACCATTGCTCATGGATTGGGAAATAAATATAGTAAAATGTCCATCCTACCAAAAATAAAAGTGTAACAGATTTAATGCAATTCCCCAATTCAAATCCCCATAGAGTTTCCTTCAACAGCCTTGGAAAATAAAATTCCTCAATTTTCATTTGAAAACATAAAGACCCCGAAAGCCAAAGCAACCCTGAGTGAAAAGAGCATTACAGGGGGG
>VZQC01006529.1:216167-227744 GCA_009823505.1 Rhizomys pruinosus
AAAAAAACTGAGAGAAAGATGCAGGACAGTTATGGCAGAATGCATGATCTGGGATGGGGTGGGGGTGGGGGGGGGAGGGAAAGGGAAATAAGCCTGAACTGAATTGGAAAAATGTATGAAATGCACAAAGCATCAATAAAAACTAATAAAAAAAAAAATGAAGCTAAAGGTCTGCTTAGATCTGGACTACTGGGTACCAAGCCTGGTCTGTTTGATGTCAAAGCATAGTCTGTAATGTAACATGCAGTTAGTTACATGGCACAGCACACAGCCGGAGGTTAGGGACACGTCAGATTTTCTCTTACTATGTTCTTCTTCTGGGTTTGCTGAATGCTCCTACATAATGATGCTGAGTTTCATGTGTATCATTTCAGATTTTTCCTGAAAGTGAATAAGTGTTTCCATTTTACCCTTGTTAATGTATATTTATTTATTTATTTATTTATTTTTTATTTTATTTTATTTTTTTATGTGTATGAGTGTATTGTCTGAAAGTAGGTTTATGCACCCGTGTTGTGCAATGCCGCAGAGGTCAGAAGAGGGTGTCGGATTCCCCTGGAATTGGAGTTACAGACAGTTCTCAGCCACCATGTGGGTGCTGGGGATCGAACCTGGGTTCTCTGCAAGAGCAGTCAGCACTCTTAACTTCTAGGCCATCTCTCCAGCCCCAAATGTATATTTTAAAGTATGTCTATTTAATAGTCATATAAGGAAAGAAGGGCATGTAACATATATGTCACAGTTGGAAAGGGTATAGATTACTTCTTTATAACATAGCTGTCTATTCCATTCATTCCCAATATTTATTACATGTTATAACCAGATGCTCTTCCAGGAAGAAATACTGATGATCTGATAGAGTTTCTTTTCAAATCTTTGTTCAAGAGACTCTCAAAGACTTCGGAGCATGAATCTTCATGCTTTCAAGAAAAATTTTCAGTATTTAACTAAATATCATATCTATATTCGAAAAATAATACTGTAGAAAAATTTACATCATTGAAACTAGATAGACTTTAAGTGTGTTTGTTTGTTTGTTTGTTTGTTTGTTTGCCTGTGTATATCTGTATAACGTTCAGAGGTTGAACACTGTGTATCTTCTTCCATCTCTTTCCACCTCATATTACTGGAGACAGTGTTCTCACTTAAGTTCACTGCTCCAGCTAGACTGGCTGCTGACTGAGCCTGAGGACCTGTCCATCTCCACTTCCTTCCTGCCAGTGCTGGGACTACAGGTACTCATCACCACACCCAGCTTTTTACATGGATGTCTGGGATTCAACTCAGATTCTCATGCTTATGCAGGTAGCCCCTCACCCACGGAGCCATCTCCCTCACCCTCTAGACCCCAAGTATTAATGGCTCTGGGCATTCCTACTTTTACCAATTTAACTGAGAGAAAATGTTTAACTTCTCTCATGCCTCCATAATTTTGTCTACAAAATAGGACATTATAAGAGCTTGACTGTTGTGATCATGAAAATGAGATGCTATATTAAAAATATTTGCAGCATGATCAATACCAGGGTTATAACTGAGATGGTAATTTACATAAAACGTAGTTAAAATTTCTAAATATTTTGGCAAATATTAACAAATAGAGTTTCTTGGTGGCATCCCTAAGTTACAAAGCAAAGTACTACAAGTGCCCACAACTCCTTATCTTAATTTGTTTCTGTTGTTTTTAATGTATTGGTTTTTATTTTATATTTGAGTGTTTTCCCTGCATGTAAGTATGGCATGTATGCTTGAAATGCCTGTGGAGGTCAGAAGACAGTGTCAGATCCCCTGAAACTGGAATTATACACAGTTGTTAGCTACCGTGTGGATGCTGTGATTGGACCCCAGGTCCTCTGCAAGAGGAGCCAGTGCTCTTATCCACTGAACCATCTCTCCAGCCCCTTATTTTGTTTTTAAAAGAAACATCTGATAGAAATACTTAGTCCCTGAAGCAGGATAGAACCATCTCTCCAGCCCCTTATTTTGTTTTTAAAAGAAACATCTGATAGAAATACTTAGTCCCTGAAGCAGGACTAAGTGCCGCTATATTTTACCTTCTTATTTACTCTTCTTCTCCGATGGCTAATATTGATTCACAGGATCTAGAGTCAACACAGAGACACACTTCTGGGAATGTCTGTGAGAGAGTATTCAGATTAGGGTAAGAGAGGTAGGAGAACCCACCTGAAACGTGGGCAGCAACATTCCATGGGGTGTGGGCATTTGTTTTATTTTTGTTTGTTTGTTTTTTTCTTAGCCTTTTCGAGACAGGGTCTCCCTGTAACCCCAGCTGGCCTGGAACTCGCTCTGTAGACCAGGCTGGCCTTGAACTCACAGAGATCCACTGCCTCTGCCTCCCAAGTGCTAGGATTAAAGGCGTGCGCCACCGCAATGCCCGGAGGGGTGTGGGCATTTGTAAACCAAAAGGAGGAAGTGAACTGAGAACCAGCTTTTGTCACTCTGCTTCTTGACTGTGGCCACAATGTGACCCCAGGTCCTGTTACAATGACTTCAGAGCCACGATAAGCTGTGACATCAAAATGTGAGACAAAGCAAACCCCTCCTTCGTTTCATTTTCTATGTCCCAGCAGTAAGACAAGGAACTAACACATCCTCCCATATCAACATTCAGAGAACTCAAAATCATACAGAAAATATTAAACAACTATGAATGTTAGAGTAACTGTTTATAATGTATATGTATACATGCATGTGGTGAATGCATGTGTTATGTGAATACATGCACATGTATGTGCATATACAGGTGTATGCTGAAGCCAGAGGTCAAAATCAGGATCACTCTCCTTATTTTTAATAATATTGCTATTGGCCAGACATGGTGGTGTATGCCTATAATCCCAGCACTCGGGAGTTCAAGGCCAGCCTGGTCTACAGTCTGAGTTCCAGGCCAGCTGGGGCTACAGGGAGATGTCTCAAAAAGATAAAAAAAAAGTGCTATTGATTCTTCGATAACTTAATATCACACTCAGATAATTGATAATTGTTCACACTCAGACCCCCTCAACAATCTCTATCCCCACCTGACCACAACCCTCTATTCATGTTATCTATTATTACTGTTTATTATTATTTATTTATTATTATTATTATTTATTAATACCTTAAGGTCTATCAAGTCTGATCTGTGTTCTCTAAATGTTCTTTGTTGTGAATTTATGTCTTGGCATCTGCCCCATGCTCTAGAGATCACATTAGTAAAGAAAACTGATTTTTCCTTCTCCAGTATCTGTCAGTTAGGTACAGAAACCTCAGCTAGGGAGGGAGATTCTACTTTTTGAGACAAAGTCTCAATGAACTGGGGGTACACTCATTTGGCAAAGCTAGCTACAGTATGCTCCTGCGGCGATTTGCCTGTCTCCAAGTCCGTGTTGGCATGCCCAGCCTTTTTGAGACAGGGTCTCCCTGTAGCCCTGGCTGTCTTGGAACTCACTATGTAGACCAGGCTGGCCTTAATCTCACAGAGATCCTCTTGCCTTTACCTCCCCAGTGCTGGGATCAAAGCCGAGAGCTACCACACCTGGCCCAAGCAAGGTTTTTAATGGGTCTTGAGGATAACTCAGGTCCTCAGGATCCAAATTATGAAGCAGGCATTTTATGGACTGAGCCATCTCCCCAGCCTCCAGAGTAATAGTTTTAATTAATAAAGTCATGGATGATGCAGACGGAAGTTCCTGGATTTACCAGCCTCTAAAGCTGCCTTTTGTTGTCTGCCTTCCCAAAGTCATGTTAACAAGAATAGTCTGGATCAAAACACTATTTCTATACAAGTCATTCTCAGCCACACATTAACATGAAGGGTTTTCATCTGCCTTGCAGCCCTGAGATATAGTCAGCTGGTGCTGAAGGGTACTGGACCTTTCTGTACAGTCCTGATCTTTCCTTTCTCAGGAAGCTATTATCACATATTGTTCCAAATCCACACCCAATTTTTGGAGGCAGTTTGATTTGAGGAGGTCATGGGTCTAGGGAGCTCCACTTTTAGAACGAAAGCCTCTCTCCTCAGACCTCCAGCTTCATCGTTAGGAAGCAGAAACCTTAACCCTACCATGATGTCCATAGATCAAAAGATTTGCCACTTCATATAAAAATGATAAGATTTTCATCTACAAAGTACAATTCTCCTCTATATCCAGAACAGTTGTTTTATTATATTTGATACTGAACAACAGAAGTAATTCTTATGTAAAATCTCAAAATTCAGTTCACTAATGCAAATAATATGAGAAAAATTCAGGAGGAGAAAGAGAGTTTTTAAGTCAAAAAAACTTTTTTATGGCCTTTATATTGGTGATGGAATAATATAATGGACTCAGCCATGGTGTAGGGGAAAACCTGGGTTTTAAAACTACACTCTGTCATTAATAATTGGGTAACCTGGAACAAATCACATAACTCCTTGGAACATTAATAACCTAGGAGCTAAAATTGAGGATGACAGTAATCATTTTCGCATTCTATCCCATTATGCTACATGTTTTCAGGTTTTATTATGAGGAAAGACAATTGAGGAAGCAGACCAATTAAGGAATTTGCTGTCTACATTGTGACTCTGGGGCACAGTAGATCCAAAGTCTACTTCTCTAGACTTTGTTCACAGTTTGCAGAGAGCGTAGGTGACAGGCCTGTAAGGCATGGGTCCCTGTCCTCACCACATCTTATTTTGTCTTTTCTCTCTCTTATTTCACATTACACTTGAAGATTTATTTTACAAAGAGAGAAATATAAAGATAGTATACTTCACTGAATATGATTGTTCATTAAACTATGACATTTTTGCTAAACTTTTACTTCATAAATACTGTAAAAAACACAGCCACCTCATATTTGACAAAGGGGCAAAAAAAGCTCAATGGAGGAAGGATAGCATCTTCAACAAATGGTCCTGGCAAAACTGGATCGCTATTTATAGAAGAACAAATTTAACCCCCTACCTCTCATCCTGTACAAAAATCATCTTCAAGCGGATCAAAGATCTCAACATGAAACCTGAAACCCTGAAGGGGTAGAAGCCAGAAAACTTGAAAAGGACCAGTGGAGTACTGGGGACAGGGCTGACCGAAGGGAACAGGGAGTGTAGAAAATATGTAAAATGTTTTTGTTTTTGTGTTTTGTCTTTTCGAGACAGGGTCTCCCTGTAGCCCCAGCTGTCCCAGAACTCACTCTGTAGACCAGGCTGGCCTTGAACTCACAAAGATCCGCCTGCCTCTGCCTCCCGAGTGCTAGGATTAAAGGCGTGTGCCACCAAGCCCGGCTATGAAAGTATGTAAAATGAAAGTCAAAAGGGAACACACTTATGGTGGACCAATTTATGTGAAGAGGTAAGTTCTCAACTGTTCTCTGATTAGATATGATAGATACAAGACCAGCTCTACAGAAAGCAACCTATGGATTGTACTGTAAATCCAGTTATACATATATATGGAAGTCATAGACTCAATGGGGAAACTGAATATTGCTGTTTAGCTAACTTGGCATGTGGTTCTTTCTAAACATCTATATTTATGTCCACAGACAAATGCTATTGCCAGCCTTATTCTCAAAAACCTCTCTTTGTAGTGAATGGTAGCAGTGGATGCAGAAGATGCAGGGATGTTCAGAATGCTGAGAATAAGTGACCATTAAGTACTGAGCCTTAAATGAGTTATTTATTCCTCCCCTTGTAATGTTCAGGTAACATTGCAGAAATGGGGACAGAAAGAATATAAGACCCAGAAGAAAAGAGCTATGCGACACTATCTTCTAGGCATGACACAGCCATGGCAACCATGAACTCACAGCAGCTGTGGCTGCCCACGCTAGGCCTGCCCGAGACTCACCCTGCTAACAGTCATGGATGAGGGAGAGAGACTTGTGTGGTACCACCCCTCTATGCTGAACTAGTGGCTACTGACAGATTCTGGAAGATAAGGAATCAACATGTTCAGTTTTGTGCCCACTGGTGGCTCTAGCAGGCGCCAACAGACAGTACCAAACCTATGTTCACACAGACAGCCTGGTTAAATTCAGTGAGTCACAAAACAAACAAAAAGACATGAATGTGAGAAAAGGATTTGTAGGGACAAGCAGGGGTTACTGACAGGGATGAGAGGAATATTAAAGAGGAAATGGATTGATAATAACCAGAATGCATTATCGACATGTATTAATATTGTTAATGGACATTTAACTGATGAAAACAAGTGAAAGAGAAATCTGCACAAATGATCATAGTACTCTTCTAACATATGTTCTTTGTAATGAAGGCTCAGTGATGGACTTTGCCCAGACATTAATAAAACAGAATAGATGTTTTCTGCTGAGGATGTCATCTGCAGCACAATGCACTATTCAGGTGATTGTAATGCAGTGTGGTACTCACATCAACTGTGTCGCTAGTCAAAGCTACAGCAGGTACATGCACAAAACACTTACTTGATAATAAGCAACTCTATTACCAGTTTATGTATTTACTAGACTATACCTTCATCCTTATTTGAAAATGTATTCCTTCTGTTATATATATTGAATACAGAAAATCATAAATAATTTACAAAAATACTATTAGAGTTAATATAAGAGTCAACAAGTTTTCAGGACCCAAGTTCAGTATACAAAAATCAATTCTATAAAAAGAAGTAGGAACAGTCTGAAAATGAAATTAAGAAAGCAAATATAATACAGTGGCTGTAAATGTAATAAAATATGTATGATAAACAAAAAAAAAAAAAGGTCCATACACACTGCAAGAGCAAAACAGAAGGAGGAAGGCGCTGGATGCCCATATTAGGATGGTGGTATGCCCCAGGTGGATCTATCCATGAAAGTAACCCCTTCCAAAACTTCTTTTGACCATCAGTTATTAAAATTCATGTAAAAGTTTAAGGGACCTAGAACTGCCAAACATTCTAAGAAAGGAATATAGGTTGAAGGACTTATACTTTAAGATTTCCAATATTTTCTACATTTTTAGCATTGCACAGTAACAAATAATTGTGGAAATGACAAGTTTACCGAAATGGAGCTAATGCACAAAAACTCAGCTTTCATATTTATTTCAGCTATTTTCCCACAGTCTTTTTTTTTTTTTTTTTGGTCTTTTCAAGACAGGGTCTCCCTGTAGCCCCAGCTGTCCTGGAATTCACTCTGTAAACCAGGCTGGCTCCCACAGTCTTTTTTTTATAGCCCCAGCTAAACTGGAACTCACTTTTTAGACCAGGCTGGCCTTGAAATCACAGACATCCGCCTGCCTCTGCCTCCCTAGTGGTAGGATTAAAGGCATGAGCCACCAAGCCCGGCAGGATGCAGTCTTGATCCATATGTGATGCCATAGCAAAATATCTGAGTTTTGGTAATAAACACGGCATTTGTTTTCCCACAGTTTGAATGTCTGGAATTCCAGTGTCAAGATCCTAGCATTTGATATTTCATGAGGGTGGTTCTCCCTTCAAAAATAAAGGAAAGCATTGCTGCTGTGTCTTAGAAGAGATAAATGTCATGTCCCCAGATAGCGTAAAGCAGAGGCGTAATGAAGATCTAGACAGATCCATTCATCTCCTTACTAAGGTATATCCCACATATGGTGCAGATACCATGTTACAACTACCAGCTAGGCTCCCCCTTACACAATTACACTCAGGAATAAGTTGCACATGAAATTTAGATGGACACAAACGTTCAAATCCTGTCATAGTGCAAGAAAACATATAAAGAGAGTATTTCTTTAGCAAAGGATGCTGGATTAACTGGATTTACATGGGAAGACCGGCCCTTCATTAGACCATAGGGAAGAATTTACTTCACCTGGATCAAAGACCTAAATGGAAGAACTGTCTAAAACTCTAAAAAAAATCACATGGGTAATTTTTATGACTTTTGATTAGTTAGTGGTTTCTTTGACATGACACCAAAAGTATACCAAATTAAATTAATAAATGGCTTAATCTCAAAATTGTGTTTCTAAAGATACATAAATTAAATGGAAAGATGGCTCTGAGAATGGAAGAACACATCTGCAAAGCTTCTGGTAAAGTCAATTCTTGACTAAAAAACACTTGTGACAATAAAACACAAACAAATTATAAATGGGCAAAGAATCTGAGTGGCCATTTCTCCAGAGCTGACACAGAAATGCTAACAAGCATAAGAAATTCTGCTTAACTAAAATTCAAAATCAAATCATAACATAATAAGAGTTCGGTGCACATCTACTAGTTTTACTGTAATTTTTTAAGAAGTGGACAATTTATGAATATTAAAAAGGATACAGAGAAATTGGACCCTTTTATCCTATACTGGTGGAAGAGATTTTAAATGGTGATGTCACTGTGAAAAGCAGCTAGGCTCAAAACACTAAACACTGAATTACCAAATCAACATGAAATTTCACTTTTAGGTGAAATACATGCTTACACACTAGTGTTCATATTTAATTAAAAGACAGGGAAGCTTCTAATGCCCTTCAATGTATTAATGTATATTCAAATGTGGTATATCAGAGGCTGGGAGGTGGCTTAGAGTGAAAGCGCCTGCTGCACAAGCATGAAGGCATGTGTTCAGATCACAATGACCATGTAAAACAAAAAGCAGGGAAGGTGGAGCAGTGCACATCTGCAGCCCCAGGGTCCAGGGGACACCAGATAGGCAGATCCCCAAAGCTCACTGGCCAGCTAGTCTAACCCAAAAGGCAACCTCCAGGTTCAGTGAGAGATCCTGCCTCAAAACCAAGGGGACAAGCAACAGAAGACATTTTACATGGATGTCAAACTGAGCTTCCACAAATGAACTCACTGCAGCATATACTCACACACACATGCAAATACATGTACATGTATGCACCAAACATACAAATAAATGAAGAACAACAACATGGCTATACAGTATACTATCCAGCTAGTAAAGTGATGAGGTACTGATATGGATGCATCTTAGTTAAATTATGTCAAGTCAATGAGATCAAATGTAAAAGCCATAACAAAATTCCCTCAGGAAGAAAATAGTTTACCATTTTCCAGGGACAGTGGCCAGAGTCTAGAAGCAATTGTTAATGAGTACAGGATTTATTTGTGAGATGATAACAATTTTCAAAATTAGCTATAACTGACTATCAAACAACTTATAAAAACACTGAACGGTACTCTTTATATATAGATTATATTTCGGTGAAGCTGTAAAATTAAATTTTCATAGGCAAACATAAATATCCCTTGTCATGGTTCTTTATTTTATTTTATTTTTTAAAGCCAATGTTTTATTGAAGCTCTGTGCATTTCTTTTTTTTTAATTTTATTTATTTCTGTATGTGTATGAATGTACTGTCTGCATGTAGGTCTGTGCACCCGTGTCGTGCAATGCCGCGGAGGTCACAAGAGGGTGTCGGATTCCCCCGGAACTAGAGTTCTCCTGGAATTGGAGTTACAGACGGTTCTCAGCCGCCATGTTGGTGTGGGGATCAAACCCGGGTCCTCTGTAAGAGCAGCCGGCACTCTTAACTGCTAGGCTATCTCTCCAGCCCCAGCTCTGTGCATTTCATACAATGTCATGGTTCTTAATAAGAGCTGTATAAACCTTCTCATAATGGTTTGTGCAGGAAATTTACTGGGTAAGCAACTTTAACACAAACACAGTGTTTAATAAAATACAGCCATTTCTAAGATAAGGTGTTAGTAAACTGCAAGTTCCTATCTGTATTTCCTTAGTAGATGAGTTTGTCTGTTATGTCAACAAAAATGGGCTAAAGTAATATTCTTTTTTAAAATACTTTTATTGTTGATTTGTGTATTTCATACAGTATCTTTCAGTCCAATTTAGACACATTCTCCTCTCCCTGCCCCCCCACCCCACCCCAGTTCATGCCTTCTGCCATACATGTCTTGCATCTTTCTTTCAGTCTTTCCAAAGTTTGTCACTGCAGATGATTGTTTTGGGCAGAATTTAACTGTATCAGTCAGTTCTTTGACCCAGTCTTTATGTTGTTGTTGCTCCCCCCGCTTTGTATTGCTCCAACACATGCCTATATAACCATGATATATGTATCAAAATTATGACCTCCCAGAATAAACCATATGTTAATTACAAAATATGTTTAAGCATTTACATTTTCCCCATTTAATTTTATACTGTAAGATATGAATACATATCTTCCACCCATATACAGTAATTACAGTCTGAAAATAAGTGGTAGGTCAATTCTAGAGCCCATTAAGAGATTCACATAACAGCATAGTTGCTTTCAGATAAAAAGAAATATAACAATAATGTTGTTCACCTTGCCTTTAAACTGGGGATTTGGTGTTAGCAGCCACAAATGAGGGTAACCATTTTTGGAATTCACGTTTTTCCCCTTTAATTTTATATAACTCTACATACACACCCTCCCCCCATATACCACAATTACAAAAATCTGAAAAATAAGTGGTAATTAGATTTGTTAGTAGTTGTAGATTAATTCTAGAATCCCATCAAGGGGTTTTCACATTTATAATGGCCACAGTGCTTTTCAGGTTTAAAATTATATGATATATATATATATATATATATATATATATATTGCTCAGTTTGGCTTACTACTGGTATTTGGTGCTAGCATACATAGATGAGGGATACCATTTGTTGTTTGTTTTTCTGGGACTGTGTTACTTCACTGACGAACTCTTTAATAGATGCCGTGGGGTTTTATTTAAATACATTCTTTCTTATGGCCAGTTTTATTTTTCTGGTTTTTGGGTGGTTAAAACTTTCAGCACTGCATTTCTAACTAACCTAATTCTTATTATATTTGGTTCTTTATAATCTTATTAATTAATTAGCCCATAATAGCCCATTGCTTCCTGTTTTACAAATCATATATTTAAAACTAATTTTTGCCACCTTTGAATTGTGTGAGGTAATCAGCTGCATTTTTAGGAGAAAATGAAAGCTGTCTTGCTTTGGGTTCTCAATTATTACAATTGTACATTACTTCTATTTATTTAATTCTACATTAAAGTTTAAGTACTCTAGGTTTCAAGAGAAAGAAAAATCTGTTTACTTCATCTGTTACCAGAAGAAAGAGAAACCTAGGCAAGTGACAACGAATGGTATTTTTATATAAAAGTGGCCCGGGACTGGTACCATAGCACCGTGACATGGACTTCTCATATTCTTTAAATAATCTGAATTTTTGTGATTTTAATACAATGTATTTTGATCACATCTACGTCCCCTCTCCTGTCTGCACTCCACTTATACCACTCCTTGCCAAATTTTATATATATTCTGACCTGTCATATACATTAAGGCTTATGGATTCAAATTTGGGTCTCCAAATCTTCCTTGGTATGCGTCCATTCCTGGGAGCCATTTTGATCTATCTGGTGTCACACCCTAAAAAAAACAATCTTCTCCAGTAGTTATCAGTTGCCAGCAGTTCCTCAGCTAAAGTTGGGGATCATCCACTTTTCCGCTTCCATGCTGGGATTTTGTCTGGCTTCAGCTTGCATGGGCGTTGTGCATGCTGTGACCATTGCTGTGAGTTCATATGAGTAACTTCCCAGCTGTCTGGAAAACTCTGCCTCCTTGTGGTCATCCTTTGCAATCTTT